>MCGE01000033.1:0-432556 GCA_002105175.1 Absidia repens | reverse complement strand
CCCAGGTATACTTTTGCGATGCAGAAGATCAGCTTCTGGCTCGGACGTCTTTGGTTTCGCATTTGAATCCCACTACAATAGAAACCTTACAGCAAGTGGTCCATCATTCAAATCCCTTTGCTCGGAACCTTATGACTGCCTTTGAACAATACGGTGATGCTCCTTTTGGATGTTTGAATGTTGTTATTCGTGGTGCTCATCAACAGGGAAGACGATACGATCAGCAAACCTATCCTGAAATTGCGGCTATGGTTGTTGAAGATAGCACTGACGGTATTGCCACCCCATTCGACATTGTCATTCGTGATAGAAACTCAGGTCTCCAATTGGTCAACTCCTTGCATCCATCATACATGCCGCTTCACTATGTGCTGATGTTCCCGTTTGGTGATGATGGTTGGTTCACAGGCATGGCTTCGGATACAGACGACGAATCGAATGTGACACTTCGTGCTTACTGTGCATACATGATGATGACACGCCACGGTTATTATATACAGCATTTTGGACGACTATTTCAGCAATATTTAGTGGATAATTATGTTCGAATCGAAAGCCACCGACTAAAATATCTCTCCAACAACCAAAACCAGCTTCGTGCGGAAATGTACAACGGCATTGGCGATGATTCGAATCCACGACAAATTGGAAGGTCCATTGTGTTACCGTCGTCATTCACCGGTGGCCCACGATATATGCGGCAGATGCTTCAGGATGGCTTGGCTTTGATTCGGCAAAGGGGAAAACCAACACTATTCATCACTATGACATGCAACCCGAAATGGCCAGAAATTATGCGTGAACTTCCGGAGGGACAAACTGTATACGATCGGCCGGACATTTGCTCTCGGGTGTTTGAAATGAAGGTGCAGGATCTCATCAACAATGTCATCAAGGAAAAATGCTTTGGTCAAGTCGCCGGATATATTGGAACTGTCGAATTCCAAAAACGAGGTCTTCCACACATCCACATCATCCTCATCCTGGATTTCCTCGACCGTCCCAATACACCTGACGAATACGACCAGTTTGTATCTTGTGAAATTCCTGACCAATCACAATGCCCGCAACTCTACCGCACTGTCACCAGGTGTATGATCCATGGTCCATGTGGCAACGCCAAACCAGATGCAGCATGTATGAAGGATGGGAAATGCAAGGACGGGTACCCAAGAGCCTTTAATCCTGAAACCAAGCTGAACTCTGACGGATATCCTATCTACAGACGTCGACAAAATGGCCGCTCTCATTTTTTTACTTCAACACGCTTCCGGGCAGACAATCGACATGTCGTGCCATACAATCCCTATCTCAGCCAACGATACGACTCACATATCAACGTGGAAATATCAACATCTTCACGGGCAGTCAAGTACCTTTGCAAGTACGTTACCAAAGGCAGCGATCGCGCACAACTGGAAATGGCAACAAACAACAACAACAACAACAACAACAACAACGATCAATCTTCAGATGATGCAATTATAGACGACGAAATTACTTGGTACCAAAACTCTCGCTATATTGGGCCATGTGAAGCTGTTTGGCGGACGTTGGGATTTGGAATACATATGCACCACCCAATGGTCACTCGTCTTGACATACATCTTCCCAATGAACAAATGGTGACGTTTAATGCCGGTATGTCTCATGAAGAACTGAATCGATTGAAGGAACGTAGGACAAAACTTCTGGCTTTTTTTGATTTGTGCAATCAAGATATGGAGGCAACAAATTACAAATATCCTGATATTCCTACCCGCTACACTTGGAATGCAAACAGTCGCCAGTGGAACGCCCGTAGAAACCCTCCTATACGAAACGTTGTTAGCCGTATTTACACAGCAAGTCTTGCCAACATGGAATTATATTCACTTCGCCTACTACTTCTTTCTGTGTCTGGACCAACAAGCTTTGAAGACATTCGAACCTATGATGGGGTAGTGCACGAAACCTTCCAAGCTGCTGCCAATGCACGTGGATTTTTGGAATCGGATGATGAATGGGATCAATGCTTGGAAGAAGCTGGACTCACCGCGCCTTTCCCAAAGATGGTACGCCGGCTTTTTTGCTACATTTTGATCAACTGCTCTCCTGCCGATCCGCTAGCTCTTTGGTTGAAACACCGTGAACGAATGGCTGACGATTACTTTTTCGAGTTACGACGGGATCTAGACATTACCAACAACGACGCACTTGACGAAAATCAACAGGACCAAATATATAAGCGTGCTTTAGGTGACATTGAACAACAATTGCAGACCACCGGACATCGACTTTCTGACTATCCAACCTTGCCACAAGAAGTCATCAGGGAATTCGATTCACTGCCATACCTCGAAAGTCTTGCAATTTCTGAGATTAGGGAATACTGCACCGATAATCAGACAGAATTCTTGAACCACAACCTACCACTGCTGAATACGGAACAGAGTCAAGCCTATCACCGTGTTTTGTCCGCCTTCGATTCATACGACACCGATCCATATAGCGCAAAACTTTTCTTTGTCAATGGTGCTGGTGGTACTGGCAAATCCCTCCTCTTCAAGGTACTTTTGGCCTATGTCCGATCAAAGCAAAAAATTGCCATCCCTGTTGCAACTTCTGGTATTGCCGCTATTCTTCTTCCTGGTGGTCGCACCGCCCATAGCAGGTTCAAGATTCCCATCAATGCTGATGCTGATACGACATCCAATATCCGACTTGGTGGACCGCATGCATATGTATTAGCGAATGCCTCTGCGATAATATGGGACGAAGCTGTGATGTGTAACAAACATGCCTTTGAAGTTGTGGATCGATTGCTTCGGGACATCATGGGTGCTATCGACACTAGGTTAGAAGAAGTGCCCTTTGGCGGAAAAGTGGTTATCTTTGGTGGTGATTTTCGCCAGATTCTCCCTGTGGTGCCCCGTGGTTTACCTGCTGATATTATTGCTGCATGTATCAAGTCAACATCCTTTTGGTCTCACGTTACCCTTTTGCAACTCAAAACGAATATGCGCCTTCGACACTCTGCCACCACAGAAACAACATCACCATGGGTATCCGGCTTTGCCGAATTCATCGTCAAAATTGGGGATGGGCGACCACCTTGCCATGACCAAGTAGAACTACCCCACCAATGCGTGATGAATTCGAACGACATTCCCCTCTTTTTGAAATCTGTATACCCTTTCCTGGGCATGGATGGTCAACTCAACTCACACTTATATTGCAACAGGGCTATATTGGCTTCCAAAAATGACGACGTCGACGCTATTAACGATATGGCATACGCCCTCTTCCCTGGAAATGATCGAACATATACGTCTACTGACACAATCATTGATGCTTGACGATCCTGAAAACGCCATGGCAACATACCCAGTCGAATTCCTTCGATCGCTTCGTCCCTCAGGTATGCCACCTCACATCATGCACCTCAAGATTGGTATGCCACTTATCATTTTGAGGAATATTGACCCTGAAAATGGACTATGCAACGGCACAAAGGTATATGTCGTATCACTTCATCAGCGCTCGATCTCGGTGAAACGATATCACGACGATAATTCGGTACATATCATTCCAAGAATCCACTCCTGCACAAATGACGGTGATTATCCATTCAAACTTCGCCGAACCCAACTTCCAGTCAAACCTGCCTTCGCAATGACCATTCACAAATCACAAGGCCAGACTTTAGACAACGTTGGTGTGTACCTCAAGGATCCTGTTTTCTCCCATGGACAACTCTATGTAGCCTTATCCCGTGTAACAAATCCTCTGAACTTGAAAGTTGCCATTTCGATCGAAAATGATGCTCCACCATATTTCCTCAAAAACATAGTGTACTCGCAAGTGATCACTTCATAGTAAGCTCGCTTTTTTTTTTTTTTTGGAAGTTTTCGCTCTTTTACAGAGCTGTTGTAGTATGTTAGTTTGTAGTTCGTAGATTGTAGCCTTTAGATTTAGTTTGTTGTTTTTGTTTGTCGTCAATAAATTCGGTGTTCCTACAACATATCATCACGCTATCCTCTTATTTTTGATCCACTACCTTATTTTTTTCACACATTCACATGCGGTCTTTTTTTTTTTTACGCATAAACCCTCACACACACCGGTTCTGTTTTTCCACACACATATGCCAGGCCCATTCAGCGAGACAATGAAAGGCATAAAAGAGAATAATAATAAAAGACAAGACATGTTTAATTCTGATATGGATGCAATATAACTATGACAACTAACACTAAGTTGAGCTAATGACACTATTCTAAAATGAATCTAACTTGATGACGGTCAAAGATCACGAATCCAAAATGGAAGGGTTTCCCCATGATGTTTGCATTGCATTTTCAAAAGGCCCCTGATTCAATTTCTAACCACAAATCCAAGATCACTAAATCCACAGTTGAAGTTGATGTTAAAAAAAAAAAAAAAAAAGAATGAAGAGGAAGAAAAAAAAATGGCCAACAAAAAATTTAAATCCATGAGAGGCGGAGTGCGAATGATTCAGTCACCCTATTTTTCGACCTTCCATTTTTTTTTAAAAAAGTATCTATTGACGACGCGCTGAGCACGACGGTTGGGCCCCAAGGGGCTGCCCACCAAAGTGCGAAATGGCGGAGGCTCTAATCCCTTCCCTATTTTTTTTTTTTTTCAGCTCACATAAAAAACCCATTGACGACGCGCTGAGCACGACGGTTGGGCCCCAAGGGGCCGCCCACCAAAGTGCGAAATGGCGGAGGCTCTAATCCTTTCCCTATTTTTTTTTTTTTCAGCACACATAAAAAACCCATTGACGACGCGCTGAGCACGACGGTTGGGCCCCAAGGGCCGCCCACCATAGTGCGAAATGGCGGAGGCTCTAATCCCTTCACTATTTTTTTTTTCTTTTCAGCACACAAAAAAGAACCCATTGACGACGCGCTGAGCACGACGGTTGGGCCCCAAGGGGCCGCCCACCATAGTGCGAAATGGCGGAGGCTTTAATCCTAAAAACTGTAACACCCAGTAAATCGAAAGATTTCCAAAAGCTCCAGCGGAGCGCCAGAGCGTTTATTAATATATTAAAAAGAGCATGGTGTCTACTTATCTAAGATAACGATCTAAGATAAAGATCTATGACTTTGAAATTTCTATCATTTCCTCCACTCACATCACCTAAAACCTTTCGGCCTTAATATTTTCCATCCATTTCCTCCACTCATATCACTGTATCCATGTTATTTCTAGATAAACCATAAGTAGCATTTTACACGACGAGCTGCGGTTTTTTTTTTTTTACGCATAAACCCCACACCCCCACACTCTGTTTTTCCACGCACATATGCCATGCCATTCAGCGAGACAATGAAGGCATAAAGAGAATAATTGTAAATAGACAAGACATGTTTAATTCTGATATAGATGCAATATAAACTATGATAACTAACGCTAAGCTGAGCTAATGACACTATTCTAAAATGAATGCTAATTTGAGGACGGTCAAAGATCACGAATCCAAAATGGAAGGGTTTCCCCATGATGTTTGTATTGCACTTTTCAAAAGGCCCCTGATTCAAGTTCTAACCACTAATCCAAGATCACTAAATCCGCAGTTGAAGTTGATGTTTTTAAAAAAAAAAAAACGAAAGAAAGAGGAAGAAAAAAAAAAGGGTGAGAAAATTTAAATCCATGAGAGGCGGAGTGCGAATGATTCAGTCACCCTATTTTCGACCTTCCATCTTTTTTTAAAATAGTATCCATTGACGACGCGCTGAGCACGACGGTTGGGCCCCAAGGGGCTGCCCACCATAGTGCGAAATGGCGGAGGCCTTAACCCTTCCCTGTTTTTTTTTTTTCAGCTCACATAAGAAACCCATTGACGACGCGCTGAGCACGACGGTTGGGCCCCAAGGGGCCGCCCACCAAAGTGCGAAATGGCGGAGGCTCTAATCCCTTCCCTATTTTTTTTTTTTTCAGCTCACATAAAAAACCCATTGACGACGCGCTGAGCACGACGGTTGGGCCCCAAGGGGCCGCCCACCAAAGTGCGAAATGGCGGAGGCTCTAATCCTTTCCCAATTTTTTTTTTTAGCACACATAAAAAACCCATTGCCGATGCGCTGAGCACGACGGTTGGGCCCCAAGGGGTCGCCCACCATAGTGCGAAATGGCGGAGGCTCTAATCCCTTCCCTATTTGTTTTTTTCAGCTCACATAAAAAACCCATTGACGACGCGCTGAGCACGACGGTTGGGCCCCAAGGGGCCGCCCACCAAAGTGCGAAATGGCGGAGGCTCTAATCCTTTCACTATTTTTTTTTCTTTTCAGCACACAAAAAAGAAACCATTGACGACGCGCTGAGCACGACGGTTGGGCCCCAAGGGGCCGCCCACCATAGTGCGAAATGGCGGAGGCTCTAATCCTTTCCCAATTTTTTTTTTTTCAGCACACATAAAAACCCATTGACGACGCGCTGAGCACGACGGTTGGGCCCCAAGGGGCCGCCCACCATAGTGCGAAATGGCGGAGGCTTTAATCCTAAAAACTGTAACACCCAGTAAATCGAAAGATTTCCAAAAGCTCCAGCGGAGCGCCAGAGCGTTTATTAACTTTAAATTGAGACGAGAGTAAAATAAATTAAGACGGTGGTATAATAAAATTGGGATGGAGATTGGAGTACTATGTGAACCAAAAACAAACACAATCATCATAGCATGAAATTCATGGGAGTTTTTTCAGCTAAAAATTATATTGTAACTGGGTTCATTCCAGTAACTACCATTTGCGTTTCTACTAGGATCACACGATTTGGAGTCACCTAAATACATGATAGCTAATGTAAATTACTGTAGAGAGGTTTGCGGCTGCCCATCTCTATTTTTTTTTTTTTTCAGAGCGTCTAAAAAGGAACCCATCTACGTTTTAATTTTATTCTGTATTGTCCCAAAAGCCATAACAGGCGTCTCCATCGTCCATAAAAATTGCATCTCATCTCAATTGAAACTTAAAACACGGTAATGTATACAAGAAAGGAAACCTTCTATTTTTTTTTTTTTTTTTTTTTTTTTTTACAACTCTCATCGTTGACATGGTGGTTACCTTCTAATGATAGTAATCACCACTATTCAGCATCGGAAGAATGGATGTTCTGCTTCTTTTGATTGGTCATTACCTATAGAATGCGAAACAATCGTAGTTATATTACACTACATATAAGACTCTATCTTGCTATTAATGCATAACCTATTCATGTATTTATAATTACCTTTGAAGTATTAAATATATCGTCAAAGTCCATACCACCAAGTCGATCTTCGCCGGTATGTTTGCCATCAGTTTCGATTTTAAAGGTACGTCTAATTACCTCCTTTGGGAACTATTAGTAAAAGCCGAAGTTTGAAGGATACTTTTGTTTTACTCAGACTGAAGCCGATTGATACCAATCATGATTCCGTGCCAAATTCTTTCTCTTGCCTTGTTATTGATCATTTGTTTGCGAAGGCGTTTGGACAGTTGTTATGCTATTTTTCTCGTAGAGTGTACCGCATCATTTTATTGACCGTTTTTATGTTTCAATAAAAGACATTTCTTTAATCTTCAGCAACGCAGCAGTATGTCCATGGGTAATTGATCAATAAAGAGAAGACGTCCCCCACATTTTCCCTGAAATTCTTTGATTAATTTTACACTCCGAAGTTCATGAGACTTGCGCGAAGTTTCACAAGTTAATTATTGTTTCTGCCAAACTGGTCTCCGTTACATTGGCGACATCTTCTCAAGCGCAAGCCCAAAATACGCAAGATAAATTGAAGAATCCCCGACATGTGGAAACGCTATATTGAGGTGGGGTTATTTTTTGCGGACATAAAAATTTACTCCTTTTTCCTCTACAAACGTTTTATTTTATCTTCTTCCCCCCCCTCCCCTTCCTTTCTTTATCTTTATTCTATTACGCAAGAGGAATGGAAAAAGCTACACCAAATTCATTACATTCTTCCAATCAACGGTCTAGGTCATTGATGACGATTGATACTGCCATTGCTCAAAACGCCTACACTCCCCAGCTGCACAAGACACCTCACGCTCAAACGCAACAACCTCGGCGACAGTCTGTGTACTCTTCTAAACCAGTCATGTCTCCTGATGAACTTAGTGCAAAGATTGCCGATAACTTCCAACAGTTTTCATCCATGCTGAATCAGTTACAAAAACCCACGCCTCAATCGCCAGCGTCCTCTCGGCCAGCAACACCGATACCCAATCGATTATCTCGGCCAAGCAGTATCGACAACAAGCGTATGAAACGGTTTTCTCTGAAAGACGAAGATCTAAGCACCAAAAGTATGACACTGCTTTCTCCAGTCTCAATGGTTAGCCCTTCACCTCCACCATTGAATGGTACAACAAAACATATCATTACACCAAAGAAATTCCATATCAAGGCGACACAAGACAAACCATTGGTGACCAAATTTCTAAGAGCAGCTTCCAATGGTGACACAAGTATGGTAAAAGATCTGGTACGCCAATGCAGGGACTTGGTGTATGATGCGGATACTGACGATGGAACAACTGCTTTGATTTATGCTGCCTGTTTTGGCCACGTATCTACCGTGCAATCTCTCTTGGATGCTGATGCGCCTATAGATGAACAAGATCATTGTAAGTACTAATCGCGCGCTCAAATAGAGATTTATCTCTGTGATACGTTATTTTAAACTCATGCGATCTTTTCTTTTTTTTTCTTAGATGGATGGACGGCGTTAATGTGGGCAACAGTCAATCATCATGACAATGTGGTGAACCTTCTTCTTTCTCAAGGAGCAACACCGGATACACCCTCTATTCATGGCACAACAGCATTCGATTTGATTCCTTCCGGTCAGCATCATCATCATTCTTCCGTCATGACAAGCCTACTCAAACCCAATACGTACTCTCGACGACATAGTTTGACTGTGGACAGGATGGAGAAACGACGAAAAAGCAAGCAACTCTTGAAGGCATCACGACGACAATCTACTCCTGTTATTACATCCACAACCACCACCACAAACATTAACAACAGCAACAATGGTAGATCTTCTTCAAGTTTTCGGCACTCTGGTAATATGGATGCTTATACACACTTTATGACAACAGAATCGGAACGCCATCGACGCTTGACGCAACGCCATGAACTATTTTATGATGCGCTGCTTACATTGAAAAAGGATAACCACCCTTGGATGAACATGGACGACATGAGCGTGAATATGAATGACGATGACAACGACGATCATGGGGATGAGGATGGGGATGGTATGGACGATGACCGACAAGTCTTGGAAAATCATGCGGCGACGAATCGACCGTTTGCTTGGGATAGTTGTCTGGTAGATCAGATGTTTGTGTTCTCCATGAATGATCTCGATGTTATTTTGGATATGGCTTTGGATACCAAATCAATCTCTACAAAAATGATCAACAGCAGCAATAATAAGAATGATGTCTTATGGCTTCCCGCAAACCTTTTGTTTTTGTGTGCAAGATTTGCGTATTATTACTCTGATCGTGGTGCTCTTTCTCAGTTCTTCGATATTGTCATTAACAGACTTGCTAAAGTATCAAAGGTAAGGAAGGTTGGTAGTGTGGAAGAAAGAGAACAGGTTGATTCACTCTTTTTTTTTTTTTTTATAATTACTTAGCAATGTGCCAAGGATGCCTCCTTACTGCAATATTGGATGACCAATGTATACCAATTATTAGTTTATCTCCGGCGCGACATTGGACTGGAAAGAAACACAGCGCAACAACAACGACAATTAGCAGATTTGATGTCTGAACTCTACCTCTTGCTTATCAAGGACTACGAACGGCAGATGGACAAGATGATCACTGCTTCGGTTTTGGACCATGAACCTATTGGCAAAATGGCACCAGTTGATTTTGAAGATGCGAATGATTGGTCGACATTCTTTCAACGACGTGGGTCTATTCGAGCGTCTATGGACAGTCTCGGCGGCGGTAATATGATTGTGGATGGTGTCAGCAATATTTCCGTTGGGCCACATGCAATAACAGCAGCTCTCGATAAGATTCAAACGGATATGGCGAGTGTATACGAACTTCCTGGATATATCGTGACGCATGCGATAGCCCAATGTCTATACTATGTCCTGTATGAAGCATTCAATCAAATATTGGCAAACAAGGTGTATCTCTGTCGATCCAAGGCACAACATATTCGATTCAATCTATCTGCATTGGAAGACTGGGCTCGGCAAATGAAACTGGTGGAGAATATTCATTGTGTGACGGGATTGGATCGATTGGCGCAACTATTACAATTTCTACAGTGCGTCTCTGAATTGGATGATGTGGATACTTTCAGACATACTTGCCGTGGACTGACCCTATTGAATGCCGTACAAATCAAGCGATGTGTTGACAAATATCGATACGAAATTCAGGAGGCGCATTTACCGGTATACGTGGAGGAATGGGTAGCGCAATGTGCCCAGCAGCAACAGCAACAGCAACAGCAGCAGCAGCAGCAACAAAATCAATCAGATTTTGACCGAAACGCTCACATGCAACAACTGAAGGACGTTTTACTTGGCAATTCTGGTAAAGGTAGTCATGACGAGAACAAAGAACAACAATACTTAGCGGAAGGATCGTGCATGAATTTACTCTCTGTGGATAGTCGTTGGATTTTACCATTTTATCAACAAATCGACTTTGTACCTAGTATGCATTTATCAGTACACAAAATAGACAACACTAACCAACAAGACTCATTGTCGGGATCTATGTATCTGAAAATTAAGCAAAAGGCTGAACGTGACAAGAAAGAATCCATTAGAATACCTTCCCTTCCTTACAAATTTATAGATAGATTAGACAAAAAACTCCACAAATAAAGTCATCTTTTTTTTATGTAGTATTTTATTCATGTTTTTATTATTATTCTGTTATACACGAGATAAATCCAAAGTATGAGACGATTTCAAAGCAAAATAAAAGACATACTTTATTCAGTTGTAGATACCATATGAACCATGACAACTAAGCTAAGCTAGTCTAATGCTGATACTATGACACGTCTCTAAATGTGCGAAAATTAAGGTGTGTGCGGGTAAGTGTGGAATGTATGAGGCGGGAGATATCCTGTTGTGAAGTAAACATAATATCAGAACAACCATACTGTCGAATTTGAATGATGATGACCAATTTTACAATTAATTACATGGTGCTGATTTTTGGAAAATAAAAAAAACGGAAGTTGTTTCTTTTTTTAGTATCCACCAAAAAAAAAAAAAGAGAACAATAAGTACCCCCCCCCAAAACGACGAAATAAAAAAACACATTTCAAATTCCGCCCACGTGAATGTTTATATTCTGCCCACTTTTTATTTTTTTTTCTGAACTCTCTCTTTCC
This sequence comes from Absidia repens, assembly GCA_002105175.1. Taxonomy (NCBI): domain Eukaryota; kingdom Fungi; phylum Mucoromycota; class Mucoromycetes; order Mucorales; family Cunninghamellaceae; genus Absidia; species Absidia repens. Next base: position 421,162 of record MCGE01000033.1, on the reverse strand, counting down.
ATTTTCTTTTTTTCCTGCTTTAATTCTTCGAAACTGTGGGCCCTATTGGATTATGGTGGACGAAGATTAGTGTTAGGTCTAGTTTAGAAGCGTTTGCAGCTCAGGGATTACAACATGCATGGGGAAACCCTTTCATTTTGGAATCAGGATTTGGAACCACCATTAGTTGGTTTTTTGGAGCCTTCATTAGCGTAGTTTTGTATTAGTTTGTCCATAGTTTGTATTTGCATCCAAATAAAATATGTCCGTTTTTTACATACTCCAATGAAAAATGTCCCATTAGTCGTTTTCATGTCTTTTGCAATAGATCCCGTTTTTGTTATCGTCACCGCCATTGATTAGTGTTGACCACTGCAGCGCTTCAACGAAAGATACTCCTTTAGTCTTCTCATACCTTGTATAGTATATTGACTTCCATTATGCACTCTTCCATCTAGTTTAGTGTTGCCCATTCCTCAGATCTTTCAATTAGTCTTCCTCATGCTTCCTCCAATAGATCCTTCCATTACATCCCTTATTGTAATGAACCTCTCGTTCTTAGCTTTACTATCTACCAATATACTCCAATAAAACATGACCTTTTAATTGACCACCCCGTAACACATTGTATATTAAAAAAATATTCGTTATTGTAGTTGCTTTTTGAGACTAGCAAGGACTTGCCCGCTAATCCTTTAAAGACTTAGGAACTGACTGGCCCACTTAGATCGCTCACTATCAAAGGTAGTCGTGTTCCTGCCTGATCAATAATATAAAAAAGTATACGTCATGCTGTAAAATGCAACCACGAATATAGAGCATTTTGCTACACTTTCTAGCTTATCTATGGCAACTTGCCCCATCCCTGATATTTAGCGACTGGTTGACACTTCTAGGGCACTCAGTATGAAGCGAGACAGTATTCACACCCTACCATTCAAAGTAATTAAGCGCACTATCTGAACAATTTATCAGTCAATTGGACATACATATACACACTCCAGTCTTAGTCGCTCTCCTTTCCTATCTTTTTAAATAAACAATAATAATAATAATAATAATAATAATAATAATAAAGCAGTCGACATCGAATAGATAAGATGATTTGTTTTATTAGACAACTGATCAAACTAACTTCAACTATACTAAAAAAAAAGCTACGATTATCTATACTAAACTATACACATTTATTTTTTTTCAACGTTTTTCGAGATCATGGCAATCATCTTGTTCCCCAGCACATTGCTTTCGGCAAATCGATCTTGGAAGAAGGCAGCCGTACTGGCAAATCGTTTTTCATAACCATCCATACTGCCCAATTCAACACATTCAGCCCATCCACGCGCACATGTCACAAATTCCATATCGTCTGGTCGGATTTCCTTGCGATGTAATGCTGCTTCAATAGTATCTTCCAACATGGGTCCGCTCCGGAATAAGTATTCAGTAATACCCCTATGTAAAATGTACAAAAAGTAAGTATAGTATACATGTCTACAACGACAACAATACCATTTCTTTTGTTTAAAATTTCATCACTTACATCCATAATCGGAAAAGCGGCGTCTGACACACCATATGTTCATAAGGATTTAATTTCAAGGTATACCAACAGTCCACCATGGCTAGTAGTGATAAATGGGAATTGGGTTCACGTTTTTCCTTGGGCATTTTGGATAATGAGAATTCGTCAAGAATTTCATCAGATAATAGAATGGGGGCATGGTCTTTTTGTAATCCACCGAAAACAAATGCATTTGCCTACAAACATAAATCAGTGTTATATAAATATCATAGTACTAACAAGGGAATGAAAATGGGAAGGGATGCGTGGGGGTCAACTTACCGCTTGGATTCTTGCACGGAATTCGTCCTCCTTTTCTTGAATCATCAACTTAAATAGATCGGCAACCGATCGAGCATATTGAGCAATTTGGACCTTGGCACTTGGATTCATGATGGCAAGACCTATATATATACGAGAAAAAAGAGGGGTCAATTCATCATGTTGTTTCGAACCGTACACTGCGCAAAGGAGGAGAGAGGTGGAATTACTTACCAGCATAAACGTGCCATTTATTGCTGTAGATACGTAAGGCCACGTTGACTTTGACGTTTTCAATTCCACCCACAAAATGAGGAATCAACCACTAAGTATATAAAAAATAAAAACAACCGTGTAAGTCCACCTTCCCATTTCCATTCTATAGTCGAATCTTTTATATTACCGGGAATTGATTGTTTGCTTTCCAAGCGCTACCCATACTATTTTCAACATCGCCCCAATAAAAAAAAAAAAAAGAGTGAGAATACAATTGATTAAAAAGTGAGGACAGCGATATACCTCAAGAAGGCAGCATGAGTGACAGCTTGAACATCGGCAGTAATCTTGTCATGTTCTTCGGCTGATAAATGGACCATGTTGGATTCAAAACAAGACAGAATACGAAGGGCCAATTCATATTTTTCATCGGTTGCTCTAGCACGGGTAACCACCAAAGGTTGACCTTTTGGATCCACACCAGGACCATGCATGGAGTGACAGGGAATAATATGAACATCTGGTGGTAAGTGTTTCATAAAGGCATCGACTTCTGGTTGTTTCACAGACGTCTAACAATCGATAAAAAAACTAGGTTAAACAATATGACTCAAATTGACAAAATTGTGTATTCGAGAGGGAGTGTGCGAGCGACTTTTTACCTGACCAGCAACAATGGAATCAATTTTGGTAGCTATGTGTTATGAAGCATAAAACACTGATGATAAGTACTATCACCTAAAGAACCCCCCCTTTAGCTTTTCTTTGCGCTTACCAGGTCCGTATTTGGCAACGACTGCTTCAATATGTTCAGCTTCTACCGAGTACATGATCCAATCACAACGTCTTGAAATGTGGTATCCGTCGGGAAGTACGTTGATATCACTATCTATGTAGCATATACACTATGAATATACCCTTCTTTTCAACGTTTCGTCGCGTTTGCTTGCTTGTTTACCTTTGTATTCTTCTTTAATACTTTCGTAATTTTGAGGTAAATCGCAGATATTGACACTATTCATGTAAAAAGAGAGAATGTATGAGAGAGAAGAAAAACAGCGTGGTTAGAGCTATAATGTGAGAGAAACAACGTGTTTTACTACGTTACTTTTTCCAACCGGCTGCAGATAATCGTTGGGCATAGAAGCGACCCATACCACCAGCACCAATAATCCCTAGTTGAATAGTTTCTTTTTCAGTCATTGTAGTGTTAGGATCAGAAATGAAATGTCGACGTAAAGAAGAAGGAGAACGAAGAGACACAAGATCTGTTTTTGATTGTCAAAGAAAGGGAAGCAAGGAGTGAATGGAGGAAAATAAAAGGGAAGGGCGACATTTATCAAAAAAATAAAATATCACTTTCGGTCCGCCTTCAAACTTTATTTAAATTCCGCCGGTCAAAGTCGACCATGATGCGAAATGGGCCTGACGGGAGTGAACCCTATAAAAAAAAAAAAAAAAATACATGCTTTTTATCCGAATAAATGCTCTTCAGGACATAACACGACAAACTATGAATGTCACACACAAACCATATCAACGATTTTTTCGTTTGCTCTCCTCGTCCATATTCACATTGCCAAGTCATTTTTGCTTAATATCTGTCCACCGATCATATAAAAAGTCTATTGTATTACTTGAATAACATAAAAATATGCACCATGTTGTTTATTATAGTAGGGGTAAAAGGGAAAGGAAGAAAATATAGTAAATATAAGTGGAGGAGCTGGTGAGTGAAAATAAAATAAAATAAAATAAAAATACACTATCACTATACTAAAAAGGAATAAAAACTATCAACGAGTTCTACCACTAATCCAATAGCCACCCATCATATCCGTTGAAGTAGCCCAAATCAGTCATTTCCATCTGCTCTTGTTGCTGCATCTTTGATAGCATCCTTGTATGTTTCCACCAAGTGTTGCATTGCTGTATCCCATGTAAATGTTGACGCCACTTCCCGTGCACGCTGCCCCATCTTGACCCGCCGATCTGGAGAATTGATCAAGAGTTCCCAATGTTGTTTGTATGCTTGCCATGTAAAAGAATCCACAAGCAAGCCGGTATGTTCATGTTGAACTAGATCACGCACACCTTCAGCGACTAGTCCTGATACAGGCAGCCCAGATGCCATGGCCTCCAAGACCACTTGACCAAACGTTTCCGTTGTTGAGGGGAAAGCAAAAAAGTCAGCCGACGCATACGCAGTAGCAAGATCCGATCCATACAAGTATCCTGTGAATGTCACCGGTAAGAGAGAACAACTCTGTTTGATCGAAGCCAATGCGGGACCGTCCCCTACCACCACCAAATGGCAAGTGGAATGGTCCATGTGTTTGTAAGTGTCAATCACCAGTTGAAGATTTTTTTCATACGAGACCCGGCCCACATATAAAATAATAGTTTTGTCGCCTTCTTGATACGATCCAGTAGCAACAGCACCGGCAGTGGAAGTCAACCATTGGGCACGAAGAGCGTCACAGCGATGGTGTGGTGAGAACCGATGCGTGTTGACCCCACGAGGCCAGAGTCTTACTTTATCATCATCAAATCCATGTTCCAAGAGCATTCTTCGGGTCGACTGTGATGGACACACGGTGAATTGGCAAAATGAATGACAGAATTGATTGAATCGCCACATGAGCGGAGTAAACAGTCCCCAGCCAAAATGAGTACAATAAGTGGCGAGATTCGTATGATAAGAGGCGACCAAAGGAATCGCACCGACATGGGAAGATTGGAAGATCTTACATACCGCGATCGCAGCTGCGCCTAGAAATACAGGGTCCACGAGATGAATGACTTGGGGTTGGAAGGCCAAGAGTTTGTTGGTAAATGTAGGTCGCCAGAGATTGAGCTTGAGCCCCGGGTATTGGAAGAGCGGGATACCTGCCGTGCCAACTATTTCTGCTGATGCGTAGTGTGAATCAGTTAGTCCATCAGGGCCAAAGAGCATGACTTCATGCTGTTGCTGTTCAAGGTGTTCGAGTAACTTGGCTATGGTTCGGGTACATCCATCGACTTTGGGTAAGAAATTCTACAATGAGAGTGAGTGAGTGACGGAAGAAAAAAAAAAAAAAGGAAAGGAAAGGCTTGTAAGGCCATCAGTTGGACTGGTCAATACATGGGACGATAATGTTAATAAATACTTTTCAGTTTACCTCAGTGACAATAAGTATCCGCATGCAGTAATACCAGGGAGTGTGTGAATGAAGGAAAGAAGAAAAAAAAAAAGGCCGGGAAGAAAAAAAATGCCAGTGTCACGGACATTCTTTAAATTTCCTAAAAGGGGTAATAAACATTAAAAGGCTATTGTGAGTCGTTTTACAAAGAATACCTTATATCAGGTTACATAAAAAGAGAAAGGTAAACTGGATAAAAAAAAACAACTATTGCTTTTATTTTTACATTCAAATCAATAAGCGAAATATATATATATATAAGCGCAACTACAACTAAAATGACAATAAAAAAAAACTATGCTATGCAACGAATCAAATCTAAATTAAGACCGGTAATCCGCATTGATCGTAACGTATTCGTGACTAAGATCACAGGTATAGAACTTGGCATCACTGTCACCCAATCCAAGATCCACTTCAATCCATAAATCCTCCATTTTCAAGATTTCAGCCGCCCGGTCTTCATCTACCACTTCAGGTTCACCTTTGATCATCAATGGTAATGATTTGGATCCATCACTTGGCACAAAAGTCACACTGACCTTACTTGGGTCAACATCCACGCCGCTATGTCCTAGACTTGCACAAATACGACCCCAATTGGCATCTTGACCATACAGTGCTGTTTTTACCAGTTTCGATGTGGAGATATGAGAAGCAGCTTTTTTGGCACTTTCAAAGGATTCGCCACCCTACATAAAAAACAAAAAATCATCAGCTGAAAAAAAAAGGAAACAGAGAGATGGAATTTTTTTTTTTCTTTACCTTAACATGAAGGGTCACAAATTTGGTTGCACCTTCCCCATCACGTACCACCAATTGAGCCAATTCAGCAGCAAATGTTGTTAATTGATCCCGGAAGACAAGATAAGAAGGATCCGCTTCATCTTGAATAGACACACCACTGGCACCATTCGCCAAGACCGAGATGGTATCATTTGTCGACATGTCACCATCAATGCTGATAGCATTGAAGCTCCGATCCACTGCATAGGTTAATGCCTTTTGTAACAAAGCGGGGGCCACCTTTGCATCTGTGACCACAAAGCCAAGTAACGTTGCCATGTTAGGATGAATCATACCAGCCCCTTTTGCAATCCCTGCCATTCGGAAACTTGTGGTTGATCCATTCACGTTGAAAGAGCCAGAGCAAAGTTTAGGGAAAGTGTCTGTGGTCATAAACGCCTCCGCCGCCTTGAACCAACCAGAAGCGTGATCGGCCGATAACTCACCATATGCATTGCGGATCCCAGGTTCCAACTTTTCCATAGCTAGTTGTTGTCCAATCACACCGGTAGACATGGTAAGTGCTGATTTCGCATGGCCTGTCAGTTCATCCATCACGGCTTGCATACGTTCAGCATTGGCCAGGCCCTGAGCGCCAGTCACCGCATTCGCACAACCAGAGTTGGTGACCACGCCATAGATATCTTGGTTTTTGTTGTCTGCCAGAGTCTGCTTGCTGACCAAGACCGGTGCGGCTTTGAATGCATTCGTGGTGAAGACAGCTGCCGCCGAGCAAGGGTGTTCCGAGACCACAAGTGCTACATCCTTGTTGCCGTTCTTCTTAATACCGCAGGACACTCCTGAGGCGCGGAATCCGAGGGGATAGGTCCCTGATGTGGGAATAAAGGATTGCTTGCGTTTACTGAGATGGCTATAAGCATTGCCGCTGGTGCTACTACTGTACCATAATCGTTGGTGAACATTGGTGTGTGTAAAGGCTGTACGAGGGAGAGAAAGACGAGTCAGTAACATGTCTTATGAATGAAGAAAAATGATAATGAAGAAGAAAAAAAAAAAAAAGAAACGCCAAAATATTTATATATAAAAAAAAAAAGCGAGATATATATAAAAAAAAAGTGACTCATTCAGGCTGGGGAAAAAAAAGACCGCCAAGTGATACAAAACCCCAAAATCGGACCCGCCTGCCAAAAGATTAAAAACTGCCAGAGCCCATCATCGAAAAGAAAAAAAAAAGTAATCCCTCATCGCTTCTGTTGTATTCACTCACCTGCGATAATATAAACTTATTTCTATGAGAATGTTCTGATAAAGATAAATCTACGTATCTAAGAGGAAGCAAAAACAAATCGCTAATACAAAATGGTAATGTTTTTTGGGTGGTCGATCTGTGTGCGGGATTTGGATTAAACATTCAAACAACAAGGACAATAAAATATGAGTGAAGATATATGTTTATTGGGTGCAAAATATTAAGCAACAAAGATAAAAAAAAAACAACGAGGGAGAGAGTGAAAGGGGCAATCTATACATTCAATGATAATAATAAACTAAAGGGATCAAAGGGGAAAAAAAAAACAATCTATACTACACAACATAAAACATACATACAAATAAAGGAGAGGGGTGAAAAAAAGAGTAGGGGAGACAAGGAAAAAGCAATGATTTTCTAATTTGATTCAGCAACGACACCGACTTGAGCAGGGCGCAAGACACGGCCCTTGATGGTATAGCCATGTTTTTGGACAGCAAAGATGGTACCGGCTTCTTTATCAGGCATGGGGGCTTGGAAGAGGGCTTGATGCAAGTTGGGATCAAAGACTTCACCATCGGGGTTGTGTCGTTCTACACCATGACGGCCCAAGGTCTTGACCAATTCCACTTCGGTCATCGATACACCGGTATACAAGTTGGACAGTTGATCGGCCATGTTCACAGTGGCAGCAGCCGCTTCCGCTGATTCCTTGGTGCGCAATGTTTCGGGGACCGACGTCAACGCCATGTTCAAAATATCAACCGTATCCAGTAAATCCTTAGCAAACTTTTGAATAGCAAAGTCCTTTGCAGAGGCGAGTTCTTTACGGCTACGTTCACGGATGTTTTCTTGATCAGCTAAACAGCGAATATAGGCATCCTAATTTTTAATAATAATAATAAGAACAGAAAGAAGGGTGACACCAAGTTAGAAAACATAACATAATCAGAACTGCCAGGCCGCCCTTTCCCTGTCTCTGTGTGTTTCTTTGTTGGTAAGCAACTTACTTTGAGTTCAGCAATCTTCTTGTCCTTTTCAACCAATTGGGCTTTTAATTCTTCTTCAGGGCTGAGGGGAGTAGAAGGTTCAGTCTTTTGTTGTTCTTCAGCAGTAGTGGATTCTTCGGCTTTCTTGTTGGTATCAGCGTCATCAGCAGCAGGAGGCTTGTCAGTGGTGGCAGAATAGGTACGACGGAAAAGAGAAGTACTAGCAAGAGGAGTGGTGGTAGAAACTCGGGAAGCTAAAAAGGATTGACGGACAGAGCGAGTGGCGGCTTGACGAAGAGGTGCAAATGACATGATTATTAGTTTGTTGTATATAGGGGGGTGGAAGAAAGAAAGAAGGAAAGAAAGGCTGAACTTGAACTTTTTTTTTATTTTATTTTTTTTGACCCCAGTAGAGCCTTTTTCCCCAGTTCGAATTCGTTAAATGTCGTCGGAGTAGGAAATACTTCCAATGGCCCAGAGTGTGACCATGCTTGCCTATGGTGGCGTAGCTTCAATGAAACAAAAGGAAGTCATGGGTAGTTCAACCCCTGAGTGGTATTCTGTATTATAGGAACTACCTGTAGGCGCTTATGGAATGACAATTATTTCAAAATAACCAGTGCATCCTACAGTCACAATTGCTATCGAACCTACTTTATGATTTACCGGCAAAAAATATAGATGATACGATTTGGTCAGGACAGAAAAATATTCATATCCTATTAACCCGAGGTTATCCTACCCAACAAGAGAGAGGAGTGGGCCCAATTAATTGGCCCACATGTACCCGACATTTTCATCATTGATTCTATCCGACACCAATGCAAGAAAACGCAAGACATTTCACGCCTAAAAAAATTTAACATCGTATACCCGAAAACTATAGGAAGCCTGTACGTTGAGTCGTTTTTCTTCTCAAAAAAATGTATCGAAATCTCAATTTTTCACCTTTAGCTCGTCAATTCGTCATCTACAGACCAGAGCGACTTAATATCAAATGTTGACTCCTGTATTCCACGTATTTTTCGTAGAATAGATCTAGGCTGTACCACATACAAAGATAACTACATGGTTTCTTTGTTCAAATCAATTTTGCAGTGTGGATTTTTTTATTTTATGTTCAATGACTATTTGAGATAATCAGAGAAGAACACGGATTAATTAACGCCGCGTCAGAACACGGCCAGTACTGAATTATTGAAAGATTTAAATATCAGCGCACTACGCCTAAATGCTGTCTATTTCAAATTTTTCTTTTCCAGCCCAAAAAAAAAAAAAATAGGATTTTTTAAAATCCCGTCCATCGTCATTTTGAGCCGCTTCTTTTTTCTTCCCTTCCTTTTTTTTTTTTTCTTCTTTTTCCTAATTATCAGTTGTTGAGTAAAGCGTTCTTTTTCTTCTTTATTTTAACAAGAATACGTAATCTCATCATACGCATCATACAACTACATACGGCACTCTCCAACATCCCTTTCCCTCGGTCTCACCGCCTCATTGCTATTTATTACACCTATTTAATTGAACTTTTTTACACCATCGTCATTCTTTATTTGTTACTGTCCAACCCAACCAATCCTCGTCCTCTTACCGTGCTTATTCCAACAAACGCGATCATCTGACAATTACAATGACATTGACTAGCGAACAAGTTAATGCTATCGTGTATAGATATTTACAAGAATCAGGTAAATACTACTTGAAATATATATCTATGTACATGTTTATACTCGCACGACCATCTCCCCCCAAAAAGACGACAACAATAAAAATTCCCTAACTCTATCGTTTATTTTAGGTTTTCGCCACTCTTCATTTGCTTTCCAGTATGAAAGCCAAGTGGAAAAATCGATCTATAAGGATGCCACTATTCAGCCTGGGATGCTCATCAATGTGATTCATAAAGGTTTACAATTTATGGATATTGAAGCTCATATGAACGAAGTAAAGCATAATATACACACACACACACATATATATATATATATATATATATTATTGGGAAGTATAGAACTGATTATAATTGTATTGTTATATAGGATGGTGAACTTGTGGAGTGCAGTGCTCCCTTCTCTCTCTTAGGACCCCACGAATGTGACCTGACTGGTGAGAGTCATACAAAACAACAACCCGCACTCCCATCACAACAGCAGCAGCAACGCCTCTCATCACCCACACCCAGTACCAAACGGCAAAGGAAGGAAGATCGGCGGGAAAAGAAGGAACGGGAAAAACGATCACGAAAAGATGAATCTGTTACTAGCACTCCTACTACTACTACGGCTGCGGAAACAACAACAGCAGCAGCATCAGATATGGATACAGAAATGGCAACAACTGATTCCATACCAGCACCTGCTCCTCCTCCATCACAACCGTCCACATCATCGTCTCCTCCACCAACAGCATCAGCATTACCATCACAAAAACAACCCTCTGAAACAGCTACACAATCACCACCACCGGCACCATCAGCACCATCATCAGCACAGCAACAACCTTCTTCAACAACAGAGGCAACATCCCTTTTAGAAGAGACGAAAGCTGCCACCATTCCTTCAACAACAACAGCTGACGCTGACGCTACTGCTGCTACCGTGAATGGTCATACTGTGAAAGAAGAACCTACTACCACTGCAGGCGGTGATGGTAAGTGAAAATCAATTTGGTTACTTCGATCGAATGGATAGAGAGGGATATGTATCATGTGAGGATATGAACTAACACAGCCCTTTTTTTTTGCATGTATTTGTATGGGGGTGAATATAGAATCAAAGCAGGAAGATCGTCCACCACCTGCCAAGGAACCAAAGATCATTGATCCATCTGAAGCTGTTATATTGACGGGCCATCACAGTGAAGTATTTTCTTGCTCTTGGAATCCTGTAGTATCAAATTTATTGGCGTCAGGGTAAAACAAATGAACAAATTAATGTTAGCTTTTTTTTTTTTTTTTTTATCTTCATAAACTTCTTTCTTACTCTTTTTTTTTTTTTTATGTTACGTAGATCGGGTGACGCGACTGCAAGGTTATGGAAAGTGCCTGATGACAACAGCGAAGTGACCGAACCTATTGTGTTGAACCATTTACCAAATCTGAATGATAGTAAAGATGTCACGACATTGGATTGGAATGTAAGTGAATGGAGACGATGGTGTTTTGAAACTATGATATACTCATTCATGCGTTCGTTATTATTTTCATTCGTCTTTAGCCATCTGGCACACTGCTGGCCTCGGGATCTTATGATGGCCAAGCACGTATCTGGACACAAAAAGGGCAACTTCGCTTTGTGATGGAACAACATCGAGGACCGATCTTCTCATTGAAATGGAACATGAAAGGTGATTTGGTGCTCAGTGGCAGCGCCGACACGACAACGGTGGTATGGGATCCAAAAACTGGAGAAATGAAACAACAATTTGAACTACATAGTTGTAAGTTGGGAGGGGTTGCTTTATTTTCAAAAAGAGGATTGTTGTACTACAGAGAATATTAATCACCCTCTCTCCATGTTTTTTTTTTCTCGTTTACAGTGGCCATTTTGGATGTGGATTGGATGGATAATACAACATTTGCATCGTGCTCCTCGGACAAAACGATTTACGTATGCCGTGTGGGATCAACAAAACCATTGAAAAAGTGGGTGGGACATGAAGATGAAATCAATGCCGTGCGATGGGATCCTAGTGGAAAATATTTGGCGTCTTGCTCAGATGACATGACCACCAAGATCTGGTCCCTGGATTCGGATCAACCTATTCAAGAAATTCGAGGACATTATTTGCAAATCTATACTTTACAATGGGCACCTTTATCTTCATCTGGGAGCGATAGTGGTACAATGGAGAATGGATCATCATCATCGTCAAGGCGTCTTTTGGCTACGGGAAGTTTTGATGCCACCATTCGTGTGTGGGATGCTCTCACAGGAACCTGTTTACATGTGTTGAAGAATCATGCCGAAGCCGTCTACTCCATCTCCTTCAGCCCTGACGCGCGGCTCTTAGCCTCGGGTAGTTTTGATGAAATTCTCAATGTATGGGACGTGAAATCAGGTGCTTTACAAAAAACATTCCGGGCCGATGGTGGGATTTTTGAAGTACATTTCAACAAGGATGGATCCAAGTTGGCGGCTTGTACCTCAAATCGACAGGTAAAAAAAGAAAAGTATTAATATGGTACTCATTCGTTCTTTATTGACATGTGTATATCCTTTTTTGTTTTAATGTCATATCGTAGGTTGTTATTTTGGATATGAAGTCATAGGCCTTACATTCTTTATTATCCCCTTCTCCTCCCCTGTATCTTAGTATTTTCACCTAGATTTCCCCTTCCCTTCCGTTGTTGTCTCTTCCTCGCCCCCACCCCCTCCTTCCCTCCTTTTTTTTTTTTATATTTCTTTTTCCCTTTTCTTTTTTGCCCCACTCCCCCTTTTATATTATATATTACGTTATATACATATATATATATTTCTTATTTTATGTTTTTATTTCGCCTCTTAATAAAAAAATTTTGTTTTTTATATTTGTTTGATATTGATGGTTGGCTTTGATTGTAAGTTCAATAGGTTTAATAAAAATTTCAATCAATGCACATGAAAAATCCAAGCCCACTTGATTTATCCACAGCCTGTATTTAAACACCGGCCATTCCTTCCTTTTTTTTTTTTTTTTTTTTTTTTATTGTGTGTGTGAGTGAGTGTGTGTGTGTCTGTGTGTCTGTGTTGTGTCTTCTCCTTCACTCTCCTTCACTCTCCTATTTCTTCATTTGCAATATATAAAGACACATACTTTTTTTTTCCGTCTTCACACTTCTATTCTTCTTTTATTTGATCAATTGGCAATACACAACAAGGCAACATTCCGTTGAAAGAACAATGAAGCCAAGGATCTTTTTATATCTTTTGTTATGGTGCCTGTTAACTACACAAATGTATCGATTGATAGACGCAGCACCGCAACACTGGCAGTCTGATCTGATGGATGAACTTGTGGTAGATGAATGGCCTATTGGTGGCGATGACAGGAACACGCCAGTGGATATACTCGGGCAAGGGACTGTTCAGGAGGAAGGAAAACATGGCTTTACCCGGAGTCCACCATCAACTGACAGCGGCGGGGACGGCAGTATCACCGGCAGCAGCAGCAGCAGCAACAACAACAACAACAACAACAACAACAACCAACATCGGGACGACATGGATGTTTTATATGCACTATCAGGGATCAAGGCACGATTATCATCATCATCACCATCTCGGCTGCAACAACAAGAAGAGCAGGACTTGGAACATTTGGATCAGTCGATTTTGGACACATTACAACATGCCATTGATAGCACACAAAAGATCAGCCTATCCGAGTGATCAGCATCGAAGAAGCAACCAGTCGTTTACTCCAATCTTACTCTCGATGGACGATGCTCACTTCTCATTGGATATACTCTTTTGTATTGCTGGGCATGGTGATGGCGGCAGTGACGATCAGTGTCTTCTTACTGGTGATAATGGTGATTAAAAAAAAGAAATCATCAAAGGTAAAAATATAGTTTGGATGGGGATTGATTGGTTGGGTTTGTGAACTAACTGAATTTATGTATGTATATTTATAGCTTTGGTTTTCCCGAGATTACCATCCTCATCGTTTACCGGTATAAATAGAAAAAATAGAAAAAAAAGGATCGTTTTTTAGTTTACCTTTGTGCTGGTCTTTGATGTACTAATGATAATTTTTTTTTTATATACATATTCTTATTTAGAGTTTTACTGTTTGCAAACAAAAAAGTAGTGTAGATTGACGATACTGATTTTATTCTATTATCCTTTTTCATGTACATCCCCTCCACTGTCCCTTCCATATCCATCCACAATATACTATTTTTACACATTTTATTTATTTTATTTATTCATGTATCATATATTCTTTTTTGTTCTTGTTGTTGTTGTTGGAGCGTTTTGACGATGATGAATAAAACAAACAAAAAGTTGTCTTTTACCATACTAGAGCGTGTGTCCATGTGCGTGTGTTTATTTTATTTTTTGTGCTTGTGCCATCGTTTATATGTTTTTAGTTTGGAAAAAACCAAAGCTAAAACTATCGGGGTCAAATTGGAAGTGTGCATCTGTTTTTAATGCCAGAATGAATTTCACCATCACTGTGAATGATGATGATCCTTTCATCCACGTCGCTAATCGTTGAGATATATAATAAGGAGATATGTGACCTTTTTTTTTTATTTTAGTTTCTTGGCAATAATGAAAGGAGGGGGAAGGGGGTAATAAGGTAAGTGCGGCTTGTGTGATGGTTAGATTGACCCAAGCTTCGGAAGCGAATGGCTGAAAAGGTCCAGAATGGAAAGCCATGTGATGTTTGGAAATGCAGCCAAAAAAAAATACGGACTGCATGAAAAAAAAAAAAATATAAAGATTCAAACCAGTCAATATTCTTTTGTTTCTTTCTTCTTTCGCTATCAAAAAAAATTTGAAAACTCGCCCCCACCGTACCTCCCCTTCCCCTCCCCCCTTTTTTTTCTTTTCTTCCCTCTCTTTTAATATTAATATTATTATCTGAGTATGTTACAAACACCAACCCCAACCCCACTCGCCACACCAATGTTGGAACGTGATGTGAAGAAAACACCATTAACATCGCCATCGCCACCAATATCTACTGCATTCACTTCTCCCATCGCAAAAAAACCCTTACCTTCACCTTCACCGTCCTCTGCAACGAGTCCACGATTGCCGTCCAACAACAAAGAAAAACAGCCACTTCATCCAAAACCTAGTAGGAATGCATCCCCACCGCAAACTCCACCACATACTCCTCACGCTAGATTATTAAAACCGACTCAACCACAAATGATATCCACCACCACCTCTTCAGCATCACCACATACATCCACTTCACCGCCTATGTCACCTATGTCCCCTATCCAGCAAATACATTCTCCTTCTTCCATGAGCTTATATTCTGTCGGCAGCGAACAACTCTTGGATCATTCTCATTTAAAACCAGGGGATAATGCATCACTTTTATCTTATGCGAAGACCATCAACATGTATCGAGCAAATGCTAAAAAGACAAACGATGTGGAAATACAATGTGATTTTGCCATTTTTTTGGTGGAAGCGGCAAAACGATTAGATGAAAGTGGCGATCCTCCTCCTCCTCCTCAACAACAACAACAACAAGATCTTGGTGACGACACAACTACTACTCAATCATCTGCCAGTGCTTATCTCAATGAAGCGGAAAAATTGCTGAAACAAGTGGCGATCCGTGGTCACAGCGCAAGTCAATATTATCTTGCAAACATGTACTCCTCCGGACTGTTACACAAATCGAACAAGTTTGAATACGATCGAGCCTTTCCATTTTACGTGCAAGCGGCAAAACATCATCATCCCGATGCTGCCTATAGGTAATTAATAAGATAAATGACTTGCTTTTTTTTTATGTAACGTTATTACTCACTGCCCCCGCTTTGTTATTTTTTTTTTATACATGTAGAACAGCAAAATGTTATGAAGATGGGCTTGGAACACGGCGTGATAAAGGCAAGGCGGTCCAATTTTATAGGTAATTAACGTCTTCTTTTTTTTATATATATATTTTTTTGCAGTCATTCATTACCACTGTCTCACATTCGTTCAATTGAAAAATAAATTAAATAGAAAAGCGGCCACTTTGAATCATCCAGGTGCTATGTATCGACTTGGTCTGGCGGAAATCAAAGGTGAATTGGGTCTCTCCAGCAATATTCGGGATGGCCACAAATGGCTCAAACGATCAGCAGAAGCAAGTACCACCGAATACCCTCATGCTTTACACGAATTGGGCCACCTTCATGAACGTGGATTAGCATCGATTATATTCCAAGACCATGATTATGCCGTGCGACTCTATCAAGACGCTAGTGATTTGGGATATGCCCCATCTTGTTTCCGTCTAGGGGAATGCTATGAATTTGGACGTTTGGGTTGTACCGTGGATCCTCGGTTATCGATGCATTATTACGGCTTGGCTGCCGAACAAGGCCATCCTCATGCCTGTTTTGCTTTGACTGCTTGGTATTTGATTGGTGTACCTGGCCTGATGGAACCCTCGGATGAACAAGCATTCGCATGGGCCAAGGTGGCTGCTCATTCTCCTGTCAAAGGTGGCGCCCATCATCAGGGATTGGCGCGTGCTGAATATGCCGTTGGGTATTTCTATGAAGTGGGCATTGGCATCGAAAAGAATATGACCATGGCATGGACCTATTACCGAAGAGCCGCAGAACAAGGTGAAAAACGAGCCATGCAACGCTTACAATCCGGTGATGCTCCTTCTGCTGCTGAACAGACTGCCCAGATGATGATGATGGACCAACAACAACAACCAGCTGTTTATCAATCTTCTTCTGCTTCCACTCCTCCTGCGCTATCTCCACCCCATTCCAATTCCTCTGAATCGTCTTTATCGACCAATTCCTCTTCGGCTGCTGCTGGAGCTACTACGACCACTACGCATCCCCATCGTCATTCAATGCAACCTCCTCAACAACGCCCAACGCCCACATCGTCTTCATCCGCATCTGTAGCTTCGTCTCGTTCTTGGGTCAAGAAATGGAAACAAAAACTAAATTGGACCAAATCTCGATCATCCTCCTCCCCTTCATTAGTCTAGTTTTTTAGTTAGTTAGTTTTACACCCCCCCCCCTCACTCCCTCTTTTTGTTATCTAATACCAATATGATTGTCTTTTTTTATACCATTCTCTAGTTTTATATCCTCATATATACATTTATACATATTCCCCCCTTTTTTATTCTTACTATTGCTATTCTCTCTTTTTTTTTTTCTTTATCCTTCCATTCTTTGTGTTTTCACCCTCAAAAAATAAAAATAAAAAATCTATCATCATTCAATGTACGCTTTGTGAAAATGTGGGGTGACCAATGGCTCTTTTTTTTTTTTTATCGAATGAAAGTGGTGTTGGCAAGGAGGCGTGATGGGGATGTGCATTAGTTATGCATACAAAAAAAAAAAAAAAGATCATCTTATCCATCTGAAGAAATTTATATCTAGTGTATTATTAATATATAAGAACCATGTCGAATCTCACCCCCTTGATGGATTAATCCATGCATGCGATATGTGGAGTAAATGGGGATACTTGGAACATTCATCAGTCTCTCTCTAATGTTTCTCAATGCGGTTGGATGTTTATGAAAACAAATGAATTTATATGGTGCTATACCTACATGTTTTTTTTTTGACAAGTGAAGTTGAAAATCATGCACGATACGGTACGGTACGCCTCATGTGGGGTTTTTTTTTTTTTTTTTTTTTTTTTTTGCCATACAGAAATCCCGTCTTTGCACACATGTGTTTCCTCGACGTTCGCCACAACCAACCGACGAGTGGAATTCAAATGGCGCCAGCGATGCGATTGTCATGAATACATCCCCCCCCTACCCCTGCCCTTTCCCTCTCCCTTTGGGCCGAAAACGCTAGGCTCAAGGGTAGGTAATATTACCTTAAGAACGTTTTTATCCCCTCCCCACCCCCCCCCCCTCGAAATAAAAATATGACGAACGTTGATACGTAAAAAAATCATTTTGAAAGCTTCTCAACCATCATCCTATCTCAAGCAGTTAGTCAAAATTGGTTTTCAGTATTGGGCAAGCTGGCATCTAGCCGGAACCAGCGCCGGCGATTATCGTCGAGACGAAGCGTTTTTTTTTTTGACTCAAAAAAAAAAAAAAAAAAGGACTTTTCTCGCAAACCACTTGATTCTCCGACCCTTTTGTGGTTTTGTTATTTTTTTTTTTTTTTTTTGACATTGTGTCATTCAAACTTTTTTCATTGTAACTCTCCCCACCGTCCTTTCCCAGCATGGCATCCACATCTACCGATCAAGACAAAAAGAACAACGATACGAGTCATTTTGCCAAACCATTACTTGTCGGTGCCGCCAGTGCATTTGGCGCTGGGCTTTTTGGAGCGATTTGGCATACGAAAAGAAAACAAGCCAAATATGAACAACAAGAAGCTGTATTACTCCAACAACAACAACAACAACAACAACAACAACAACCACATACAACACAGCCATCACCGGCTGGATCCTCAGCATCAGCATCACCACACAAATCATCAGCATCAGCATCATCATCACTGGCACAGCCAATGCAACCAAAAGGAGGAGCAGGAGCCATGCCTCCCCACCAGCCATATGTGCCTCCGTCCATGTCACCTGCGGAATTCGAGCTGGCGAAAAAGGATGCTCGGTTTTTTGCTATCAAATCATTAGGCTATGGGACTTTGTTGGCTTTGACGGGGGCGGGTGTGTTGGCCACGGTGGTAGGGTACTGTTTGGATGTGCGCAACGTAAGTCTGAGAAAAGGGAGGGGGGGTCATCCATTCCATAGAGAGAAAGAGGGTGTGTGTGTATGTTATGATTCAAAAGTGACATATCGGGAGGGCGTGTGTGGGGCGTGTGTGTGTGTGTGTGTGTGTGTGTGTGTGTGTGTGACATGGACTCATTTTCATCTCTTTTTTTTTTTTTCTTTAGTTCCGTGAATTCTCTGATAAACTTCATGTCATCATTCCTCAACGTACCGCTCGTTTACGACGTTATTTGGGAGGCAAGGAATTGGAAATGACCCAAGCCGAAGAAGAAGAATTGGATGCCCTGGCGCAAGAAACGGAATAGGTGCTTACGGTGATGATGATATACAATTCTATGGGTTGGTGATGGTGGATGTTTATGGATTCCTTTTTAGTTTAGATACCGTCCCTGTCCCGTTTTTCTTCTATACATTTGTATATGTATTTTTATGTATTGCTGCTGTAGTTTTATATGTTATCAAATCAATTGAAATAATAAAAATAAAAAAAAAAATAAACCCCCCTACCAATGGGTGTTTGCTTGTAGAATCATTCAATGGGCCTTTTGTTAGTGATGATGGAAATGGAGTATGAAGAAAGTGTGTCTCATTAGCGATAGAAAATAGGTTGTTGACAAGGAAACAATGGTAAAGGAGGAACGGCTGTGTGTGCATGTTTACATGGTTTAGCAGTATCAAATGGTTTTGTTGAAAGATCGCATCAGTCAGATCGGAAATCTTGAATTCACATGTTGAACGGATCATCCAGGCACAAAAAAGATAATCAAAAAGCACACAGCACGTTTTTTTTTTTTAGGCTTTTGCACCAAAAATTTTCATTATCACTAGTCATCAAAATTTCAGAAACCTTGATTATACATTGATTGATCTTGGGGTGTTGTTGGTAATCATGCAACATTGATAGTGAGATGGGGGGTCAAAACCCGCTTCTATGATGATATCATCATCTCATTAAATTGATAGAGATTTATTATTTTATCTTTTTTGGGACACCCAACAAAAGAGCGCGGTAGTTGAAATCTTTATTATGATTTATTTTCTGTGCATATGA
This sequence comes from Absidia repens, assembly GCA_002105175.1. Lineage (NCBI taxonomy): Eukaryota > Fungi > Mucoromycota > Mucoromycetes > Mucorales > Cunninghamellaceae > Absidia > Absidia repens. Next base: position 401,529 of record MCGE01000033.1, on the reverse strand, counting down.
TATGATAAAAGAAAAATGGTCTGTGAACAGTCTGTCATAGAAGGAAAGAAAATGGACATTGGTTTGCTGCAGTGGGTGCCATAATGGGGGGGGGGCACACGTTTCTTATCCATTGGGCATGATTTGCCTGATATCCTTACTATTCATTCTGATCAATGGAAAGATGGGTGACCCGTGATGTGGACTTTTTTTCTTTTTTTTTTTAGTTTATCTTCCTTTTCTTAATTCGAATGACCGCTGCATGCTAAATGGGGATAGGAGAAAATTGCTATCGATGCTTTTTTGATTTCCTTCTCTTTAATGTCCTTTTTTGTTCATTACGTCATAAAGACATTCAGGGTGCTCCCCATAAAGTTACTGTTCCTGGAAAAGGTTAACATGTATTAGAGTGGGGCTCGAAAAAAAAAAAAGAGAGATAGTCTCAATACCATCGTTTTATGAATGAAAATAATAGAAAGTATATAATGGCCTCATATGATAGCTGATCTTGCGCAAGGAACAAACGAAAAAAATTTGTTCAGGTTCCATTTTATCACACCACCATTTTCAATACCCTTTTGTCTTGGAACCGTTTACAGCTGTCAAAAAAAAAAAAGGCGGCGGCGATTGAAATGTCGTGGGGGACCCATATGTTGATATCGGGTGTGGGCTACAACCATGCTATCGCTATCACTGCCAAAAAAAAGGGGGGACAATCTCCGATCCGATACAAATAGGTTTTTTTTTTCTAATTTTTCTGTTCTCTTTTCTTTTCCTTCTCTTTTCATTCTTTTTTTGAAACTCATATTCTTACAATCATGTCTGCTGAAAATACTCCTGCCGCTGCTACTCCTTCCACTGACAGTCGTGAATTAGCTGCTCATTTTGCTGCCAGTTTGGGCCAATTGTCTAGTGGTGGTGGTGTGAGCACCGGCAATGAAGAAACTCCTGCTCATCAAAGCAAGGACTATGCTTTGTTACGTGACCCTGTGATCCATAGCGAACGTTTGGATGCCATTCGTCAAAAGAAGGGTTATATCATTGATATGGATGGTGTTATCTATCACGTAAGTGGATGTTTGTTATGGTTTCAGTGTATTTTCATATATAGCCAACGGAATATTAACCCTGCTTCTTCCTATGTTGATAGGGAAACAATCTTTTGCCCGGTGCCAAGGAATTTGTTGACTTTTTGCAAGCAAACAACAAAAAGTTCATCTTTTTGACCAACAACTCAGCACCTACTCCTCGCGAATTACAATCCAAATTGCAACGTCTTGGTATTGATGTTACTGCTGATCACTTCTTCACCTCTGGCCAAGCTACTGCCTACTTCTTGAAGTCCCAAATGCCTGAAGTAAGTGAAATATAATGCCGGATGTATGATGATGGCGATCAAAAAGCGAGGTTTTCTGATTGTTATTATTATTATTTAACCTAATAGGGTGGTACTTGTTATTGTATTGGTGAACCCGGTCTTGCTTATGCTTTATACGATATGGGCTTCTTCATGAACGACCACAACCCTGACTATGTGGTTTTGGGTGAAAGTGCCAGTTACAACTTTGAAAAATTGACAAAGGCCGTTCAATTGGTGCAAAATGGTGCCAAGTTGATCTCCACCAATTTGGATGTCGAAACCTTGAACTCCAAGGGACAAAAGATTCCTGCCACTGGCTGTTTCACTACCTGGTAAGGCAAACGAAAAAAAAAAAGGAAACTGAGGGGAAATGTATGCTTACTTATTACTTTTTTGACTCTTTAGTGTGGAATTGGTGACCAAGACCAAGGCTTTCTATTGCGGTAAGCCCTCTGCTCTTATCATGCGTTACGCCCAACGTGTGTTGGGTCTCAGCCGTATTGAAACTTGTATCATTGGTGATCGTATGGATACAGAGTAAGTGAAACGAACCAAAAAAAAAAAAAAAAAGGAGAGATGGAATGAACAGGAATGATGTATATCTAGTTACTGATCGACTTGCTTTTTGTGTGTAATAATAGCATTGTTGCTGGTATTACCTCTGAAATTGATCCTGTCCTCGTATTATCTGGTGTGACCGATATGAATGAATTGTCCAGCTTCGCCTATCGTCCCTATGTCATCCTCGGTGGTGTTTATGAAATTCCCAATGAAGACGAAAAGAACATTGTCACCGACTCTGATATGGAAGAAGCCGCCAGACGTGTAAGTTTGCTGTGATTAAATTGCCATTGCAAAATAAGAGCCGCATTGACACATCTTTCTTTTTTTATGACCAATAGGCCTCTTACCTTTAGATTAGATTCCTTTTTATACTTTTGTATTTTACTACTTATTATCAACATCCCTTATTCCATATCATTTATATTATAGATCCATTCAGTATACATAGTCATTTGTTGTTATTTTAATTTTTTTTCTTCCCAAATAAACATGCTGGCACTTTGAAAAAAAAAAATAAGGATTGAAATACATTACCTCTCAAGTGAGGTAGGAAAGAATCTGTGATAGTTGTGGGATAAAATGATGCAAGAAGTGGGAGAGACATTGGAGAGTGATAAAACTGGAGTGCGCTACGGCTAGGGTTGACAAATACGTTGATGATGACTTCGGTGTTTACGATGATTAGGGGATTGTGTGACAAAGCGATTGGCATCATGAAACACACAGGAAAAAAAAAAAAAAGTTAAGTGAAAATTAAGGTTGACGATCTACTGAAATTTGCACTCACACTTCCAATCCCAACCCCGATGAGTAAGAGAAGGGAGATTGAAGTGTTGGTACTGATGAGATGGTGTGAGCCTCCCCTGGATTTAAAGCGTTTTCATTTGGTGGGAAGGTTTTATTATATTATTGGTAATGAAAATAATGAATCGGGTATATATAGTTTGATCAGTGGAATGGGGTTATAATGTCCAATAGCGAAGGTTATTGCTGGTGGTACTCACTAGGTTAATTAGTATGAATAGTACAGCTGGAAATAGGGCTACATTTCATATTAAATAACGTAGACCATTCAACTGGCAGAAGGATTCAAGGGGAGGGAGTGGTTATTGATAGTGGATACAACGGCGGCTATACTCACGATACTGGCTTGATTCAATAATATGATTGGTTGATCAGGAATAGAGTCACCTTTGATATTAAGTGACCTAAAACTGTCCCTGAAACTCTAAGGGGAATTGTATTCATAGTGGATGGGAGAGAAAGTAAGCACTTGGCTGGACAATCACAATAGCGGCATTACTCACTACCGGATGGGTCAGAGGATGATAAAAAAAAGGACATCTTTCGTTTAAAACATTTTGCTAAACACTGAAACTGAATGACAGTGGTTCATTGTAACAAGGAATCTAATGGTGGAAGCATGAGAGTAACTATTAAAAGATCTAAAGAATGATCTGTATTAAACTAAAGGGACAATTGTAAAAATATATCTAATATATTATCCAAGGCATGAGAAAGACTATGAAAGGATATCTTCCATTGAAGCTCGACAGCAGTCAACGCTAATATAATGGAGCATGGTAAAAAACGAGCTCAAGTGTACAAGACATGAAAGAAACGAATGGGACATTATTTATTGAAGCACGTAAAAAGAGACATGTTTTATTCAAATATATATTCAAACAATGGACAAATTAAAACTAAACTACGCTAATGAAGGATTCCAAAAAGTCCAACTAATGGTGCTCCAAAATCCTGGATCCAAAACGACAGGGTTTCCCCATGCATCTTGTAATCCCTGAGCTGAAACCCCTTTTAAGCTAGTCCTGTCACTAATCTAAATCCATCAGAACCCCATAGAGATCACAATTGTGAAGAATTAAGGAAGAAAAAGGCGAAAAAGAAAAGAAAGAGCGAAAAAAATAAAAAGCGGGAGGTCAATACATATTCACGTGGGCGGGAGTTAAAATATATTTTGGTCATTTGGGAGGGTTTGGTTTGAGAATTTTTTTGGTGGACACAGAAAAAGGGACTCCTCCATCTTCTTTTTTCCTTCTTTTCCTTTACAATAACAACACCATGAAACATAATTAACATGGAGGTTCTCCTCCCATGAATGTAACCGCAATGGTTCAACTGCGCCGACATGGTGACACCCTCTTCTTTTTGATGCGAGCCCCGCCATTTAGCACTAGTTGCACAGCGGTCCTCTTCTCATGATGAAGCTGTGATCATGCCTTTGTACTCCTACTTTTCTGTTAAATAGTTAATCATATACTGAATAGTAGAATAGCTAATCCCACCCACGCCCTTCACTTCACGTAGAATAGTTTGCCACTCACCGTAGCATTGTCTACTCTCTTAGTTTTCCTTATGTTACGTTTATTTTATAATAATAAAAAAAAATTATATTATCGTGCCAACATTTTCGGCTTCATTCTCTTCCTCATGTCATAGGTCTATGGTATTCCTCCCTCACCTTTTTTTCTCTCTCTACAATTTCCTGCCCACAGTCTATCCCGTGACAGCATCTCAAATTTATCAATGGCCCAAACGATTCATCATGATCGTCTTATTCCCATTACTTTTATGCCTCCTTTTGCATGTGAATCAGTATTTCCTTTCCCCTTTACGTAGCGTATTTAATAATTGTATATATATAGAGTGACCCTCTCGACATATACCTGTAGCTTGGTCATCTAGATATCTAGCTATATCCTGATTTATATTTCGTAGTAGTACATATTCCTGCACATACACACAGCCCTTGCTTTTATACATTAATCCAGTTTACAATTAATAAAAATCTGTCATTCGTGCATATACACCACTTCGTCTTCTGGTTTTATTATTATTATTCTAAGTGGGTCAAATGTTGGGACGCCTGGTTCATTTTACTACTAGCACAAAAGTTTATACTATCTCATCTAACCCAATCGATAAAAAAACCATCATTTGTACTTTATGCAACAAAGCGCCTTTCTTTTTCAAAGTGGGTCAATGTTGGCAGGCCCGGTATATTTTATTACTAACACAAAAGTCTATACTATCACATCAAACATAATCAATATAGATTTCAAAACAAAACAAAAATAAGAGTAATAATAGTAATAACAACACAACAGTATAAATATATATTTTTAAAAAAAAAAAAGATGACTAGCTAAACTAAAACCACCACTAACGAAGATCATCAGAGTCCACTGTCTTTTTGATTTTCAATAAAATCGCTGTTTTCCAGCTGTCCAGTCGAGTCAACTTGTCATAGTCTTTAACAAAATGTGTGAATTGATCCAAATCACCATTCTCCACACTTTCCGTCAAGCCCTAATTCCACAAAAAAGCAAAGAAATGAATCTATTATGCGCCCATGTTTTTTTTTTTCTCTTTCCCTCATACATACCTTGAGTAACCCATATTCTCTTGTTGTGTCAAATGACATGTCCATACTGCAATAACTATTCAAAGCTTGATGTGTTCTAACCATATCCTATTGCAAAAAGAAAAAAAAAAGGAAACGGTGTGTCAGGGACTGTCTTTTTATATCACATTTGAAACTGTATAGCTTACCCCAGTACACAAGTGACATAAGCCCGCCTTAAGGAAATATTCTTTCAAAGACCATTTCAATAAAGCATCATCCACAGAAGCAGCAGCCACTCTTTCAAACTTTTCAATGGCTTCTTGATACATTTCCAACTCAGCGGCAATTTGAGCCACCTTTAACATGCATTTATTGGCCAACCTACCAAAAAAAAAAAAAAAGGGAAAGTGTGAGTCAACGTTAACATCCATTAAACCACCCCGTCCCCCGTCCCATCCAAGTCTTACGCTGGAGAATCATCGGCAAGGAATAGATCGGAAGCTTGATTATAGGCATCGTAGGCACCCTTTTGATTATCCAATTCACCCTCATAGAGTTCGGCCACTTCTTGATAATGGCGGGCAGCTGCACGAAAGTTACCCCCATCTTGATCAAGTGTGATAGCTTCTTTCAACGCTTGTACCGCACCTATCAATATATGTATATATAAATATACATAAAACAGCAATAAAATAACAACCCCCGTCATTAGGAATCAAAAAAAAAGTCATCAGCATGACACACACACACACTTTCATCCTTTTCTTACCTTGAGGATCTTGACGTTTGTAACACTTGGCTGCACTTTCGTAAGCTTTTGATCCTTCAAACTTTGCACTTGATCCACGTTCATACAGTTTTGCTGCTTCTGTGAAAGCATCCCCAGCTTGTGTCCCTAGAAGAAAAACATCACATAAATATATACATATACAGAAAGAAAGAAAGAAAAAAGTGGTTGAGTGCATTTGTAGTCAATGATAAGATGGGGGAGAGGGAAGGCCATTGAACTTACACTGTTGAGCTAATTTAAACATATTTCCAGCCTTTTCGTATATTTCCGCGGCATCTTCATACTTGTTGGAAGGGCCAAAAAACGACCAGGCATTCAGTTTTTTTTGTGCTTGTGCAATAAGGTCTTTTGCTTGTTGTTCTGAACCACCGACCATTGCTTTAATGTATATTGGGGAATATTGTAGGTGTGTGTAATAAAATATAAAGGAAAAAAGAGAGAGAAAAAAAAAAAAGATGAAAAAAAAAAGAACAGAATAGAGCGTAAAGAGAAAGAGAGAGACAGGCGGGGTGCCGCCATTTTTTTTTATTTTTTTTATTTTTTTATTTTTTGTGGGGTGCGAGGGAAAGGGTCCACACCAAGTCGAGATCATCCTCCTCCTCCTCCTTATGAAAACCTAAAACAATACGTCAATCATAAAAGACATAAAAATATCAACCATCAAAAAAGATGACCAATAAATACAATCATTGATCATCAATACACATATTTCAGTGCGTGAGACAGTGGGACAGTCATTGTGATGTGGGCAAAAATAAATGAATATATATATATAATAACAAATATAAAATGAAGCATTGGGGTTTGTATAAGACAGCAGTTCAGAAATGACAAGGAACAAATTCCTTATCATATCATTGAGGGAGAAGGGGGGAGGGGCGAAAGAGGGTGGAAAAAAGAAAAAAGTAATATCATATGTAAGTGAACAGGAAGGATGACGTGTGTTGTATGAGAGACAGTGGGAAGGGAAAGAGGCGACTAACTAGAGTAAAAAAGCTAAACTACATTTTCATTGCTGTATCCGATGAAGTTTTTTCCAGTTCAGCCCTATGAATCCAATAAAAAAACGCATATATGAATAAGGTATATCAAGACAGATCTGTCCCCTTAAACACCAAAGAACGGCGAGGAAACCACCTTCCGCCATCCATCCACTAACTTACTTTAACTGTTGTGAAAAGTCATCTTCAATATCATCATCGTCCCAGTTATCTTCCCAGTAATGTGCATCGTCCTTGTCTTCGTCTTCTTCAGCCCAATCTAATTAAAAAAAAAATTAAAAAAAACACGAGCGATGATAAATATTGGGTGGGGATCGTCTTCTTTTTGGCCGTTCACTTTTATTACCTTCAGCAGCAAATTCTTCAAATTCATCGTCTTCTTCAAGCGCACCCAATTGAGCTCCAGTTGTCTTTGTGGAATCGTCTGATGGTGCTTGTTGTTGCTGTTGCAGTGATTGAGTTGTTGGTGCTGCCATACTGTTGATGTGTGCTCGTGTGTGTGTAAGAGAGAAAAAAAAAAAAAGAGAGAGAGAGAGAGAAAGGAAAGACGAGCTCGGTCCGTGACGTAAGTTGAAAAAATTGGGCAGATGTTTAAAAACTCACTCCGCCGCCCCATTCCCAAATTTGTACATCACGCCCAAAAAAAAAAAAAAAAAAATCGCCAGGGAAATATGATTCAATACAACCAATCCATTGTTTTCCAGCTTTAAGTACGTATAGCAAAACACATACTTTCCTTTTGTGTATTTCGGGTAGAATTAATGTGTGGCACTACTGTACATTTCAGAACGGGGGATTCCTCCCAAGGCAGTACATCCATATAAAATTGTGCATATGTAAGCGTTGTTTGGTACAGTTCAACAGGAACGCAAAGTACAATATCATACCGTTTACCTTAACAGTTGCAATTATCAATATTTCCACTTCAAAAAATTTCCACATTTTTTAAAAAAAAAAAGGGAATTGATCTACTGGGTATAGAGAGAGAGAGAGAGAGCATGTTGACGTATTATGGTTTTTTGAATAAAAAAATTAGGCACCCCTTCCTGACGTTTTAGCCTCTTACATATTAGACAGCGTCCTTTAGCTCACAACTGAGTTCAGCAAGATGCTTCATGTTTTCTATTATACCGCATGCAAAATCAATAATGTGCTGGATACACATGTACAGTACTTCCTGTCCGGTGAAGGGTTACCGTTGATGATAGAGTCTATATCGTCATAGATAAATTAGAAAGCAGAGCAAAACGTTCTATAACGGTGACTACATGCACAGCACGACTAGATTTATTTATCATGCTTAATCAAGTAGGAATATGATAGAGCCATTTTTGATTTTCAAGTGATTTAAGACAATCAATCAGTCTCTGGATATTGAGTAGAGGGAGGTATTCATAGTGAGCAAGTGTTTGGTAGCGTACTCAGCAAAAGCTACAATAGCAACATTGTTCATTATTATATGGGTCAGAAAATGTTTAATAAAAAAAAAAAAAAAAAGGCATGTTTTATTGAAGTATATTAGTATAGAGACTAAAAACTAACGATGAGAACGGTCAGCACTAATCTAAAGGTGCGATGGTGAAAAGGAATCTATTGTTCAAGACATGAGAGATGCAGACGGGTCATTTTTTTTTTGTTGAAACAAGTGAAATATACACATTTTATTTATATGTAGATACAAAACTAAGACTAAACGAAGTTAATAAAGGCTCCATAACGCCAACTAATGGTGATTCCAAAACCTAGATCCAAAATGAAAAGGTTTCCCCATGCATCTTGTAATCCCTGAACTGAACCCCCTTCTAAACTAGCCCTGGCACTAATCCAAGTTTACCAGAATTTCAATGACGTTAAACGATGAAGAAGAAAAAAAAGAAAATGGAAAGAACGGGAGGCAGAGCGAAAAAAAAGGGGAGGGGGTAAATGAAACTTCACGTGGGCGGAATCTGAAATGTTTTCTGTAGTCTTTCTCGTGAGGACTGGTTTTATTTTTGGTGGCTACAGAAAAGGAAACCTTTGTTATTTTACGACGGTATCAATATGGTAACTATGTTCTCATGATGGTAGTCACTATTATTCAACGTAGGCGGTATGGTTGGTCTCTTCTTTTTGATGGCTTTTTATAAAGAACGGAGCAATTCCGCCTAGTTTAGTTAGTCTCGGCACGGTAGAAAATTTGGTCACCCATCGTAGGATAACTTATACTCTCTTTGATTAGGCTTGGTCATATGATATTATAGTTATTCTGCAACAACTTATCCTGACCTCAACTCACAATTCTGATTGCCCCACATTTAAAAATGTGTCATAGCACTATCATTTGATCAGTTTAGTTTAGTTTAGTTTAGTTGTCATAGTTTATAATTGATACTGTTCAATAAAACATGTTTTGTTCGTTCTGTTTTGACATCGTCGCTCATACGTTTAGTTTATTATATCTCTTGTTGAATGGGTGTACCCACACTACGCAGATTGAGCATGTAGGAAAAAAAAAAGCTGATGTATGTGTGTAAAAATAAATAAAATCAAAAACGATGAAGATGTGAGCAAATATCGATCAACGGGAGTGCTCAGCGTTTCGTCTTCAGAGCTGAGTCTCTATTATGGCAAGATGGATTTCTTGAGAAGTTTTAGAAATGACCGTGGTGGTGGCCGTATAAAAGAAACTTTCGTTATAAAGAAACTTGGAGATACATGAGAAGTGTAAAGCCTGTTCGCCTGCATAATCGTCGGCGTTCCAAAAAAGGTGAGCCAGCAGGTGAGTGATCAAGATATCATGCTTTGTCATAAAAATCTACTTTTAATATAAATGATCACAAGCAAACTCACTGTCTTCCAGGCAAGTTATTATTATGCCTTGCTGCGAAAATAAGGTTCTTGTGAAAGATCAAGTCCATGACTACATCTCATTTCCTTTTATAGCCTGGTCATCAACAACAATCTAATAACAAAAAAAAAAAAAAAAAGAGAGAGGAAGCCCATTCATTTCTTTTTTTTTTTAATATAATAGAAGGTAGTAAAATCAAGGTGGTTGTCTCTTTGAAAGATGATTGATCCAATACAACTCCATCATGTCCCATATCATACATATCTACAGCAAAATGTCACCCATTTCCTGTAGTTTTCTGCCAAGACCTTATCATACCGTTGTCGTTGTTGTTTTCAAAATCAAAAAATGTTTTGGCACACAAACAACTCTAAAATAAGAATACGTCAAAGCTATTTTTATCATAACAAACGTATAAAGAAAGTGTGTTTTCCAGGATTTTTCTCTCTTTTCTTGCTTTGTTTCTTCTTCGTTTTCTTCTTCTTTATCATCCATCATCCCATTTTCCTCATGTTTGCCTATTTAGCTACATTTTTCACCTTTGGCGCCCTCGTACTTGAAATTTTTATTCTATTAGGTTCTACCTACAATCAGCCGTTTTTAAAAAGTCTCTATTTTGTACAGTACTCACTGGGTGACAGCTATATCAATCTTGGTTTATGGTAAAAAGTACTTTTGTCCAATCATGAAATTTGATCTTTTCGTCTTATTCGTATCATTTTGTTTTGTGTTTTTTTTTTTCAGGGGATATTGCCTAGGTACCGTAAAAACAGGAGTGACTTCTTGCAGTAAACCAGTGGCCGCATTTGTATGGTGTAAGTATAATACAGATAATACATACCGGACAGTAACAAAATAAAAAATAAAAAAAAAATAAAAAATAAACAACGACATTGCCCATTTTGGAGTAATGCTGAAACTCTTTTTTTTTTTTTTTTCCAAAGCATCCGTTCCAGAAATTAAATCTTATACCACCGGACTTACGGAATCCGACAATATTTATTTGGCCCACTTTATATTATATTGGATAGCCTTTGGTATTACTTTGGGAGCTTTGGTCGTCACTTCTCTGGCTCATTTCCGTCGAGGGGTAGATTTTATGGCATCCATGGCGACTTTTCTCGGGTTTGTTGTCATGTTGGTAACATTTATCATGGTGTTGGTGGTCTCACTACGTGGAACAAATGCAGCGAGAGATGCCAGTACAAATGCATATGGCCATTTAGGTGATTGTGTTTGGATGCATATTGGTGCCATGATTGGCTTACTATTTGGTTCACTATGGTATTGCTTTACTTGTATTTTTGGTGGTCCACGAAAATGATTTTCTTTTCCTCCTCTTCTCAGCCTTTTCATATATAATATCTGTAATTTTATGTGAGTGTACAATACAAGTGTATTTTCCATTTTTATTAGTTAATAATAAAAAATAATAATACTATATATTTATCAAGATCTAAGGCATTTGTATATCATGCACAGTAACAACAGAGGCCCAAAGCAAACTTGAATTTTGAATTGGGTACTGCCCAATATTCATCCAATCGGAATTGAAAGACCGCTTACCGCTTTTTGATGAAAGTTATGTCGCAAGCCATTTCCGTTAATTTTTCCTTTTTTTTTTTTTTTTTTTCTTTTTACTTATTTTTACATAAAATAATGACGGATACACCATTGCTTGAGGCCGAAGTCTTACCACTTATCATTAGGTAAGTCCGAGTAATATTCCCCTTCTTCCTTTTTATTTTGTCATGTGCTGTGACGCCTACTGATTTTATTTTTCTGCCATTTGGGACATACACATTTATTTTCTATTAGCCAATTAGTCGCTTATGGGTATTCAGCAGTGGCTCAAACGGTAGCTGACGCAACGGGTGCCACCTGCGACATGATGCCTAGCTCAAGGCTGGTGGATCTATTAAGTTTGGGAAAGGAACGAGGTAAGTCTAAATGTTGTGCGGGCAAGGACGACTTGTATATGGGATGCTGATATATCCATCTTCTTTGGATAGATCGAGAAGAATCTGACGACGAAATGATGGACAAAGACGACAAGCAAGATGCACCTCAAAAGTCAGGGAACACAGGTGGAGATCAAGGTGATCATAACGCGTTTGATCCTGATGCAACAAACTCAGGCAAGTGGGTCTCATTTGCTGCTCATCACTCTATGCAAAGACTAACCCCACCCTTTTGTTTTTATTATATCAATGTATTTAGCTCCCAGAACGGCACCAAACTATGTACAACTTTATTATACACAACATAAAGGACCTTGTAGAACGGCCGCATTCAGCAAAGATGGACGATTGGCAGCTACAGGTTCGTATGATGCGTCATTAAAACTATTGGATGTCAACAAAATGAAGAAACGAACTGGTGGGGCAAGTGATAAGCCTGTGATTCGGACACTTTATGATCATACTGCGCCTGTCAACGATCTCAGCTTCCATCCCAATGGTGGTGTCCTTGCTAGTTGTGCCGATGATCAAAGTATCAAATTATTCGATCTTTCCAAAATGGGTGTCAAACGGGCCTTTAGATACTTACAGGTAATTGCTCCAAAGGGATGTATGATTTTGTTATAGTATCGTTATTCTAACTTCGGTTTTTTTTTATATATGTATAGGATACTCAACCTGTCAATTCCATTGATTTCCATCCATCAGGCGACTTTTTATTGGCAGGTACCCAAGACCCTCATGTTCGGATTTACGACATCAACACATTGCAATGTTATACCAATCGACAACAATCCGATCGACATCAAGCAGCCATTACACAAATCCAATATTCCTTAGAAACAGGTCGATTATTTGCGTCAAGTTCAGTGGATGGGACGGTCAAGATCTGGGATGGTGTATCAAGTCAATGCATTAAAACTCTTGAACGGGTACATGGAGGTGGAATGGCGGTATCAAGCATTCGACTGACAAGGAATGAAAAATATGTTTTGACAGCCGGAATGGATTCATGTCTTCGTTTATGGGATATCTCTAGTGGAAAAGTGGTGATGGAATATAAGGGACACGAACAGCGATCCCAAATGTTACAGGTAAAAAAAAAACCAGCGACAGATCAATACAGCAAATGATGCAAATGATTGACACGTTATCTTTTTTCCCCTCTATTTTTAGCCCGATTTTAGTCATGATGAAAAGTTTATTATGATGGGGGATGAAGCATCTACTGATGTACTTGTATGGGATACGCAAACGGGAACACTTGTCAAACGGATATCGGGTAAGAAAAAAATAATAATAAACAAAGGGATGAAAATTTTAGGTTTGTTACTCATCTCTTCATAAACATGTATATTTTAGGTCAAAACAATCTTGTGCGTTGTGTTGCATCTTCACCAAGGGATGAGGGTGTTCTATCATGCAGGTAAAGGATAAAGGAGAAGGACAATAGGTGATATCGGATATTAACAGTTTTTATGATGTTATATAGTGATGATTATAGAGCAAGATACTATGGTGGCTCCAATGAAACATAAGTGTAGTATAGTAGAACTTCATCTTCCTTACCTCCCCCTTTTATATTGTATAGAATAAAAATAAAAATAAAAAAAAACTATCAGGCGATTATTTGTGTATGTCTGTGTGTGTGCATATGTGTGTTTGGAATGTGTGCCCTTTTTTTTTTTTGTCACGTCAGATAATATAGGGCTTGACAGTGAAAATTTTGTGTCCCCGAACGATTTTTACAGGTTCCCCAACTTTTTATTTTTCGTCCTATTTTTTTTTTTTTTTTTTGAAAATCACTTGGCGTTGGCGTTATTATCTTTTTTTTTTCTTCACCTTTTGTATATTCTTTCGTTGTGTAAATACCTTTATACATTTCCCCTTCTTATATATATTTATATATTATATACATTTACTTTTATTACCCTTTGGGTTATATATCAACACTGGTCACACACCCCTTCATTGCTCCATTACCATCATCATGCCTCCTTTTACTGAAAACGAAACAAAAGAAAACAACAACCCTGACACGTTCCTCACAAAACGACCTGTCTCACCACCTAGCACACCTGTCCCTCATCGCGAAGACGAAGAACAGCATCCTGATTACCGCGCCCCGCTTTATCAAGGCAGTTGGAAAAGATCGATTCCAGGACGAGACGAAGGATTTGCACGAGATGATATGGATGAGCCTCATTTGAAACGAAAGCACACCATTCTGCGGGACCACCCTCAAGTGGAAAAATTATATGGCACAGATATTCGAACATTTTATGTGACACTGGCCATCAACGTGGTGCAACTAGGCCTGGCGCGATATTTCGGAACCCAATACAGCACGACGCCTGATCAATTTTCATGGTGGATTTACGCGGCGACGGCGTACCTTATTGGTGGCACTCTCACGGCGATGCTTGGGGTGGTGATTCATGAAGCCTGTCATTGTCTGATCTTCCGCACCAAATCTTATAACCGATATGCAGGCCTCTTTGCCAACATCTGTCTGCCTGTACCGATTGCTCAATCGTTCCGCCGCTACCATATTGAACATCATACGTGGCAAGGCGTCGACGGTATGGATCCTGACTTGCCTTTGGATTGGGAAAAGGATTTGATTAAAGGAAATGCTATATCCAAGCTCTTGTGGGTCGCCATCTATCCGGTGATGTACGTGGTGCGTGGTGCCGTCATGCAAAGTGAACGCAGTCTTACTCCTTCCAAATGGGAAATCATCAATGTTATTTTCTCAATCATGTCTGATGCCGTGATCTATTGGTTCTGTGGGCCTATTGGTTTGCTCTATCTTTTGTTGTCTCTTTGGACTGGCTATTCTTTACATCCTGGCGCTGCTCATTTTATTCAAGAACATTATACCTTTGAAGATGGTCAAGAAACATACTCTTATTATGGCATTCTCAATGTACCGTTTATGAATATTGGATATCATAACGAACATCATGATTTCCAAAAGGTAAAAAAAAAAAAAAAAAAAAAGAATGATGAATGTAAATGATGGATCATTGATGTGTATTTCTTGTATTTAAATTGAATTAGATTCCCTGGACGAAATTACCAGCTCTTAAAACATTGGCTGCAGAATACTATGATCAATTATCATATCACACTTCTTGGATTATGGTGCATTGGAAATTCATTACCCAACCTTCAGTGGGACCTCAATCCCGTGTGATTCGTGATTACAAGACATTCAAATGGGGCCGCTCTCTTCTTGGTAAAATTAAGGTGTTTGAACAAAAGCAAATACAACAAAAACAAAAGCAAGGCACCGGTCAATGAATATTTTTTGAGTAGTTTAGATCTAGATCTAGATATAGTATGTTACATTTTTCTATTTTTCTCTTATATTACTATCACTATTATTTATTTATTCATTATGTCCTATATCCTTCTCTCTCTGTCCCCCCCTTCTCTACTGTTGAATAAAAATGGCGGAGTTTATCTACTGTCTCTTTTTTTTTTTTTTTTTTTTTTTGTTGTCATCCCTTTCGTCGTTTATTTTTATATTTGTGAGAAGTGGACAATGGCGAAATCGAAAAAAGTAAAAACATCCACTACTTCTGCCACAAAACAACAAGATCAGACAGACAACAAAAAGACACAGACAACAACCAGCTTACAACAACAAAAAAACACTCGATTCCCAACACTGATACCCAAATCCCATCTTGAGGTCACCGAACTCGAACCAAATCAGATCTACCTCATCCCACAGTTTTTTACTCGAAAGGAATGTCAATCGTTGATCACCTACTTTGATACCCACCTGAAACCACAAGCTGTCTCTTCATTGATTCCAAAACCTGGGGAAGCCTTCCGAAGTAATGATCGCCAATCCATGCAAGATTCTCTCCTGGCCAACAAGATATGGAGCCTAGGACTTGATCAAGTCTGTACAAGCAATGAGGGGATTCATACGGTTTCCTTGCCACGCCGGCCCTGTGGACTCAATAGTAATCTTCGGATTTATCGATACCGACCTGGTCAACGATTTGAAGCGCATTATGATGACTCGGTGAAAGATACGGTGACTGGCCATTGGACAGATTGGACTTTATTGATTTATTTGAATGGGGGTGGTAGTGACAGCAACGACAAGGATGGATTGGAAGGTGGCGAAACAGTGTTTTACAAGGAAGATATTGGTGGCAACAAGAAAAAGAAAAGAGTGCCTAAACGGGACCCCTTGGTGGTGCAACCTGAAGAAGGATTGGCGCTTTTACATCGGCATGGCCAGCATTGTCTCTTACATGAAGCACTGGAGGTGACGCGCGGTAACAAATGGGTGTTACGATCTGATGTCTTGATTGGTTAGAATATGAATAGTAGAATATGTAGTTTTATTAAAGTTTTTGTTAGATAGATGATGAGTATAGTATATTTATTTTAGTTTAGCATGTTTGAATATGAAATGTGATATAATAAAAAATGATATATATTATGTTATGATGCATGATGATGTTTTATTGGGAAAAATGGATGATGTTTTATTGGGAAAAATGGATGATACTTTGGGTGATATTTTGATATTGTATGCTTTGACCATGTTTTTAAATCAGCGACTTACACAAAAAAAGGGGGAAACTTGGGATACGATGATTTCATCTTGAAAGGATAATAAAAAGCAAGTTAAAAACGGGAGAATGTTATGATTGTGTCCTAAAAAAGGTGCGAACTTTTTTAGCGGCGAAAAGGCTCAGCTTGGAAAAGAACAAAAAAGAGGCCCAAGCTTGTGTTACCGTTTGATCAAAATAGAACGGATTTCATTCAAATTGCTTCCGAAGTAGCTATTGAAAAGAAAGAAATCATCAAAGGAAAAAAAAAAAATTGCGTAAAGAGGGGTAATTTCATTCATTATTTTTCATACATGATGACAGTGAAAAATCAAATTTCAATCGAGACAAGGCCAAAGCATTGACAATGCAATCTCAAATTGTACTGTGTATCAAAAAAAAAAAAAGGGGGTAGAAGAATCAATAAGAAAAGAATTCATAGAGAGGCATCATCATCATTTGAACTTTGTTAATCACATTACACTTGTTGGCGTAAAAAAGTACCACCTCATTCTGCGGCACAAAAAAAAAAAAAGTTTTGGCATTTATAAAAAAAAAAGGTCATGACACCTCTTTTCTCACTTTCTTTTTCCCCTTTCAATTTTTTTTTTTTTTTACTTTATTATACCCGAAACTCCTTTTTCTTTTTTGACTATGGATGCCGTGAATGCCTCAATGAGCAGTTTATCGACTTCAGCAAGTAGCAGCTCTACTACTACCACTCACCGCAAAAAGTCTTCACCATCTTCAACAACGATGAATGAACCCATTAGTCAAGACACATTAACCAATATGGGCCTGCTTTCAAGTTTCTCTGTTGCATCACAATCTGATACCTCCAAAACAAACACATTGTTACACAGTGTTTCCTCTTCAGATCATCCTCCTACTCCTTCTTCCTCAACTTCCTTGAAGAAGAAAAACAGCAGCAGCAGCAAGCATTCCTCAGTGGAAGCATCATCGTCAAAACGCAAACCTTCTGAACTCAAGTTTAAAATGGAATCTATTGGTATACAGCCTGAAGAAGATGATGATTTGGATATGTGTCCTGCTCGTACTCGCGCCGTTTGGCCTCGAAATCGACAATTGATTCCATGGTGGCAACCTAGCAAGCCCGACGACAGACCGCCTTACTCCTATGCTACCCTCATTGCCTTTGCCATTCTCATTAGTCAAGATGGTCGATTGTTGCTTAGTGATATCTATCGTTGGATTTCTGAAAATTATCCTATCTTTTCCATGAAAGCACCCAACTGGCAGGTAAAATAGATTTGCATATCAAGTTTTTTTTTTCATGATGATTCATTTTTACTTACTTCTTTGTCTTGATTTTTTTTTTAAAACAAAACAATAGAATTCTATTCGACACAATCTCTCATTGAATAAGAAATTCTTTCTCAAGGTGGATCGACGTCCTACTCAAGCCAATCCTGGGAAAGGGTGCTATTGGACTTTGGTGCCTGGCAAGGAACAATGGTTTATGGAAATCATCACCAAGGCGGATGCTCACAAAGGCAAAAATCATGATATTGGACTGACAGCCGAACTTTCGATGGGACATCGCAACAACCTTATGGTGAAGCATCATTATCATTCTTCGTCTCATTCTGCTGGGCCACCTCGGCCACCTCCGGGCTCGGGAGCTACGTTTTCGAATGCCAACATGAAAATCACTCGCCCTGAAGATTATCAACCAAAGCGATCCTCTCGACGAAAATCCTCCTCATCTGCCACCACTGACGCTGGGACTGGTCATAGTGACAACAAAAAGAAACCAACATCAACATCATCGTCAACACCAACACCAACATCATCATCACCTCCAACAGCTACACCAAAATCATGCAAACCAGTAACGGCAGCACCGTCCTTGGGTCCTATGTACTCCACTTTCCGTATGACAAGTACCACCATGGAATCCGTATCACAAGCATCACAAGATACAAACCAACAAAAAAAGATGAAACGCCATATCACCG
Organism: Absidia repens; assembly: GCA_002105175.1. Taxonomy (NCBI): domain Eukaryota; kingdom Fungi; phylum Mucoromycota; class Mucoromycetes; order Mucorales; family Cunninghamellaceae; genus Absidia; species Absidia repens. Next base: position 383,121 of record MCGE01000033.1, on the reverse strand, counting down.
ATGATGATCCCACTCTTGACATGATGATCAACACCAAACGGGCCAAATGGATGCCATGCATGGATGGTGATGATGAGATGATGGATGACTACCTTCAAATGGATCATGATGACAACCAATCGGATTGTGATTCCGGGGTGGATATCAGCAATGAACTTCAGGATGGCAAGAAAAACACCACCACCACCACAGCGGCTATGGTACCTGGTGGTGATGTGTTTACCTCCACCATGACTGACAATGGCGGCTTGGCTTTGACAAATGAAACAACAGCTGCCTTTGGAATGTACAATGTCTTGGATTACTTTTTAGATCAGTTGCCTCTCCCCTTCCAACAGGGCGACGATGCTACTGCTACTGCTTCTTCTTTATTCGACAACAACAACAATAACAACAACCATCTTTATACCTCCACTCCTGGCTTCCCGATGGCGCCGTCTGATATTGATCCCGTGTTGGGCTATCCTTCTTTTGATTATTACTCCACCAATGGATTTTTCTATGATGGCAACAACAACAACAACAACAGTAACAATGATATGGTGGCGCAAGCGCCTATGAATGATATGTATCCTACTTTATTGACATCAAGATTTAATCCTCCTTCGGATGGTGATGAAAGCGATCCCGTCGTTACTGGTGGTGCTGCTGCTGCGCAAGGCGGGGATGAAGAGATGGTCCGTAGCAACCATAACGACAGTTGTCAATTTGGTATGATGACGATGATGGCTGACAATGTAGTACAACCACCATCTCAGACAGCAACCACGGCTTCAGCGGCACCCACCGCCACAAAAGGTCCTTTGGTCATTCATCTCAATGGAGCACCTACAGTTACTAATGGTGGTGGTGGTGGTGGTGATGTTGGCATGAAAGAAGAAGACGACATGGCCGACGCATTTTTGAAATTTGAAGATGACGATGGGATGCCGGATACAACAAACAAGGACATGATGATGATGATGACAAGCTTGGATTACCCGGAGATGCCTGTTGCGGATACCTTGGCGACTGCGGACGGTGCTTTCCGTCACGATTTTTTGAATTACAATTTCACGACCATGTCTGATCTTTTGCAATCTTGATATCGTTTATAGTTGATATATATATTTTTTATGGTTTTTTACTTATTCTTATTCTTTCATAGTCTATGCTTTTTATTATTTATCTTTTTTTTTTTTTTTGTACTAGTTGTATTATCCTCCTCCTCCCTTGATGTTTATTATTTATTTTTATATATCTCATATATATATATCACATCCATTCTACTACTTTGTATTCCATAGTGTAGATACTTTATTTTTTCTTTCTTTCTAAGGTATATCCTGTAGCTTATACCCTTTGTAGATGATTGTCACACACACACACACATATATTCAATAAAAAATCATTCTTTTTCAAAAAAACAAAAAAAAAAAAACAATCGTCTTTTTTTGGTATATGCAATGCAAATAGGCACGGGGTCCAAAAAAAAAGAGGCTTTATTGTTACAAAATCAATGATAGACAAAATATGGTACAAAGACAAGTTCTTTATTGTTACAGAATGAAATGATATACAATGGGGCAAAAATAGGGTGGAAGGTCATGTACCCAATCTAAAACTAAATGCATGAGGTCATGTGAGAAAAGAGAGAAAATAAGAAGGAGGGAGGGGGGGGAGAGGGGAAGTGGAAGGGATCAATAACAATCTAATAAATGAGCATCGTCGGTAGGATCGGTCAATTGAGTCATCATGGTCGGATTGATATCAAATGCTTCTTGGTATAAATCTTCTGGATTGGTCGTGCGTTTGATATGTACAAGGTCCAATTCCCCTAGTTGTTTCATGAACGCTGTATCCTTTTCATCGTCATCCAGTCTTGAGCGTTTGCTACCTGTAGTTGTTGTTGTTGTTGTTGCTGTTTCGTAGGTCGTCAGTATTCGTTCAATTACTTGCATTGCTTCCAAGCGGACCAGCCTTTGACTATCCTTTATCTATTACATATACATCATGACAAAGGAGAATGAGCTCTTTTCTTTTTCTCCAAGTCCCCGCCTATTTTTATCCTTACCAATTCCAATAACCAATGATCTCCATGCAGGAAATAAAAATAGGATAGTGTGAGAGATTGATTGTCTTGTGTCAATAGGATTGAGGTATGTCGTTTGCTTTGATCCCTTTCTTGCATTTTCAATTGCCACATGTGATCCAAAAGTCGACATAAACGTATCCGAACTTCAATATCATCATCATTCATCAGCATGGATAATGTATCGGTACTACATCAGGAGAACAGAGAAAATGTGACAAGTGTGTGAGAGTTAAGTTCTACTTTTGATTCACCTTTTTTCTTTATTTTGGAGGGGCATTACCTGAGAGTGTCTTTGTGATCCATTGCCACTTGGTCTGGTTGAGTCAATAATAATCCTTCACATGACCTATGCTCTACAAGGCAGCTCATCGCATCCAATGTGGCACGCCGAACAAATGCTTCTGTATCATAAAGGAGTCGAGGAAGTGTTCTAGAGAAGCTGCGTAATTGTTCGTGCTGTTGTATAAAATTCCACCCTGGTCCAGTTTTCATCATAATCTAGTAATAACCCCGCCCCTTTGTGTCAGTATATATTATATATATATATTTGCCTTCCGTATCACAACATCCATCGCCACCACCCCCTATTTTTTTTTCTTACTTGGACCGTTTTCAAAGCGGAGGCACGCACATAAGGTTCTTGGTCTTTGATTCGATCCAGTACTAGTAAAGGAAGATCAAGTGAGATAGCAAAGTCGATCTTGTTTTTCTATATTGACATTTTGTTCCAAAAAAAAAAAATTAAAAAAAGAACCGTTGTATGTGTGTGTATGTGTTTCTTACCAAGGTGGCATCCCCTTTTGCGCCTGGTTCAAATAATCCACCAACAAATTCAATCATTGCATCACGTACATCCCATTCGACATCCACAAATTTGAGTCTAATCGCATTCATAAGTGGCCGCAGTGTGTTCTTATTATAACGAAAAGTAAAATAATTATTAGTATCTGAGTACCAAGTCCATGCTTTATTCTCAATTGTCTTCTTACTTGACCAAGAAAATGGCTTTCAAAAGGTTCATGCCCAAGTAGTTCATCCAATGTGGACAGTACCAAGGTGAGGTTCTGACTACTTAAGCAGCCGTCGTCCATTTTATCAATAAGTAACATCATAAACTATATAAGTCAAAAAAAAAAAAAAAAAAAAAAAAGGAAATGAGTATTTTGCATGTACTTTGAAAATGGTAAGATTATTTGTACCTTGAAAAAAGTTGGCTGTAGCTCCATAGAAGAGACCCTATTCGATAGGCAATGTAATGATTTGCTAACAAGTTGCAGACATGACTTCAAAAGACGTTGATCATTAGCAAATGAGGGGCTTGAGAGTACTTGTAGACCAGCTTCCAAGATATCAGCAATCTAATAAAAAACATAGTATACATGTGAAGAGGATTGAGTTCTTTCTACATATATATATATATATACTTGTCCTTGTCCTTTATTTCTTACCTTGATTTGTAATGAGAATTTTTCCACCAACAAATGAAATGTTTGAAGCACCACTTGGAGTAATTTGCGTTGTAAAAATATTGGACGACTGGATTCTTGAATCAGTTCCGCCACCTTGGGATATGAAGAAAAAGGGAAGGTTAGTTACTTGGTGCATTTTGCATGATGGATCATATCAAAACTCCGCAGCTGATTTTCTTTGCTTACCTTGATCAGTTGTTCGTTCTTGGCTCGCTTAACCATACACACATTAAGCAATTCCATCAACGTATCATTAGAGGATTGTATACTGTCCGTAACAAACGCCATTGTCAGTGCCGTTGGTTGATCTTGTTTCAGTCGAGCAATGAGCTCCAGCGATGCCTGCAAGGTTTCGATACTGGTACAAACGTCATCCATGGAAGTGGGGGATTCCGTCATCATGTTGGTGTAAGTCGCATTGATAAATGTATATGTTTCTCTGAGGTGTTGTTGTTGTTGATCGATCTGATCCACGTTGTCTTCATTGTGATCACCGCCACCGTACGCTTCTTCTTCATCACTGTAGTTCGAGGTTAATAGTTGAATAGGGGAGGATGAATGTCGGAATAAAGTCGAGAAAATTTCAATCACACGTTTTCGTATAATCCTGTTGTTCAATTGCAACAAGTTCGGTAAAGTAACTAACTAAAAAACGATAAACAAAAAAAGAAGTCAAGTCATCTATTAAATCATATATGTATATTTTAGCTTACCAAGTGGGTACGAGCCAAATAACAGAACACAGAGGAGCATGTTGAATTGGAGAAGGTCCAGCAAAATTCCAAGGCAGCCATAAGTAAGGATGGATGGTGCTGTTGTTCCAAGAAATGCTTGATTTGTACCGAAGGATCCATGTGTTGACATAGTTGTTTGTATTCTTCAGATGTGTTTTCTTGTTCCATCATGAATAAGTAAAATTTACAGCCTTGAGTCACCACCTGTTGGAGGCAAATAAAAAGGAATCAGTGTCACCATGTCAGAAAGAGTTGAACGCTACGCAAAAACTTACATATATGCTTTCGTCCATTAACGATAATGCAATCAATGATTTTGCATCGTTATTTTGTAGAAGCCTATTACAAAGAAAGCAAGAAAAAAAAAAAAAAAAGACAATGACTAAAGGTACACCATCGCCGCCACTACTTTTTTAAGCTTACCAGACAATGCCTTGCGTCACATGAATCATTCCTTGACAAGCTTCCAAAGAAGCACATCGTAAAGCAGGTTCAGACGTTCGCAATCCAGAAACCATCATGGTCAATAAAAACGAGTACTGCCCGTTTAACTTGTCAAAAAGAGCATCGTTTCCTTTGGAGATCCACTTTCCCAAAAGGCGCATACAAAGGGATAGAACGCGGTAATCTTGATCTAACTGTTGGCAAGCCTACACAAACATAGAATACAAAATAGAAATAGTTCATTGGCATATGTTAACAGTAAACAAGCAAGTGATACATATTGTTACATATGTTACCTCCAACATGATATCCAGGCCATGCCATTGATCCAATAGTTGAGAATGGGAGGGGTGAGCGTCAAGAAAGGTCACCAAGATCGTCAATACTTTCTCATACAGGGTATCGTCCACAATTGTTTTTGACATGTGAGGAATGGCACGTACAAGATCCTCTATGTTGTTCCTTCTTGACGTATCCTCTTGTCGTTCGTTTGCCATGCTAGGTGGAAGAAAAAAAAAAGAGCAAATAACAGTTGGTGAAAGGAAAGCAAAAAAAAAAAAAAACCAAAAAGACAGACAGAGCGGGATTTTAAATGTTTGGGTGTTCAAAAAAGAAAGAGTTAAAAAGAGTGGGAAGGGGTTTTCTGCTTTTTTTTTTTTTTTTTTTTGGTCTCTTATTTTTTTCTATATAACGCTTTTGACAAAGATGGCTTACAAAGAAATCGCGCGTAACAAGGCTTTTGGTGGGCATGTGGTGAAATATGAACATGACTCCACTGAATTATCGTGTTCTATGAAATTCAATGTTTTCTTACCCAAGGAATCTGAACAAGGGTCCGTTGCTGCCATCTACTTTTTATCTGGTTTGACATGTACTGAAGACAATTTTATTCAAAAAAGCGGTGCTCTTGCCGAAGCAGCTAAGCATGGCATTGCTCTTATTGCTCCTGATACATCTCCTCGTACGTGAATTTCTGGTTTTATTATGTTGACGCTTACCGAGAAACAACCCGTGGGCTAACATTGAATTTTGTAACTCTTTTGGTTTTCTTGTTTCTGTATAGGCGGTGTCTCTATTCAAGGTGACGACGACTCTTGGGATTTTGGAACCGGTAAAGTTATTATGACGGTGAAGAAATGTAGAAGCCGCAGTTTATATTAATACTTTTTTTGTTTTTGATAGGTGCTGGCTTTTATCTTGACGCTACTGATCCCAAATGGGCCAAAAACTACCGCATGTACTCCTATGTCACCAAAGAACTTCCTGCTCTGGTCAACAAACAATTGCCTATTGTAATTATTTTGACAAATTAAAAATACTATTCATGGAAATATTGTTTAATTGACAAATATTTTTTATTTGGTTTTATTGATAGGATGGTTCTCGGGTTTCGATCATGGGTCATTCGATGGTAAGATGCTAGATAATTGGAAAGACAGGGTCAATTAGAATTACTAACCATGACGTGTTTCTTTGTATTATTACAATAGGGTGGCCATGGTGCATTGACAATATATTTGAAAAACTCTAGTGCTTACAAGGTAGACAAGTGCATGCTTTCAAATCATGCAAACTATGACTGACCAAATCTATTTACCTCTTTTTCTTGTGCGTGATAGACTGTCTCTGCTTTCTCGCCTATCGCCAATCCTGTCAACTGCCCTTGGGGTGAAAAGGCATTCTCGAACTATCTTGGATCCAATCAAGACGAATGGAAACAATATGATACCGTGGAATTACTCAAGAAGGCTGGTGATCTCAAAATCGATGCTCTGGTAGATGTGGTAAAGTATAGCAAAAATGGGGGAGGAGGAGGAGAGAAACGGGATGCAAAGTGAACTGACGTGTTGTCTCTTTACTCAGGGTACAAGTGACAATTTCTTGGAACGTGAACTCAAGATTGATACTTTGAAAGAAACAGTGGCATCCCTTGGTCGTGCTCAAGACTGGACTATTCGTTACCAAGATGGATATGATCATAGCTATTTCTTTATCTCTTCTTTCATTGCCGACCACATCCAACATCATGTCAAATATTTGAAGCAATAGCGAACCCCTCTTCCACCCCGCTCTGTAGTGTAGTATTATTAAAAGTTTTTATCCAATAAACACACAATACAATATTCGATTTGACTTTATTGATTTTTTTTTTATCATGATAAAATGCGTATGGTGCAGTGCGTCATTGTCTTGTTGAAATAAATGAGTGGAAATAAAATCAAGAGAGAGTGTGTGTGAAGGAGAAAGAAATGGGTTGGATATTAAAGCGACTCCGTCTATCACCATGTATACTGTATATTTGTGCATGGGGAAAAAAACAGGAACGGGTTTGCGTGAAAAAAGTCGTTATAGAGTATTTTGTTGTTATCCTTTTTCTGTATTGCGCAAGCTGGTTGGTGGGCTATATAGGGTAGCAATGGGCAGGCGTAGTATTATTATTTTTTTAGCTGCAATTAATTTTCAACTCATTTCCAGTGATTATTTCGAATGTACAAAAAATTCACTGTTTTTGCTCAAATTGAACCTGCATCAATATAAAAGCGCTGGACATATGTTTTAGGCCGTTTTCCAGCAATCATGAATTATATTTTGCGCCATAGTTTACTTTATAATTCCTGGAAAAAGATTTTTGCTGAGGGTGGGTTTAGTAAAATAGCTCAGGTGTGAATGGAAATTAAGATATAGTTCAGTTGGGAAGGGATCAAAGAAGAGCAAGGAATCAGAGAATAGAAAGAATTTTAAAGATACCAATACTTGCAGATATTGCGCTCCGAGATGTTTACCAAATGGTCACTAGAAGAATTTATTTACAGCGCTCCATATGCTAATACAATAAAAGAGGGGGCCAATTTGGGAGTGATATTTGATTTGAAAACTTGATAAGATATATGTTTTTATTAGTCAAAGTCAACCCGACATTTAACCATGTAGAGTAATATGATTGTAAACGTGAAAAGGAGCAAAATCATGTGGCTCATTGTTTTTTCTTCTCGTATATGTATATAGCCGTTTCAAATCCAGTGCCCATATATGATAGTAAACGGCGCACTGAGCGCGATAGTTTGCCGAAAATGCCTCATACCTACATATCTTTTCCTTTTTTTTTTTGGGCACGCACATGCACTGAGTTTATTGTGCTGTATTATACTGTACAGAGTGGGGATACCCATTCGACTTGACACACTATACACATGAAAAACAACGAAAAAGAAAAAGGACAATACATATTTTTATTCAGCTTTGAATATAAACTATGGAAACTAGTTAAACATTGTCTAATGATAATACTATGATATACACATTGCTAAATGTGAGACGATATCGAGTATCCGGGCGGGGTTGCGTCTGTATGGCATATTGCTGTACCATAGAATAAATATAACGTCAGATAAACTAATCTAATCTAAAAGGGTAAAATATTCTAGGGTTAATGACAAATAATTCTACTGTGAAGAGGTTAGTTAAACTAAACTGGAGTACTCCACCCTGTCTGCAATGGCTCTAAGAGAAGAGAGGAACCATGCAGTCGATGTTTAATGGCAGTGGTTACTGTCCGAAAAGAGAAACATCATATTGGTAATATCATATGGAGCTAACTGTTGTAAAATAAAGTAAAGCGAAAAGTAAAAAAAAAAAAGAAAAAAAAAAAGAAAAAGGAAGGGAAAAGGGTGCTTCCTTTAATGTGTCCTCCAAAAAAAAAATCTCCAAAGCGACAGAAAAATATTTCACATCCCGCCCACGTGAATATTTATTTACCCCCAATTTTTTTCCCGCGCCCTCACGCTCTTTCTTGTTCTTTTCAATTTTTTTTTTCATCCATTTTTTCTTTACCATTCAACTTCTATGGATTATGTTGGGCTTAGATTAGTGTCAGGACTAGTTTAGAAGGGGTTTCAGCTCAGGGATTACAAGATGCATGGGGAAACCCTTTCATCTTGGATCTAGGAATTAGGATCACCGTAGTTGAGCTTTTTGAAGCCTTCATGAGCTTAGTTTAGTGTTAGCGTGTCTATAGTTTGGATCTGTATTGAATAAAATATGTTTATCTTTACTTGCTTTAATAAAAAAATGTCCCATTAGTCTCTTTCATATATTGTGTAATAGCTCACTTCCTAAATGCCATACTTCCCCCCCGATCCTCACATCAGTGTTGACAATTGTTACGTTTCAATAAAATATATATCTTCACACTCTCTCATACCTTATATACTAGCGTCCATTTTACAAAGGGCCATTTAGATTAGCATTGGCCATTCTTCATTTCTCTCATCTCTTTCTTGGCATTTCCTAATAGATCCTTCCTGTTTTAAGTCATTCGCTACAATGGACCCTTCGACCTTAGTTTTACTGTGTACCAATATACTTCAATAAAATATGAATTTTTATTAACAATTCTCTGACTCAATACGTAGTAATAATAAATAATAATAATATTGATATTGTAGCTGTTTTGTGAGTGGCCTATCTAACACCCACCCGCTATGACTATTTTGCTTCATAAAAACCCGGGAACTAATTAGCAGTCTTATTCACTTACTATCAAAGGTTATCATATCCCTAATCGATCAATCATATAAATAAATATAGGTCATGATATTGTGTGGTCACACCTATAGAGCATTTTACAGTTATTCTAACACATTTATTCTACTTAACCTCCCCCCCTTGAAACTTTGACAGTTGTAGGTGACTTGATAAGAAACGTGGCTGTATCCCTGCTCTACAGTTTCTATCAATTACCATAGAGTGCGGCTCCACAGTAACCCTCACTAGACTGGACATCGTATCCAGCTCGTTTATTTACTATTACTATTTATTTACTTTTTTTTTTTTTTTTTTTTTTTTTGCAACTGTTTAGGTTTACTTTACGTATTTGCTGAATTACACTGTAGCTAATATCTCTCTCCATATGTACAAATTTAGAATACATAATTGAATGGGGTTTGATTTAGACTTGGGACTAAGAAAACATATGGTATTCCCACAATGATGAACGACCACAAAGCATGAAAGGGGAGAGAGAGAAACAGAGATAAATACTTGTGAATTTAACTAGGGGTTAAGACAATAACCAAGTCTATAGTTTCAAAAAAAAAAAAAAAAACTAATGTGGATTATCAAAAGTGCCGAGAAAGAATATTCTAAATATATGAAAAACTGGTCGTCTTGAGGGTATAATATAAAGGAGAGAAAGAAAATAAGGTCATCAGAACATGAATTTCAAACTATTTCATATTGGTCATGTTGTCTTTTAAAAGAATCAAAAACAATACAGGCGATATCATATTTTATATCTCTACTTGTTAAGCTTCATTGTTTAGGAAGTGCTTTACAAAGTCATTAAATTCAGGGGTAACATGTCAAACCCCGTTGTTGCTTTGTAGCATTCATTTAGTATTTGTTCCCAGCGATATCACTGATTTATCATAAAGAGAGAAGAAAGTTCTGTCTATAATCGCTATATTTATGTGTTAAATAGTAATTCAATATTGATACTATATCTTATCATGAGGTCCTGTTGATAAACTAGCGTATTACAAGATAGGAGGATCATTCTTATTCTCTCATGCAGAATTACAAAATGATCGGATTCAAGTTCCGACAGGCACATGTCGATAAAAACCATAACCCTTTCCTTCTCTTTCCATTTTACTTTTTTTTAATTGCAAAAAAAAAAGTAAAATGGATCTGGATATTCCTCTTATTGATTTTTCTTTGTATGAAACTGATCAAACAAAAGTAGCACAGCTATTGCTAGACGCCTGTCAAACAATTGGTTTCTTTTATGTTATCAACCATGGGATTCCTGCTGCTGATGTTGATCATACTTTTAACCTCGTAAGAACAAAATTCTGTAAAAAAAGGGGGCCCCGACGTATTATATTGATACTTCTATTTTTTTATTTTTTCCAAGTAGAGTAAAGAATTTTTTGATCTTCCACTTGACATCAAGACAAGCATTAGTATCGATGAAAGCAATCGTGGCTATACTGGCTTATACCGACAAAAGTAAGCGCAATGGAATCTCCAAACAAAACATTTTTTCTGTCAAGCATAACATATATGATACTTACATGTCATTTTTGTTAAGACTGGACCCTGAACATCAATTGATTGGCGACTACAAAGAGTAAGCTTAAACAAGTCCGCATATCAATAACATGCATTTCTAACCATGTATTCCTCAATGAATCATGTTTTAGAGCTCTCAATTTGGGGAACTTTGGAAATGGAGAAGTTCCATGTGCATTACCAGATTGTTTTAAAAAACACAAGCCTGATTTGAAGTCATTTGCAGAGGTATATTAGCGAAACATAATAAAACCGTACGCAAATGCTCACTTTTTTTTTTTTTTTTTTGCTCGTTGAATCTAATGTAGCAATGCCATGGTTTGGCTGAAAAAATTATGAAAGCGTTTGCTATTGGATTGGAAGTATGATAAGCTACTTTTTTTTCTTAAAAACAAAACAATAATGATTATAGTTGTATGTATGTTCATAGAATATCCTTTTTTTTTTTTTCTTGTAGATTCCTGAAGAATTCGGTGGATCGACCTTCTTCACACAAAGACACAAATATGATTCAAAATCAGGGGAAACATTTCGACTATTAAAGTATCCTCGGCGTTGTGTTCAAAATGAAGAAGAATTGATAGGTGCAGGCAGGCATACTGATTATGGCACGATCACACTTTTATTCCAAAAGGATGTTGGTGGATTACAGGTGGCACCAAGAGGGAACCAAGACGAACATGATCATCATCACCAAGAATGGATAGACGCACCTTTGATCAAGGACGCTATTTTGGTCAATATTGGCGATCTGTTGCAACTCTGGACGGGTGGGCTTTTTAAATCGACCATGCATCGTGTCACCTTTTGCCCTGATCATCGTTTGCTTGACCGGTACTCGATTGCCTATTTTTTCCAACCCGAAGACGACACGCTCATCGAACGATTACCTTCCTCCAAAGTACCTGGTGATGCTGATGCCACAGATGATGATGATGTCTACAAAGTGGATGGCAAGGTTTTGACCAGTAGTCAGCATCTTCGTCGACGTTTACAAGCCGCTTACGACTTTAAACAAAAGGATCCATCTATCACTGTACTGTAGTTTAGGTTACATTAGTATTCTATATACATTTTTTTTGTCCTTATTAATAATAATAAAAAAGAACAATAACTTATTGTTCAGTTATTAATTGGCAACAGCTGCGGTGGATGCAACAAGATTCTCAGGGGTAAGTTTTTACTTGGGATTTTGATCGGGGTTGGAATAGCTTTTTTTTATCACTTTCCTTTTTTTTTAACTTTCACGATTATACTGATTTATTTTCGACATATGATGAAGTCTCCGATATCGAAGGATGGTTGAACGTGATCGATTTATGTTTTAATCCACACCGTGATTTCGAAAGCAGCATCAAGCAGGAACAGCCCTGCCACTGATGAAGGAAACGACGCTGTCTGACCGATAGAAAAGCAATGGCTCAGCAATCTTCTCTTTGGAAGTGATGACCATGAAAATCCTTATCATGAAGAATTGGTGAGGGTTGCTGATTATGCCGGTGATCTCCAACTCATGCATGCTGTGGAACTGAACAACTATGTGCCAAACAGTTCAAGAACTTGTCCCAAGGTAAAAGGATTATTGTTTAGGGGAAGGGGAGGTTACTTACTACTTTGCTTCCTTCTTCTTTTTTTTTTTTTTTTTTTTTGACTGTTGCGTGAACTAACAGCGTGTTTTTTTGGATATAGATAGGCAATTATTTTGAAACGGGTGGATCATAACCTGGGAAGATTTGACCAAAACCAACCAGACGGCGATAACGACTGGTGATCCCACTTACAAACAATCAAGCGAGTGAACCAGGAAGGCAAGTATGTAAACCTCCCCCTTCGAAGATACATAACGATTACATACGAAACTGACTCATTTCTTAAAATATACTATAGGAAAATAGGGACCAAGTACGTTCTATGTACATTGGTTAAAAAACGTTTGACATGGTGACCAAATCAATGCGCAGATAAGAATATATTCTCTTTGGTGTTCTGCCGGAAGGAGACTGGATTGCCGATAAGGACGCCGTATTGCAATTTTATCACTCGGGATAGCATATGGATTATAATTACGGAAAACAATGGGTTGCTCTGGTGGCAATTGTTGCTTTGGTGGTGCAGTATTTGAAATTCAAGACGGTATCTATAGTGTACGGGTTGTGACGGTGATGGTGTTGGTGGTGCGTATGATGAATATTTTGTGGTGGATGGCGAGGGCGCCGAAGATAGAGACAGTGAACGTGAACAATGGCTGACTTTGGTGGAAGGAGTTGGTATGGATTTGGATAAAAAAGATGGGGGTGATACAAAGACAGGTTGATATAGTTTGAATTTTATATTACCATGTATTAAAAAATAGTGATTATGTGAAATTTTTTCAGCTTGGTCTTACCGTCAACCTGGGTGCGGGAAGGGGGAAAATATGCTGGGTTTGAACTACTGACGAATCAAAATAGGATATGATCGCTGAATATAGAAAAGTGCGTGCTTGAACTGAGCTATTAGGCAAGGTATACGAAAAAGAAAAAGAAAAAGAAAAGCCCTTTTATGAACCAACATCCGCTTATTTATTTGTTTTGTGCGAGTTTTGTTATTAAAATATTAGAATCAAAATTCTGGGTCCACAAATTCTGGAAGTGGTATAGCGACGGACTTTTCCCGGCAATGGAGGAGGTGGCAGATCAAGGAAAAGTATGGACAAAAACGGAAATGGCGGGGTGAATGAATCTGAAACAACCGGTTATTGCTTGTGGGATGGATGGGAAATTGACTGTGCGTTGGGGCAGAAACGTCATGATTTTATATTCTCTCTTTCTCGTTCCCTCAAGGTGCCGGAAAGATCAAGTAATGGACTGGAAATGTACAATATCTTGGCCGATTTAGGAAGGTAAAATTTCAGATGGAAAATAGAAAATATTTAAATTGAACTTCACCTTACAATATGATATCCATATATGATATATATAGATTACCGAAAGCAATTGTCTGTCAGCACGAATAGATATTTACAGAAATATGATTTACTCTATCCATTGGCGTTACTGTGTCTGCCCTGGTTCCTCTTATCATATTTAAGACCTAGCTTGGTTGATTGGTCCAAATGGAATACAACCCTGGTCCTTAGTATAGATTTACGCATTTGCCCTATTGTTTATTATTTCCCTCCGTACTCCTTTACACACATATGTATTTTGTTTATTATTTATTTATTTATTTATCAACTTTTGAAATAAATATAAAAACTTTTTTTTTTGGTATACATTGGTAGTCTTGACTTGAAGCGGCGCATAAAGCTGGCATTCCCCCATTCTTTTTTTTTGGGTGGGTGAGAAAGATTGATCTTATAAGCCAATAGGAATGCAGCAAAATTGCAGCAAGTCTAAGTGCGGATGTTTAATAGTTTTTTTTTTTTTTTGGCCCTCTTATATTTTTTTTCTTTTCTCGCTTCCCCTTCTCCTCTTTCTTTTTTTATTTATTTTTACCATTCTTCATCCGTCTCCATACAAATATCATATAGCCATATATTTGTATAAACATATATCTTATAATGGCGCCTCTTGTATTGAAAATCAAAGGCAACAAATCTTTCTCTCCGTTTTCGAACCTGGACTCGGAAGAAGATCTCTCCAAAACCTGGCGGGTGTGCACCAAAGTCAAAGATTCTTTAGAAAATGGGTCTCGTTTAGAAAACTTATCATGGCGACTCTGGTTCCGACAACATCTCATCAATGAAAAATCAACAGGCGAATCATTCCAAAAACTATCCAAATCAACGACATCACAACTCGATCATCATCAGGCGAAATTAACTCCCCTGAAGGACAAACAAAAGCCCAACGAGAACAGCAACAGCAACAACGCTACCACAGCCACTTTTGTATCAAATACTACTGGTCAACTTGCACAAGCGACCTGTTCAACAGCAGTGATGGACAGCTATGAGGGCAAGTCATTTTCATCGTCTTCAGATTGTCGTTTTACGCAACCAACCAATATTACAATTGACAGTAGTCAGCAAGTTGGAACAGGATTGGGTCAGCAGCAACAACAACAACCGATCACACAGCCGCAACAACAGCAACAACCGGATACCATCCCGTCATCGTCGAAACAACCCCTGATGGTCGATACTAGCCAAACTACCAGCAACTTTACTTTGCATCAATTCACTTCGGATCAAGCAAGTGACCAAATGATAGAACTGGAAGATATTTTTGATGCTTATCAAGGTGACTTTTTGCAACAAGCTGGTGCCAGTGGTACTTTGGACTTTATGATGGAAAATGACTCAAGTTGGCCCGCAGCACTCGTTACTACTAATCCTTCTTCTACCACCAGTACTACTCCTTCCTTTAGTGGCAACAATTATTTCACACCAGTATCATCTCCATTAGTGGAATATCATCAACAACAACAACAACACCATCACCATCACCACCATCAACCTACCCAGTCATCTTCTATAACGACACATCATCATCCATCTTCTTCTCAACAGCAATATCAACAGACCCCGCAACAGCAAATGCAGCAACAACAACAACAACAACAACAACAGCAGCAGCAGCAACAGCATCCACAACAACATCAGCAATATCAGCAGCAGCAGCAGGTTTATCCATCACCAATGACAAATTATGGCATGCCAATGTCCATGCCCTCAAGTCCATCGTTTTACCTCAAAACCAAACTCATCCTCAGCAAGTGCAAATGGAAGTGGATCCTTCGTCGACGAATACACAGACTGGGATAAATGGAGCAATGTATGTGGCCAACTCATCATCTATGCCGCCACCTCTTCCTTCAGGTACATTGGGTATGAAACTTGTAACCAACCGTGGTCTGGCGCCGCAGCAACCGCAACCACAGCCACCACACGCTTCTTATAGCAACAATAGCAACAACAATAGTACGAACACCGTTTTATCAACTCCCCCACTTTCCACATCATCACCATCATCATCATCTACAACCACATCCACTACAAACAATAGCAGTTGCGCAATGGATGACTACACAATGTAAGTGATGATCAAAAAAAGAAAAAATCCCTATTGAAGTTTACTCACTCGATTCGATTTTTTGTCGTATATAGTCGAAATATGAATGGCGCGGCGAACTATGATCTGACCTCCATGACAACAGCAGCAGCATCAGCAGCAGTGACGCCCAAGGTAGAGATTGACCACACTTCTTATCCGTATCAACAACATCAACATGTATTCCCTGCATCAGCACCCACCACTCCACCTCTACATACCCAACACCAAGCCAATCCGTTTGATTCTCTTTCCATCAAGCTCAACAACGGAAATAACACAGCAACAACTTCCAGTAGGTCAGCTTTATCTTCAGGAAACAGCGATTTAGCTGGTATGGATGCGAAACCTATATGTAGTAACTGCGCTGCCACCTCAACCCCTCTTTGGAGACGTTCTTCGGACGATGAACTACTATGTAATGCATGTGGTCTATAGTAAGTGAATATGCTTGAATCCCTCAATTTTTCTTGAAAAGGGGAATACTTATGCTCACTTTTTTTTTTCTTTTTTCTTCGTTTTAGTCAAAAACTACATAATACGCCGAGACCAAAGACGCTGAAGCCTCATAACTCTAGAAAAGAAGCCAAAGAAGAAGAATCTATTCAGTTGGTATGCTCAAACTGTTTGACAACAAATACACCCCTTTGGCGGCGAAATGATCAAGGGGCACCCCTTTGCAATGCCTGTGGATTATAGTAAGTTTCTCTCTTTTTTTTGGGGGGGGGAATAGGTCTGTGCATGTGCGTTTTGTTAACTGACTGATTCGACATTTTTGTGTTGTTGTTTTTTTTTCCTGAAATAGCTTGAAACTTCACCATGAAAAACGACCGCTATCGATGAAGACCGATACAATCAAAAAGCGCCAACGGTATGAAAGCAACACTCCACAACATGGACGCAAGAATGGGAAAAAATCCAAAGGTGGTGGCGGTGGTGATTTGACAACACCCTCCTCGTCGGCATCATCTCCTTCACATTCACCATCACCATCGCCGGAAACAACCATGGGAAATGAAATGATCATGAACGTGACAGATACGAGCAATGAAGAACAACAACAGCCGATGTACCCGATGACTGCCTCGTCAGCCGCCTCGTCGCCCACCTCGCCCCATCATCCTCAGCATCATCATCAGTCCACACTCTCCTTTAATTATATCCACCATCAACATCATCTACCTTCTTATATGAATTAGGATATATATATACCTGTTTGTCTTCGAACGATTTCCCCGCTTTTCCTCCTTCCCCCCACTTCCTTTGATTTTTTACTTTTACCTTGTCAGTTTTATATATAAATTTATATATCTATATATCATTCATTCATTCATCCATTCATTCATCGCATCATTTAGTTTAGCTCTATCTCTTTGTCTACCACCGTTCAAAACTCTTTTCTACCCTCCCCCCTTTTTTTTATATTGCCTCATCATTTATTCAAAACCAATATCATTTACATAGCTATATATTTATTTATTTTTACAATAAAAACCAACTTTATTTTTGCCCTGAACAGTATCATCCACATCTGTTCTCTTCTTTTATGATAAAACCAACTTGTTTTTTCATCATCTTTATATATATATAGATATAGATATTTTGTTGTAAGTCCCATAGTGAGCCAATTTTCTTCACATGTGCCCTTCGCCATAGAAAGGTCAACCCTATTACCCCATTATTTATTCAAAAGCATCTATCCCTTTCAATCCCTTTTTTTAATCCAACTCATCTAAATACAACACACTATCATAATATATATATATATATATATAAAACCAAAAAGAGACGATTGTCTCTTTTTTTTTTTTTGGGTTTGGAAGATCAGATCCCGAAAGAAACGGATCAACCATCAAGGGTTTTCATAATCTTTATTTAAAGTTTTTTTTTGTGTAAATAGGATTTTCATAACCAAATAAAAAAAAAAGGGGGGTAAGAGGGATAGTTACAGCAGCAAGCAAAATGCATGCGTACCGTGCAAAAAAAAAAAAAAAAAAAAAAAAAAAAAAAAAAAAAAAAAAAAAAAAAATTGGGGTTGTGACTAAAGTATAAGGAATAAAAAATAAAAAGAAAATAAAAAAAAACTACATCAGTAAAGAGTAGAGAAAAAAAAAAAAAAGGAAGGATAAACATGTATATCAAAGAGTGTCTAAACTAAAGAGAGAGAGGGGTGGGAAGGGGAGTTGTAATATAAAAAGTAAAAAATGATATCAAATATAGTATATAAAAATAATAATAATAATAATAATAATAGCCACTAAAGTATATGTAATATATATATTTATAAAATAAAAGTCCGGGAGGTCACAAAAGAGAAATGGTGCTGGTTGTTGTTTGATTTCATCCACCCCACGCCGTGGTGGCTGTCCGAAGAGAAGGCGGAGGAAGAGGAGGTGCAAACGTTGCTGGTTGGCGCTGATAAGGATGGAAGGGCTGATGGGAATAGAACGACTCACCGCATCGATCGCGTAACGGTTCCCAAGGGGACGACCGGCGTTGAAATCCAGGTGGCACGGAGGAACGGTACACAGAAGAGGACCGGTGGGGTTGAAGTGAGGCGTGATGATGGGTCGAGGATGCCCCACTGCTGTACTGCATAAAAGAAGAGGATGAGGACCGGCCAGTATCGTTTCTTGTTGTATCAGACGTAGGTCGAGAGAAAGCAGAAGATCGTTCAGCACGAGGATGCGAAGAAGGTAAGGAGAGAGGTGGTGTGGTCATGGACGGATAAGAATGCTGTTCCTGTTGCATACGGTAGAATGGGTGGTGATGGTGTTGTTGATGTTCCCGAGTCGCCGCCGGCGCCGCAGCTGGCCATAAAGTCCGCTGTTGTTGCTCTTCTTGTTGCTGAAGGTGATGTTGCTGGTGCATCATTTGAAACATTTCATCATCATCGTCGTCGTCGTCGTCGTCCTCATCATCCACTACTTCTTCATCTTCATCTTCATCATCATCGTCGTCGTCGTCGGTTTCGATATAGTGATGTTGTTGCTGATCATCATCCAAATGCTTGTTCCCGTCAGACGACTTATAAAGGCCCAGGCTGTGTAAAGTGGACGTGATCCATTCCTGTCGTTGAAGAGAGTGGGGGTCAGCCAATGTCGTTGTGTTGGTGGGCATCATCATCATCAAGGCATGTTGTTGACCATAGCGTTGACGGCAAGTATCCAAGACCGATTTCCAAGTCATGTATTCTTCTTCCCGTACAAACAAATGATATTCCAGGGCTTCCAAGAATTCGGATTCCATGATGTTCAAGTCCTGTACCTTCATGCCGCTGACTTCCGACCATGTCTTATTGGTGAATGTATTGTCATCCAAAAACTTGTTGGCCAGCATCAATGCGACAATAAACAACCGGTATTCGGATCCTTCGGCACCTTCGATGGATGGATTGGATTCAAGTAGGTTCGCAATATATTTGAGTGCCAAGAAAACTGCCGATTCAGAGAGTTGTGTTGCCGTAAGAACCTATCATAAATAAAATCATGGGATTTGAGTCATGGCGCTCTCACATATAAACCAAACTCCTATATATATCTCCCCCCCCCAAATTATTTAATTTACCTGAAGACAAAACCGTTTAAAGGCAGGACTAGCATTCCCCGAAACCGAAGAAGAAAAGGAATGTCGATAAGGAGAGCTGGGTTTCGTGGCGGCCACCAAAAACGGCTTTCTTGCATGCCACATCAAGTAGACAATTGACGCAGCAAAATCAGCCAGTGTCGGTGATCGATCCATGTCACTAATCGGTGTTGTTGGAGGTGAGGGAGGTAATACATGTTGCTGTAGCTGATAAAACAATGGTTCAAAAGCTGACGAGGACCGCTTCACAGCATTAGCATTGTGGTAACTTGCACCACCATATGAATACGTGTGATGATGATATTGTTGAGGATGATATTGATGAGGGTAAGGAAGGCTGTTTGCGAAAGGTTGATGGTGATATCCCAAGGTCGAATGCGGAGGATATGGGTAAGACGCTGTTGGCGGAGGATGAGGAGGGTGGCTGACAAATGTCGGTTTTGTTGGAAATAATGTATAAGGTTGGGCTGTTTCCACACGTAAATGCATTTTTTCAAAAGCCAAAGAGATAATAAAAGTGGGTATGTATCCAAAAGAAAAGAAAAAAAGACAGCTACAGAATCAGAAGTCTACCGGAAGGAAATAAAAGATCAGTAAAAAGTGTTCATATAATCAGATTTTCTTGGCTTACCTTGTATGATTCAAGGCCAATAATTTGTTCAGAGAAGTAACCCAAAAGAAAATAGTCACAGAGAGAAACAATGAAGGTGCCCAAAGTGTACGTTTTTTTTTTTTTTGTGTGTGTGTTTTTGATAAAAGAAAAAGTCCAACAAAGAAACAAAAAAGAGTAAAAGAAGAAAAAAAGGACGGTTCTTTGTTTTGTTTGAGAGGAAGGGGCAGTGATTAGATCAAGCTAAACTACAGATTTTAATCAATGAACAAGTCAATGTCCAAAAGATAGAGGATGGAGTTGGGGGAAAGGATGGAAAGATAATAAAAAAAAAAGTCAAAAAAAGCCAAAGTATGGTTCTTTTTATTCAGATTCAGTGGTTTTTCTTCGTCAAACAAACAACAAAAGTAAGAATAAAAAAAAAGTCAACTGTAAATGCTAGTTTCGTTTTTTTTTTTTGTAAAGACTTCCTTTGATCCTTTTTCAACAAAAGAGTAAAAAAAAAAGGAGGAAGAGAAGGGGGGAGGAGGGGAAAAGTTTTGGGAGATGGACTTCAAAGAAACAAGAAGAAAAAAAAAAAAAAATAGCAACAGAGAAAAAATAAATATTGAAAGAGTGGGACAAAAGGGGCGATTTGATTGGCGGAGAAGATTTCCTATTGGAAAATTTTTCAGATGGTCCCCTTATTTTCCTTGATAGCGTCAGGTGCGCTTGTGTATGAGGGTATGAGTAATAAAAAGAGTTCCACAAACTTATCAAGTACAACAGTAATATAAAGAATAGATCATCTAAGGTCCTTTTTTTTTTATTAGTATAAGTATAATTTTCTTTTTTCTTTGTAAAATAATCAACATAACACTTCTAATCAACAAGAGAATATTCAGAGACTGGAGAGCATGGAGAGGATTCGGTGGTGGAGAGGGTATGGCTAATACTAATGCTAATACTATCGTCATTACTAATACTACGGTGATGGTGATGATGATGATGATGGTGAGGGGCTTCTTTGGTAGGTATGGAGGGGGGTAATGGGAAGGCATGGATATCGGTAAACGAGGATTCAGATTTGATGATACGGTCAGAATAGCGCCAGTCCTATAATATACAAGTTAATATATAGTTGAGAATAAAGATATGTATTGCATACTATACACACCATGCACCAAAACCTTTTTTTAGACCCCGCGGCGATCATTCTTTTAATACCTTTTGTAAATCCAAGACTTCAAGTTCCATTCGTTCAAAATCCTTTTCTAGTTGACTAACAATAGCATCTTTCATCCGTAGTTCACTTTTGAGTACTTCGGCCACATCATCCTTTTCTTTGATTAACACTTGTAGGTCTTCTTGTTCCATTTTGAGTGATTCCATGCTTTGCCGAAGTTGACCATTTTCTTGTTCCAAAGAGCTTGCAAAGTCACTACGGGAAATGTTGGAATGAATCACTGGTCGGCAAATATGTTGTGGTTCAGGTCGTTGTTCTTCAGTTTCTGGTGGAAGAGTCAACACCGAGAATCCTTGACTAAGTGGAAGGTTGGTATAACAACATGTCTTGTCACAATTGGTTTTCCCGTCTAACTATAAAATAGTACATTATTCCAAATCAATTGCCTATCCATTTCATTTTGTTCTTTGTTTCAAACAACATACTTGTCTATAAAGTAGGTGGATCATTTGTACCAAGTATTCATATTCGGGGCCCACGTTTTTCATTTGCCGAATTTGATCATCACGCACAGAATGCAGTTCTTCCTACATACATACAATCAAAATATATAATTAAAAATAATTTAATATGGCGATACTTTAATATGCATTTCGTAAATACCCATTGTCTTACCGTTTTAATCATCATATCATCTTGCAATAGACGATTATTTCTTTGTAGTTGTACATTCATTCTTCGGAGTTCCTGAATTTCTTGTTTAAGTACTTGCGTTTGTTCGTCCACTATTCGGTCACTCTCCAGTTTCAGTTTACGGTTGCTACGAGCTAGTCTGATGTTGGCGTAGGTAAGTTGTTCCATATTGTGCTCTAGTTGCCGAAGTCGAGTATGGACATCAGCATGCTGTATTTGGCGTCTTGGTGGCTGCGGTTCTTCAGATAACTATCATAATAAAATATATACATAATGAGTCGTCTGTCACTGGACAGATGAAAGCTCGAAGGCACACAGATGAATAATAATAAACCCCCAAAAAAGCCAAGATCAACTTACTTCCAGCGAGGTGACCGAGTTGGGCATTGAATAGTTCATTAGGTTATGAAGAGTATCTGAACTATCCCGAGTCGCCTCGAGGTCATCAAGGAAAGATAAACGATCCATGAAGGAAAAGAAAAAAGGAAACAACAAACAATCAGGCAGAAAACGAGGATCAAAGAGTTTTCAATAAGCGGGAGTCAAAGCGGCAATTTAAAAAATTCCATTTTCTCCATTTGAACTTCTGTTTTGTACCTTTTCCCTTTTTTTCCCTTCTCTCCTTTTTATTTTTTTTATTTTTTGAGAAAAAACCAATTCTTCAGCTATCTTTATGGAATTGATCAAAGTAATCATCATTATTATATAAAGAAGATGAACGACACTAATTGAACTAATCGATATATAATTTTTAGGAAGATCATCATCAGTATGGCATAGCATCCAGTCCTTATGCCGCCGATAATCATCATCACACAAGCCCATTATCGCCACTACTATCCAAATTATGGCTTACTTTTCTCGAGCATATTCATCGTTCCACCTTGACAAAAGATGATGTTTTGGTAAATGATGAAACTTGAGAAAGAAAAATATTAAGAGTTATGTATTTATTCTCCTTTTTTTTTTTTTTTTTTTTTTGTATTCAGGCCGTTCTCAGTTATTGTTTCAACATACCATCGACTATGACCGGACAAACAAGAATTTTATTTGATTCTTTTCTTGCAGCAAAGTTACTGTTACCCAAGTACAAGCGAAACCTCCATGTCCAAAATACCACCAGCAACGACAACGACAACAACGACAACGATATTGAAAACGAAATCTACGTCATAGCTTCTCTTCAACAACAAGAGGAACTTGCTCATGGTTTTTTAGTTGGTTTTGCTCATTGTTATGCTGCCGGTTGTAAACCAACCCAGCCATCATGCTATGTTCCTACTTGTCCTTACAAAATCTATACTCAATGGCTCTCTATTTACAATAATCATCAACAAAATCAACAATATCACATTATGGAAAAGGTAAAAGATAAATAATTTGTTATTGTTTGTTTTTTAAGTTACATCATGTTATGCTTGATATGGTATTTTATTGTCCTAGTCTGGTGTGGGGGAAGAGTGAATCGGCTAAATTGGGCAAGTGGAGACAAGGAAAAGGGGGGCAGGGCGGGGAAACAATAGATCGAGAACCGGTGTTTAAATCTTTGCAGGCTCTCACACAAAAAAAAAAGGGTTGATCACCTGTGGGCTTGGTTTTTTGTTGTTGTTTTCTTCGTTTTATATTGTTGTTTTATTCATCAAACTTCATTGTTTTATTACAGAACAAGCAACAAAGCTCTTGGACTGAACATGTACCGCGACATATCCTGGACACTTATCCTATCCGGGAAATCAAACGTCAATCTGCTATTGCTGAATTAATTCAATCCGAACTCGATTACTGTCAAGATCTCACCCTTCTTAATCAAGTCTATGCGCATCCATTTATCAACAGCTCGCGCAGCCTGATGGACTCACGAAAACGGCGGGACAAGTTTTACGCGATTGTGTTTGAACCTGCTCTGGAACTCAAGACCTATCATCGTCGTATTTGTTATGAATTGGTGCGTCATCGACAAGATCCATTCCTGTTGTTTGTTGACTTTGTGGGTACGGCCTTACTCCAACACACGTCCTACCTGGTGGATCCTTACATCAGTTATGCGGGACGACATGTACAAGCCAAATACATTTTTGACGTGGAAAAATACAGAAATGCAGCCTTTCGAAGGTGGGTGGATACGCAGGACGAGGACGACCGTGTACGCAAACTGGATATCAAGCACTTTCTCTCTCGACCAACCTTCCGGATCGCCAAATACAAACTACAATTGGAAGCTATTGCCAAGTATTCGGACCATATGGCTGATCAAGTGGCTTTGAATGCTGCCATAGACACCTTACAGGATTTATTGCATCAGATGAACGAAGCCATTCGTATTGCCGAAACGAACACTCACCTTCTACGCATCACCTCTTCTTTGGTTCCAGCATCGACCGCAGCGTCTTTGGGATTATTGTCTTCCTCCAATGGTGATGGTATTACTGAACATGGTGCTTTCTCTGGTGGTGATCATGGTGCTGTTTGTTTGTTACATGAAGGAAGGTTTCGCCTGACTCGACTCTCGTCTCACTCTCTCCGTGCTCAGGTCTGCCATGTCTTCCTGTTTTCACATGCCTTACTGCTAACGAAGCCACGTGGTCAACCTGGTCATGAGAAGTATGTGCTAATTGGTAGACCCATTCCATTACCCATGCTTAGTGCCAGTACTCAACGATCGTCCATCATGCGTCGGATCTCCGGGCGGATTATCAGCACACACCAATGTCATCAGCAACGATATCATCATTATCATATGGCCAACAATATCGGAAATATCAGCAGTAGTGGACGCAACAATGCTTGGACAACCGATCTACGGCATCGCTTTAGTTTGACATCTACAACATCAACGTCATCATCTTGGTCAACCGATTCATCTCCTGGGTCAGGTTCATCGTCATCTTCCTCGTCATTATCACCAACTTCTTCTTTATCAACTTCGCCATCGAAACCAGCACATGTCAACGGTGCTACCAATTTATCTGAATTACCGGCGCATGCTGCTATTGATTGGATGCATCAACCTGTCGCCGAATTGCCTACCGTGACAGGTCTTCATTTACGTGCTAGGCTCATTCAACGTTGGCAACATATGAAAAGATCGCATCAAACTTACCCTGAACCAGCTACACTATCAACACCGACGAACATTGAAAAGGGCAGCCACATACCGCCGACATCTCCTACTCTACACCGCCAACAACATCATCATCATATCGACAAAAAAGTACTGGTGTCACCTATGATAACAACGCCGCCGTCTTCACCTGTGGGATTTGTTAAACGAAGAAACTCAATATTTCGTTATTCATCCTCTTTTCTTGGTCGAAGATCTTCGTTATTCTCATTATCCTCCTCATCAACAACATCAACGCACGTAACAACGCCAACTACGTCCCCGATACGTTTGTTTTCTCCGCTTTTCCCATCACCACCACAACAAAATCAGCAACCATCAGAAGGAAAAGAACAGCAACTGCAGCAATCAACAGGATATCATGGACAATCAAGATTGACCATTCGACACCTTGCTTACCCGGAAACCACGTTTGATTTACAATGCCGGCATCTTCAGCAACGGGATCAATGGTACGGTTGGATTCAAAAAGCATTGGAGGACTCAGCATTCAAAACATCACTACCGTCATTCACTACAACTTCAACCTCTACCACAGCATCACTACCATCACCAACGTCACCAACATCACCAATAATCTCGAACAACACCAATAATGCCAAACATTTGACTGACAACATCAAGCCGCCATTCCGCCTGGGACTTATTTGCCAAGTACCAGTAGGATCATCAAATCCAATCAATATCAATGGGGATCGTAAATTACCAGCTGGCTGTGGACGCATCTTCTGTAGTTTGCCTTTTGGTAAAAACCTGAGAAAAAAAAAACAGATGGGGATGGCTCGTTTTGCTTATTTTCTTTCTTTTTTTATTAGTGATACCGGATGGAAATCAAGTGATTGCATTAGGGACACAGCATGGATTATGGGTGGCAGCTCGAGAAGGCACTGGTGAAGAATTCCAGCTGATTGAAATGATGGAGTGTCATCAAATGGATACGTTGAATGGTCATTTGGTTGTCCGCTCTCACCGAACATTGAAATCTTACTCCCTTACTCAACTGGCGGCGCTAATGAAGAAACGGTCACCACCAACACAGCAACAAAATCCATCCAATGACCCGCCAGAATCGTCCCCTATGTCTCCTACTTGCACAATCAGGACGACAACTACCAATGCTTCGACATCATCTACCTATGCATTCAAAGCTTCGCCTGATCAAAACGAACCCACAGCAACGGCAAGAATATCAGCAGCATCAACAACAGCAACTTCTAACAACTCATCCTCTTTTAGTGATTCATCCCATACTTGTTATCCCTTATCCATCTCGTCAGTTACGATCAAACGTTCCTCAGTGCTTGATTTTGTGGTGGGTACTTTGTATGGTTGTCCAGTACTATGCTATTTGGGACGGACTCGAAAGCGCCGAAAACATCATCATCATCAGCAGCAGCAGCATCACCAGCAGCAGCAGCATCAGCATCAGCAAAGTCAGCACCAGCACCAGGGTATGCAAAAACAGGGACGACGAACTTCGTATTTACGTCGCAACTTGAAATGGTCCAAGGTGATTGTCATTTATACTGTCAAACCGTCCAAACGATCGTCGGATGTACTTTCACTCAAAAAGGAAAAGGTAAAGCAAACGCATAAAAAATAAAAAATAAATAAAAAAAAAAAAATAGAGGGACAAGTGAAGAACCGTTATTTACTCTTTTTTTTTTTTTTTTTTTTTTTTTTTTTTGTGGGCTACAGGTTATTCCTCTCTTACTGGAAGATGGTACAGGGTTTGACATTTACAACAACCAAATATATGTACGTTCCGCGAGTCAAGGCATCGAATGTATCAACGCAAAGACAGAGCAATCGACGCTTCTCTCCCAAAAACCACCGCAGGACGACTTGGACGACGACAACGCATCCCACTTGTTTACTCGGACCAGTACAGAACCAACCGTCATCATGGAAGAAGAAAAAGAGGAGGATGAGGAGGACGAAGATCAACAACGACGTCCCACCAATCCGACACGAACAGCACCTATCTCCAACAATTCCACCTATCCATGGTTAGATCTGATCCATTTACCACCCAATACGTATGACGATGATGACCTTGCATTGCTATGCACGAACGAGGCGGCTTGGATGATCAATAAACGTACCATGGTATTTGAAGAATGGCATCCTGTAATCCGATTCGAGGCGAATGTGAAATCCGTGGCTTTGATCTATCCGTATTTGATTTTATTCTCCAATTGTATTATTGAAATTAGACATTTAGAATTGGTAAGTCTTTCAGGAGGGGAAGGGGTAAAAAAAAAAAGAAAGAACATATATATATATATGTATATTTATCTATATTTTATTTGTTAGAACAACATGGTGCAAGTGATTCCAGGTCACAATATCCGATGTGTATATCTGTCTTCACCAAACGATACGCAACGACCTGTGATTCAATTTACCATGCTCCATCATCCAGATGAACGTGTCAATAATGTCTACCAACTTGTATTATAGTATTTACTGATCCCTCCCTATTTCTTAGTCTAGTTTAACCACCCAATACCCCAGCACCACCGTCCCTATTAGTATCACTATTATTCTTATATTATCGTTATTCACATCCTTTGTACACTTAGCTACTCTATAATGTCTTTGTTACTACATATATATATTTACATCCCTATTTTTGTTATTATTCTATTTCTGATGTACATCTAATATATTTATCATTGTGCATATCTCAATAAAACTACTTTTTATATGATATCAATATATTGCTCTATATGTTTCTTTGTGTGTGTGTCTCTCTGTCTGTATCATATGCGTGTTTAGGCGTGGGCATGATTTACATATATATATATATATATATATGATCGTAGAGTAAAAATGAGGCTTTACAATTTTTTTTATTCAAAAAAAAAAAAAAGGGTCAAAAGGGCGACAAGGGTGTTGTTCAAGTAAGAGTTTTGATCATAATATACCTCTCCGCCATTTTATGTCCTTGAACTCCACTGGTCTCAGTTTTGGGCTTCATTTTTAGTATTATGAAAAACAAAAGAATTGGATAAATACAATATGTTTCCCGTTCTAGAGGAGGTTACTCTGGAAACACATGCGTCAGCTACAAGAACAGCACTCAACCTACATGTATCTATTTATATGATTGGACGAGTCATATTTTATAGTATTGATCGAAGACCCACAAACTAGTTCCTGGGTCTTTAGGTTGAAAAAAGAATCGTAGTGGGTGAACTAGAAGAGTAAGTGTTTGTTAAGACTCTTAGGAAGCAAGTACAACCAGCGGCATTTTTTTTTTTTTTCATTTTCATTTGGGGTCAGAGAAAGATTAACAATACAAAGGAAGTAGTTTATTAGAGTATATTGCTAGATACCAAAACTAAACGAAAAGGATTCACTGTAATGAGTAATTGATCTATTGGGGGAAGTATGAGGGAGACTACAAGTGAAATCTGAAGAAGGATCAACACTAATCTAAATGTATAACTGCAAAATGGTTTCTAATATACCGTACAAGACGTGAAAAAGACGAAAGCGACATTTGTCACAGAAACACAACATCAGTCAATACTCATCTAACAGGGGGTGCGGCTAAAAAAACAAAACAAAAATAAAGAGGGATCAACTGTACACGACATAAGAAAGATGAGAAAGGCATTTTTTTCACTGACGGAAATAAAAAGTAATATATTTTTATTCAGAAGAAGATATAAAGTATGGACAAACCAAGGCTAAACTAAGCTAATGAAGACTCCAAAAAGTCAACGAATGGTGACTCCCCAATCCTGAATCCAAAATGAAAGAGTTTCCCCATGCATGTTGTCATCCCTGGTTAGAAACGCTTCTAAACTAGTGCTAACACTAACCTAAATCCAACATAATCCCTAGCGGTAACAATTGTGAAGAATTAATGAAGGAGAAAAAAAGGGAAAAAGAAAAGAAAGAGCGAAATTATAGTGGGAGCAAATAACTTCACGTGGGCGGGATTTGAAACGTTTTTTGTAAGTCTCGATTTTGGCGATTATTATTTTTTGGTGGATACCAAAAAGGAACAACCTTCCCCTCCCTCCTCCTCCCTGGGGGTTTTTATTTTTACAAAAATTCAACATTGTGCTCATGCTTGTTCTTTTCTCATGATAGAGACCACCACCATTCATCATCGATACCATGGTTGTTCTCTTCTCTTGATGCCTTTGCAGACAAGATGTGTTAGTTCAGCCTAGTATAGTTAACATCTCACTGTAGAAAATTTTTTCACTCACCACAGAATAGCTTATCCTATTTAATTGGGCTAGTTTAGTCTGCAACAATATGCCGCCACTCACTCACACACACACACACCTACAAACTGGGAAAAAAAATTCATTGAGTACTTCTTCGCTAAAATGAACTCATCGAAGATAGCATTTTTTACATTAACTTCGACCCCTCCTCCTTCTCCTCAAAAATGATAACCTGATATTGAATTTAATGCCGCTTTAAAGACATTGAATTTGATGCAAAAGATTTCCAGATCCAGTTCTTGGTTTCAAGTTTTTATCTTAGTCGTCTAGACTCCGCTCTTTTTTAGTGACCCCTGAATAAAGTTGTACGTCTAACACATGTAAGGTATTATGCAGTAGAGCGTTGTATACATGCCCCCGAATGCCAGTGGCCCATATCACATACCCTATCCCAAGTACTCGCCCACATACCCAAAAAAATGTCTTTGATTTCTCTGGAAAATCCAACATCCTCACAAATCGTAGACAATAAACAATATACACAGGTTGACGAACAAATCGGTATTTTATTCAAAAGACTTCTTTTTTTTTTTTTTTTTTTTTTTTTTGCTATACTACAACAAATTATACTAATCAATACGAATCACTACTAGTCACTACTAATCACTGGAATACATTTGACACTTTTTTGCCAAAGGTTTGAATATCAGCCACCAATAATTCCGGCTCTTCCATCGCCGCAAAATGGCCACCCTAGGTTGTGAAATGAATAGATATAATGATGATAACAATCAGAACAAATAACCTGTTTTTTTTTCCTTTTCAATAATTTGTCTTACCAAAGGATGTTCATTCAAGAACTTGAGATTGCCAGCCACTTCCATCCATTCGCTGGGTACTCCTAATAGTGTATGATATGATGAGTAACCATTTCATCCCCAGCACTTTATATTTTCACTTACGTAAAACTTCACCTTGAAAGGCGCTGATACCTATTGGGTTTTTGACATAACCAAACATTTCCAAACCTTCGTGTTTAATCTGGTTCAGTGTCTCATAATAGAGGCGCATCGACGATGACATGGTGTTTGTGAGCCAATAGATCGAAGCTTGAGTGAGGACTTCATTTGCAGGAAGAGTAGAGGGCAATGTCAATGATTGAGTTTTATCTTGATGCCATGTATATGTGTGGTACTTTTCCAAAATCCAGCCTAAATCATTGTTCCCGTCGTCAACCATCACACACACACACAAAAAAAAAAAAAAAAAAAAAAGAAAGAGAGAGAGAAAGAAAGAAACGAGTTTTGATCAGTTGACATGACACAAATAATTCCACAATAGTACCTAATAATCCAATAGGACTGTCTGCCAAACCATAGGCCAACGTGTAGGGTCTAGTACCTTGGATTGCACGGTAACCAGCTTCGGAGTCATTCATCACGTCAGCAAAATTCTTCCCTTTCATGGTGAACTGACCTGGTCCGTACACACGATCAAACCCCAAGACAGTAGCACCTAGTAGGAATTTGGCCACCTTCATTGGATGCTTCCAAAGATTCGTTAACGTCGGCAAAGGTGGTGCACAAAGAAACATTGTAAAATGAGCAGCTGAGCAATGATTTTCGTAGCGCGTCACCATTTCGTGGCTTATGGTAGATCCCCAATCCGTTCCATGAGTCACTGTAAAAAAAAAAAAAATCATCATCATCATCTAATGAATGGGAAGTCTCCCCCCCCCCATTTTGTTTGTTTTCATTCATATCATGATCTACTTACTGTATTTAGAGTAACCCAATGACAACATCAACTCATTGAGAATTTCGCCCATTTTCGCAATGCCGAAGCCAGGCGCGGTAGGTGGGTCGGAGAATCCATAGCCTGGTAAGCTTGGCACCACTACATGAAATGCCTATATATTCATACGAGAGACAAAAAAAAAAAAAAAAAAAAAAAAAGCAAGTGGGTAAGTGAAGAGATACTACTATAAGGTAGCACATGCTTTGCATGATTTTATATGCGTTACCTGACCATGTTGCCCGTCACGTAATGGATTGATCACCTTATGAAATTCGTAGAATGTCGAGGGCCAACCATGCAAGAGCATCAGAGGAATGGCATTTGGATTGTTGGAAGGTTCATGGATAAAGTGGAGCTTGAGCCCCTGTGTAGTAGTGAGCTTGTAGTGTTTCCATTGGTTCATCTCCGATCTTGCCTTCTCCCAGTCATAGTGATGGCGCCATTCTTGAACAACAGGCTCTAGCGCTTTTCGAGGTGTGCCATATTCCCATCCATTGCCGACTTCCGTTGTCAATTCATTAGGGTAGACGCCATTGTCAAGACGATAATGCAAATCACCAAGCTGAGCTGAAGTGAAGCTAGGTATTTCGAAAGATTCAATCATAAAAAAAAAAAAAAAAAAAAGAGTAAGTATGGGAGGGGAAAATAAAAAATAAAAATGAAAAGGAAGTGTGGGAGACGACTTTGCGTTTATTTTATTTTTGTATTTTTCCAGTATGGTTTAAATGCCCGATCCGTTTCATGCACACATCGGATGGACCGATTATCCAGACCCGTCCATAGCAGTGGTATATGTGTCATAAAAAAGATTCTTTGCATCACCCAGTTACCACCTATCCCAGCACTTTTGAGTTAATGGCGGCTAGCGTCTCCGATGACTTATCTTATGCATCGACCGAGGTAACGATACGTAATAAAATAATGCCTTTATTTGAAAGTTGAAACACGCCTATCGATATATGAGACATTGTAAACTTCGTTAATGATTGACCTTTCAAGGCTTCAATTCGTTGACTACTGCACTGGACAAGGTGCAACTCAGGAACGTTTTCCCCTGTCAATTCAAAAGCCGCTTCTTAATTCAAGATCAAACCAATTGGGCTTTGAACAACGCCCCCCCCCTCCAAATTCAAAAACTTGATTGAGCTTATCTTATATCAGTTTAAATGAGAAGTTGATCCAAAACCATCTCACAATCATGCTGTATGGATACATATGTTGATGAATATTTGAATGGATCTGGGAAGAAACTGAAAAAAGTGCTGATCAGAGAATAAATCATGTATCCATTGACTTTCTTATTTTAGTAATATTTTTTATTTTATATTCATTATGATATATCTTGAGGAATTAAACCGTCTCAGCAATAAAGCTCGCTCGTCATTACATGATATGATATCACATGCCTTGTTTGCGTCTGTTTGTGGACATTTGCAGTGTGTTGTATATGATATTGGATGTTGATGTCTGCTACAAATTTAGAATCGACATGACAATTATCTTTCATTCACTTTTTCATGCGTAAGTAAAGTATGGTCATTGTTTAAAAAGGCTAAAAACATCCCACCGTCCCCTATTATATATCACAATTTGTATAGCCCATTAGATGGAACGCTGAACATAACGATCCGTTTTATACATATCCAATCTTGGAAGTTTTTATTTTATTTATTTTTGCACAGACACACCTGCTTTTTTTTTTTTATAAACATACTCACATGCACTATAATGTACAGCACAGTACACCGTTCACCCGATAAGACGAACTAAATACATGATAGAGAGACAAATGGTAAGAAAGAAACAAAACATATTTTATTTCGATGTAGATATGACCTATGATAATTATCACAAATTTATCGAATGACAGTATAAAGACACTTATCATAATGTGAGACTATTAGAGGGTGTAGAGACAAAGAGAGACAAAGAGAGAGAAATAGAGACTTGAGGGAGAGACGATTCAATTCAGTGATCTATCTTGTCTTATAAAAACATAACATAAAGTCAACTAGTCGACATAAAGAAGGTAAACTACATATTCTATCGTAAACTGAGTGATATATCATTCTGCATTGATGGGCGAAGGGGGGAGGTAAATTAATCTAGATCGAGCCTCCCCATGTTGACTGCAAAGATATGACCTCTTGGCAACAAACCCACCATATTATCGATACTGGTTCGTGGCGGTTGCTTTAAAAAGAAGAGAGAATACAAGATGCTGCCGCTGTTCAAATCGTGTTGGCCACAATAATAATAAAAAAAAAAAAGGACAATGCCACGGTTGACTATTGTAAAACAGAAAAAGAGCCGTCATGCTGTTAATGTTGAATGGTGGCGGTTTTGTTATGAGATGAGTATCATCATGTTCAGCTAGTTGTGAAGTGTTGGTTGTCGCAAAAAAGAAAATAAAAAAATGGCAGACGTTGTCCTTTTTTGAGAAAGTAAAAATTTGGTTCGACAGCGACTGCAGAATATATTTCAAATCCCGCCCACGTGAAGTTTTATTTATTTACTCCCCAATTTTTTTTTCGCTCTCTCACACTCTCTCTTCCTTTTCTTCCTTCCTTTTTTTTTTCTTCACGATTCAACTTCTTTGAGATCATAGTGGACTTGAATTAGTGTTAGGACTGTTTAGAAAGGGTTTCAGCTCAGGGATGACAAGATGCAGGGGGAAACCCTTTCATTTTGGATTCAGGATTTAGAACCACCAGTAGTTGGAGTTTTAGAACCTTCATTAGGTTAGTTTAGTGTTAGTTTGTCCATAGTTTCTATCTACCTTTGAATAAAATATGTTTCTGTTCAACATACTTCATCGAAAAACGTCCCATTCGTCTCCCTCATGTTTTGTACAGTCGATGACCTCTATTCTACCATCGACTCTGTTATTGTAGTGTTGACTGTTGTTGTGTTCCAATAACGGATACCCCCGCCATTCAAGGTTTTTATCACACCTTGTACAGTACAGTAGATTAGATCTATTTTTCTACTGTCCCTTAACATTAGTGCTGATCATTTTTCAAACCTACCATTCGTCTCCCTCATGCTACTTCCATTAAACTCTTGTTACCATGAACACCACGCTATAGCTTATAACTTATCATTATACTTCAATAAACTTTTTTTTCTAATAATCATAGATTCCAATATATAATGAGCAATGTCGTTTTTGTGGTTGTTTCATGGTTTTCCTATCAAATACCTCGTTTTTTTTTTTGTTTTTTTTTTTTTTAGATTCACTTAATACGACCACAATTTCCTAAGTACCTAGCAATTGACGCAATTTGCACACACATATACACATTCACTCACATAACACAAAAAAACGCACAGTCATACGTAAAGAAAAAAAAAAAGGAGGGAATCGATGCTTTGAGCATGAGTAGACATAATTTTATTTTTTTAAAAATAAATAAATAAAGAAATGGGGAATATCTTGATTAATCTAGTATGAATATCTATCTAATAAGCCATCACGTCACCATGGTCAAGGACTTAGTGTTATGTTCACAATTCCTAGCTGTACAGAAAAAAAAAGCTAGCGTTCGGCGATGGTTGTAGCTGTCGAGAGTTTCCGAAAATAAAAAAAGCAAATTCATAGTTAATGTTGGTATGCTGTCATCGATCACTGATGTCGTTTGCCATTTTACCCCACTATGTATTTTACCTTATGATATACCATTCTTTAAAAAGAAGTAGTTAACCCTTCACCTACATCATAAGACTCAAGGAGGTGTGGGTGTGGGTGTGGGTGTGGGAAGTAGTTAATATCGCAGTCAATTCAACAATGTGGGTTCAAGTTCAATTTTTTTTTTTATTTTCTTGTAGTTTTTTATTTCTTGATAAAGCAATATGATATATGTATATATGAGACAAATAAGCAAAGTCAATCTAATCTAATGATCCTTCCCATCCTTTTTCCCCACAGACGCCAATGTTTCTTCCTCATCCCAATCAGCAAAGTCGTCAAATCCATCGTCCGAGTCTTCATCTGCAATAGCGAAGCGAGACGCATTGGCTTTTTGTTGCCCACCGGTTGATGCCGCAGCAGTCCGATGTTGGTTATGAAGATTGTTGCTGTCGTCTTCGTCGGATTGGTCTTCAGCAGCAAACAAGGTTGGATTATCAATCACAAGTTCATCCCTAAGAGAATCCATTTTGCAAACATATGGATCAGTTTTTTTTTTTTTTTTTTTTTTTTTTCATTGCTCTCTCCATCATTGTATTTCGATACTTACAGTTCATTTGTTTCATCTTGATCACCTAACCGGAATTTATTTCTTTGCGGACTTGTTCGCTTTCCAAGCATTTCCTTGAATTGGTGCCATTGCGAGGTCCATGGTTTCTTACTTGAATTGTGAGATCCATTGTTAGTTCTGTATCGATAGCAACATCCACCAATAGCCACAAATAAAACAAGAACAACGAGAATTCCATAGCTGCCAGCCCGCTTTGTATAACGATCAATCACACCACTGTCGGCGTTGTCTTTTTCATCGGTTGCTTGTTCATTGTCGATAGGTGCATCAGAAGGTAATGTGCCAGCATCATCGTCGTTAATTTCCTCGCTGTTGCTCTTGTCTTCTTCCTGGTGATCTTCATTGCTCTTACTGTTGTCGTTTGGTGATCTTCATCATTGTTAGTATCCATTGGTGATTCGAGGTCTTCGTTTTCTTGCACAGGTTGCTCATGTTCAGTGATAGTGGGTTTGTCTTCTTCTTGCTTTTCACCGCTTCCCCCGACATTGCTTTTCACTCCATGCACCGTATCATTGCCAACACCCATAAATCGATTGATCATATCTAGCGTTTCCAAAGGTTTGTCGTAGGGCACCATATGACTACCATCCTTGATCAATACATAGCTTAGGTTTCGTTCCTCGATATAATAACCTGCTTGTTTGTCGCCAATAGTCCAATCCAGTCGTTCCGCATCCTGAGAATCAGTAAAATGATATTCATGAGAACATGTTATTGACATTATATAAAAAGTGCTCTTACCTGGAACCCTTTTTCACCATTCCATGTCATGTTGCCGATCATATACTCTGTTCCAACGTGATTGCAAATCAAATCAAATTCACCACTAAAGACATAAAGTAAAAAGAAGATGAATACCTTTAGCTTCGACTTCCCATCAATCCTTCCTTCTTTCGTTTTCTATTGAGTACCTAAATAATAGGACTTTCAGTTCTTCCAATAGACCAGGGAGGAGCTAGATCAACAATCAAATACATAAATGAAGGTGAGTATTTTACTGATATATTGTTCAATTGTGGATGATCACTAGAACGTACCAAATCTGCAGGAGGGCTTTCATCATTGCGAAGGGCCTTAGAAACCGAGCTTGCACATTCCTGCCAACCAAGAGCTTGTTTTTCAGAGTGAATTCCTTTAATGAGTTCCTTCGTCTATAAAAAGGTTCACCCCCCCCAAAAAAAAAGAATATAAAAGCATGAGTAATTTCGTGTATTGTTATTTTCATGATTTTGTCAAGTGCATACCCGTAAATACTTGTTCACATCAGCTAGTTCATGAGGCCATGTGAGCCCACAATCCGGATACGTTTCATTTCTCAGTCGGACATCATATGTGTTGAGACATACTAAACCTTCCTTGGCCCTATAATATGGTAAATAACATAGGAATTCGTGCACGTCAGTTATACTATGCATAATCTCTTTTTTGTTTCGTTTTTTCACTTACATATGAGTATTGCTCTCGGTAATATCTTTTAAAATATCTTCACACACATCCACGCTAATTGTTGATGTCACAGAGAGTTTGGCCCGACAACTGTTTAGATTTTTCGTCGCTTTTTCCTAAGTATGACAAGATGGATTTGGTTCGTTATTCTTTGTCGATGAATTATAAACCTCTTTTTCTTTTTTTTTCTTGTTACCAAGTATTGTCCTTGAAGAAGATCGTGTTGTACACTAAAATCGTAATATCCTTCATACTAAGTAATGTAATGGCAGCACACTATGTCAGTCAAACAATATGATTTATAGGTTCGCATAATGGTATACCTGATGTCTTGGAGAGATCCACCCATTTCCAATAGCCACACCTTTCAGATTATACTAGATATAGAGTCGAAAAATAAGTAAAAAAGTGAATGCAAATTGGCTTTTTTAAAAACTTTTCTATCGCGCACCTTGTTTTCTTTCTTTCGGTTCAGTTTCAGCATACGATCAGCAAAGTAAGGGATGTAGGTTCCAGCATAGCTTTCGCCCGCAAGATATAACTATAGAAGAATATAATAAATATTTCAAATACTGATCCATTTAACCGAATACTGCCTTTATTTTTCAATATTGTCACTTACATCTTGTTCTTTGAGGGAAGGAAATACGTCCATAAACTTATCCAAGAAGGTAGTGAATTCTTCAGCAATCTATATATGTAAAATCAATTGAGTCTTTTTTTTTCTTCTTCTTCTTCTTAGCTTTAATCATGTTCCATTTCGTTGTACACTTACCTGAGTCATGCTACTCATCAAACCATCACCGTTTGCGAAGCTAAAGCCGGTCCCAACAGGCTGATCCAAAAAGACAATAGTTGCATGATCTTGCCATCCATTTGGATTAATGGTCAAAGATAGGTCAGGATTAACCCTATATGGTCCATTTTCCAAAAACAAGCCATCCATACTATCATTTCATAACGACAAACAGAAATTAGCACAAAAAAAAAAAAAAAAAAAAAAAAAAGCGCCTAAACTATAACGCTGAGCTACCCTCTACCTTGAGCATCCAGGGCCACCATTGAGCCAAATGATCTAAAAGTAGTACAACAAAACAAAAATAAGCACCTGATAATGATAAAACGAACACTATGGTATTTTTCCATTTTGCCTTCGACGCTTACAAGTTTCTTGGGCTGTGTAGGTACGACTTGATCAAGCATCCAAAAGAATAGATTGCCATCTGTTTTCGGTGATACTTCGATATGTCTACCATATAGATGAGAACCGTCTTAGTTCAAGTAGATTGTCTTCGTTGACCTTCCTTCTTTCTTTCTTACCCTGCATATTGATCGAATGGGAGTTTACCAACATCAACACCAGGTAGTGATGTCACCTTGAAGTCTTCGGCTAAACAATGAGAGATAACAGCGGTTAATATTTTTGTCCCTCACCTACTGAGTCCCATAATAAAGCGTATATATATTTGTATTACCCTTTTGACCCAAAGCCAAATGTTGGTTAGTGATCAGGATACATATCGCGCTTGCCAAGTAGAATATCCATGATGTCATGTTGATAGTATGACGAAAAAGCTGGCTGTCAAATAACGAGTAAAAAAGGCGCCGTGAATGGAGTTGAAAGCGAAGGTTGTGTCAATAATGATAATAATAAATGGGTAAAAAGTCAGACTATCAAAATAAGATAACAGAAGAGTTTCGTCAAATCAAATGTGTACTTTTCTTCTTGATAGAATGATAAAATATATAACAAAGATGTGCGATGTGAAAGTTGAAAGAGCAGGAACAAAAGGAGACACCCAAAAAAAAAAAAAAAAAAAAAATCGAATAGCCAAAAGCGGAGTCGAAAATCATATAGGGCAATTTTATTTTGGGAAAATACAAAAAGGATAAACTATATATACATAGAAGGGGGAGAGGAGGCATAAAACTAAAAAGAGATATAAGGGAATGGGATATTTGATTTCACATCTAAACTAGAATAAACTAAACTAAAAAAAAAAAAAAGAATAGAGAGAATGATATATATATATAAAAGGAATGGGGGAGCTGTGTGTGTATCTAATTTTGTAGGAGCATAGAATCAGGACCATTCCACAGATTGATCAAGACAGCAGTTGTCAAAATAGCAGCAAATCGACACCACCGCCAAACAGCCTTGAAGAAGAATCGCACCGTATTTTGAATCCTTCCACTAAATGTATTGGATGACCCCACCATCAAATCATTTTCATTGACTGGTGCTCGGGTAGAGGCATCCGGATATAACCCATCACAGGGGAGGTCAGAGTCAAACATAGTCCAAAGTTGCGGGTTTCTTTCAGTACTGGTATCACCACTATCCAACAAAGGAGAATCGCTTCCTCTTTCGTCTTGCCCAAGTAGCCAGGCCAAATAGTCATCATCGTCCTTGTCATCGTCGTTATCGGACGCATCGCGGCCAAATCCATTTTCCAGGTGGTCCACCAATCGAATCGCCTCTTCCAAAGTCTTTTGATCCACACCAGCAGCACGAGCAAGCACGGATTCCATTCCACTTTCGCTTTGTTGGTACATGGATGCGATAGATTCACTCGTGAATTTTGACAAGTTATTGAATGATAGAGTGGAGAGGGAAGGTTTCATACAAGGAATAATAGGCTGCGAGGTCATGCTTGTGGAAGTACCAACCGGGGTTGATGAAGAAGGATGTAGATGGTCACGTTGTTGTTGTTGTTGTTGTTGTTGTTGTAGTCGTCGTTGTTGCATCCATTCATTTTCTAAATCACCTAATAACGTGTTCCGGAATTCATCTGCGGTGTTGTCTATGTAAAAACCAGTTTCACCATCCACATGACTTGGCGCGGGAGAGCTGTGAGTGGAATGCACAGAAACCCCCTTGTCCTTGAGTTTCTGTAAAATGACACGGTGTTCTTCCACGCTTGAGTTGAGTTCATCGATATGTCGAAATTGTCGTTCGTAAGCCGCCTTGAGATCTTCATGGTCATTCTCGGTAAATTGAAAATGGTCGAACTGCTGTTTGAGTTTCCGGAGATCTTGCAGTGTATGTGTGAGTTTGCTTTCCAGATCCAATTTCGATTGTGCTGCTGTGTCGTTTTTTGTTTTGAGATTGTCGATTTGTTCCAAAAGTTCTTCTACCAATTGCTGATCGACATGATCGTCAGTGGACTGTTCACCATCATCCCCGCCAGGTTGTTGCAGGTTGGCTTTCGATTTCATGTTTTCCAGTTCTTGGATCTTGCTGGTAGCTATATCTAAACTGTCGGTGAGTGCTGTTACTTCTTGTTCGAGTTGACGGTGCTTGGTGCTGTTGGATTTGTCCATATGCGACTGTTCTTCGAGGATGGTTTCCAAATGGCCGTTTAATTCAGTATTCTTGAGTTCCAGGACTTCAATCATAGCCTCCCGAGTGCTTCTAGAAGGTACAAATCGCATGGATCGGTTGTCTTCGTCATCTTCGTTGTCGCTACCACCATTTCTCATATACGCTTCACTTC
The DNA here is from genome assembly GCA_002105175.1 of Absidia repens. NCBI lineage: Eukaryota > Fungi > Mucoromycota > Mucoromycetes > Mucorales > Cunninghamellaceae > Absidia > Absidia repens. The sequence continues at coordinate 342,932 of MCGE01000033.1, read as the reverse complement.
GCGAGTCGCTACCATGCTGTTGGCTAACGGTCACTATGGATGAGGACGGAGTTGGTAGAGCTGTAGATATTGGTGCGGAACGGGTGTTGTTCAGGAGGTTTTCATATTTGTTTTTCATAGCAATATTGTTCTCCAGTAAAGATTTCCCTATTTCTGCCGCCAGCTTCAAGTCTACAAAAAAAGGAGTCGTGAGTAATAGTTTATATAGCGATGGGATTCCCCTTTACCACAGACTTGAGCTTCTCTTGAATATATTACCTCTTTCTTTGTCTTTGAGAGTATGATATGCGTTTTTCAACATGGGTATCAGGTCGGACGAGGACTTCTCGGCCATCCAGGAGACAGAAGACATAAAAGACGTTGTTGACGTTGTTGGAGAGAGAGGTACACCGGATTGTTCTGTCAAGTGTGCACTAGAATGCAAACCAAGAGGTAGAGGAGTTGACTTGTTCTGATTCATTGTAACAAAAATTATATGTAATAGCCACTGCACAAAGTAGAAGTACGAAAACTAAAACTAAGTGTAAAAATAAGAGTAAAAAGTAAAAAAGGGAAGAAAAAAAAAAAGAAAAGACAAGAAAGTAAAATTGGGACGATAAAAAACCCTGTACCACCCAAATAAAAAAGCATCACCGCCATCAAAAAAAGAAAAGGAAAAAAAAGAGTCTTTATTAAAATGTAATAAGAATATATCTAAATTATGTCTATCATCTAATCTAATTGTCTATTGAAATTTCCACACTTCTTTCGCGGTGAGACCCAATTGAGCCAGAATGCCAGTCAAAGATCCTTGAGTATAGTCTCTTGCCCTTTGTCCACAAATAGAGTTTAACATCCCATCTGGTCCACACACCATGACGAGTCGTCGGTGCTTGTTTCCGTTTTCCCCGGTTTGGTTGTTGTCATGAAGCAGTGATTTCACCATAGTCGCTGTCACCCTACCGGTTTCCTCTTTCCAATCCGTCGGTGGTTGTTCCAGTACGTACATGACTTTAAATCTATCCTTGTGTTGTTCCGCAAGTGCATCCAACTCTTGTTTCAAAAGAATATCACGTTCCCTTTGTTTGCATAGATAAGCCAGAGTTTCGATTGAGTGTCATGATCATCTTCTAGTATACGTTTGATCACTTGATACATCGGCGATATTCCTGTTCCTCCTGCAATCTAATCATATAAAAGCCCCCCCCCAATACGTTAATGATCGATCATATCATACCAGTCAAAATCGTCGTTTCTTTTTGAGTTTACCATGCCGACTTCGTCTAAAGTATTCTGTGTGTATTGGTATTCTTCCGTCATAGGTCCACGTACAAAGACAGGTTCGTGTAGTGGATAACCAGCCAGTGTCCTTGATACAGATCCATTGGGATATCGTTTGACAATCAGGTCGATGTAGCCATCTTGGTATGGATCAGCATTGATAGGTGTATATGGTCGCATCACTTGGATCGCATCGTCCTTGATATAAACGCAGGATGGTACCGGGTAAGGCTCATTTTTCTTCTTGGTTTCGAGTCGAATCTTTACTGTGTCATGGGATACCATCGTTTTATTCACTAGTTCCAAAGGAATGTACCAATCGCTATCCAATCGTCCCTTTTGTTGTTGTTGGTACCAGTGCCAGCCTCCATACCCAACGAGCCCAATGCAACCGCCCAATCCAAAAAGCCGGCTTCTTGTCACTTGAGGTTTTTGACATTCAATGTTACTGCTATTGTTGTTGTAATATCTTTTCCAAATCCCTTCGTTGAATTTCATCCAGCGTTGACCTGAGCGCCATGTTCTATTCATATCGTCTGTCAAAAATAATAAATAATAAGAAAAAAATGGATTGGAAATATCTAACCCCGCCTTTTTTTTTTTTTTCCAACCCTGCTTTCCTCAAAAAAAAAAACAATTGAGCATCCGCTCCTAATCAACCAATCAGTGCAACGTACCTTCTTTTGACGGGCCAAATCCGTGTGTCCAGTTCGTTCAAAGCACATAAATATATACAAAGCCTAACACTATAACACTCCATGGTATAAAATGCTACTCATGATATACACACATATCTTACAATGATGGTCTGTTTTATAAAAGAGCCGTTCTATCATACCTCCATTTTCGGAGTCCCAGTACCCACCTCCAGGTTCCTCCTCTCTCCGCGATATGATATTTATCTGAACGGTTCCTCTTCATCCCAAGTCCCACCGTATTCCAAAACTAAATAACTAGCCACTACCTTATTATTATCAAGATAAACACCTTCCACAGATATTTGTAACATATTATCATTCATAGTAAAAAAAGAAAGTAAACTTTATTGATTTTCAATGTAGTATATATATAGAAAGATGTGAGATGGCCAATTTATTGTATAAAAACAAGACACGATAGGCATGAGAGATGTATATATAAATATGTGTGAGTATGTGGTGATAAAAAAAAAAAAGGAATGTTGAATGTATAAATGCATAAATAAAAGATAAGAGGTAAGGTTGATAACTATAAAGAAACAAAAGCAGAAACCAAGAGCCAACAAGACAGTGAAGAATGAGAGGGACCAAATGTAAAGACCAGCTTGCCATGACCATAATCTTGAAAAAAAAACGCCTCCCCATTTTTTTGCTGTTGTTGCTGTTGTTGCTGTTGTTGTTTCAGGTGATTGAATGATGAATGGATGGCAGTAAAGTGGACGCTGGAAGAAGCCGAATACGGTTGTCTTGATCAGATGATTGCGATACTGCCATATGATGTGTCGAAGAAGGAGAAGCGGAGGACACAGATGAATCCATTCCTTGCATATCATCTGCCAATTGTGACGATGACGAAGACGCCGACGATGTTTGCTGATATCGACCATCTGTTTGTAAAGATAAATTCTGTTGATAACAGTTGTCTGTATGCTCCATCCCCATGACCGTATCTACTGTTGCTGTTGTTGCTGCGTTGCCATTTGTTTGTGCGGTGAAAAGAGGACCATGGTTGTTGCTGACGTACGCCGCCCATGAAGAAGCTGATGGTACCGAGTCATCAAAACCATTGCCATCACCAAAAATAAGGTCTGTCATCGAGTCATTCAATAGTCCATCGATATCCAAATTTTGTGGAGCATTTGACGAGGTGGATAAAAAGGGTTCGGATAATATGATAGGTTCAATTGATCCTGTTGATTTCGTTGCAAATGATGGTGGAGAGCCGAGCGTGTTATTGTTGTAAGGATGGTTTGCTAGTACTTGGCGTTGTTGATCTGGCGTCAATGATTGTCTTGAGCGGTGTAAAATCTGCCACATACCTGCCAATTGTTGACTTGATTTGGTTCCATCATCTAGAGTGAGGCCGCATCGGTTTGTTAGGAAGCGATCCACCAATCGATCAAAATCCACCCGTGTAAGATAACTGCAGTTGGCGTCCTTCAACACCCTGATACTTCGACCTAGGCAGGCTCTGCTGTGTTCACTTTGTTCTGACGATTGGTGGGTCATGACCGATTCCAAATGTATAGAAGTAGCTAATGTAATGGACATGGTGAATGTATTGTAGAGTTTCAGTTCATCCTGTTGTTGTAGCATCTGACCAGCAATGTGAATGATAGCATCGGCAGCTTCCCTGCTGATTTTGTTTCTGGTATAGTTGTCCACTGCCAAGAGAGGTGATTGGTGCATCATAATCTGTACGGTGTGATAAAGGATTCTGATCGTCTTTGCAACAGGTGCTGGCGTATTGTCTTCGTCGTCTGTTGTCTTTCCATATTCGAGATACGATGGGAGGTGGCGAAACCAATCAGTCAATTGTGATTCCAGATTATGACCACCGTCGGTGCGATGAGAAGATGGCGATCGAAGATAATCAAACATATCACCAACAATAGAGGCCAAGTGTATTAATTCAACAAACGATGGTATTTGGAGGACAGCTTCCGTTGTTTCATTTTGTTGGAGGATTTGCGGTGGTTGTTCAATTTCCCATTTCAAATTGCGACTGTCGAGGGCCTGAAGTTGACTATCCTCCAAAATCGGTTTTTTGCAGGTCCATTCCTCCTTGGCCATGTTGATAAGTCGAGCATCGGTGTAAAAAGAGAGCCAAGCGTCGGTCACATAAATCACCCAAAAGGTTCGTCGTCGTTGTTCTGTTTGTACAATGCTAAGAGAAGGATCGGCATTAACACCAAGGTTCAAGCGTCGCACATAATCCACCAAATGCCGACGAAGACATGCACATTTCTTGAAATCACCCATCATAAATGTATACCAGCACATAATAATGACACCCTGTTTGAGAAAAAAGGGTAAGTAACTGTCATTTCGTCATGATAGAATATAGTGTTTTGTAATTATTACCTGGACACTGGCGATGGTAGGTTCAGAAGATTTCAATTTTTCAAAGAGAAGCAAGCAGCGTTCAAAATACAGTCGTTCCATATCATCACGATGTTCCAAATAGCGGCTACCCATTGCACAAACGGCATAACAGAGAAGCGGGTCCATGTCATCTGGCTGATGCACAAGTTTATGAAGATAGTGGTGCCGAGATAAAACTGGCAAAAGCAAGTTGAAATTGGCGAAGTATTTTTCGGACAACAGTAGTTTGAATCGTTGAGGTAATGTATCTCTGATAAGACTTGTCTATAAAAAATAAAGAAACATATGAGTGAATTAGTCTTATCGCCGAGGGGTGGATGGGGAATGGGGATGGGGGTGGAGAAATGATCTTACCATTGGGCCACCAGTAAGCATGCAGTCGGCTCTCCATTTGTCCTTCAAAGCTTCTACTGCACCAACGACGAGATTTAACAATGAATTGGCGGATGTTAGTTGATAAAAGCGACGAGGATCAGAAGAGGAAGACGGTGGCGAAGGTGAAGGTGATAAGGAAGGAGAGGGAGTTGCTGAAGAAGACGAAGATAAGGACGAGGAGGTGATTCGATTGCGTTGAGAAGGGACATAATGTGAGTCTTTGCCAAGTAAGGATTCGATACGATGAGCCCGACTTTCAATCACTTCAATGTTGTGTTTTGGTGGACCACGTTTGCGAGGAGGGTCAGAAAATTCGCATGTAATGCCCAGAGCTTCACATCGAGAGCATGAAGGTTTGTTGCCATCGCATTTAACCTTCTTTTTTCGACATATAACGCAAGCTAAGGTAACCTTGACTCGTTTAGGTTTATCGATTGCTGACTTGGATGCTTTGGTCATTCACACCGATAGTAAATAAATAAAACAAAAAAATAAAAAAGTATTGTAGGCTGGAAAGAGAGAGGAATTAATGGTCGAAGTGCAAAAAACAAAAAGAGCGACCAAGAAGTATTTTTTTAATGTCCGTTTGACCCCTTTTGGGCCTCCTGCTTTTTTGACCATTAGTATATGGTGTCAGTGACATATAAATCTCTTATGTCCTTTTAAACCCAACCAACAATACTACACTTGGTCATGATTTAGCGTACAAGACTTGATTCTCATACTGTAAGTGGGAGAATTCCTTAGCACTTAGTGTGCGTAGTACTGCAATCTAATCTATGTGAAAAAATATAAACGCAGGTAAATATTTGGGAAACCGCGAGTGACAATGAAAGATTTACCACGAAAAGCGCTTACTCTCCACGAGTTATCCCGATACTGAGCTCCCCAAAATAGTTCATTAGCGTTGATGTTAGGTCTTGTGATTATCAATGACAAATAAGATCGAGTGCCTATGTAGGTTTCCCTGGCTGGTCTAAAATTTCTTTGATTGGCTAATCGGGGAAGCATTTAAACCAATAGGCTGATACAATTTTTTATTTTTCACAATTAGTGCTATCGTTATGCTAACACAGTATGTAACGTTTTCTTCTCGGTCCCTATCACCACATCAGTTTCCTAATCTATTAAAACACTGAGTCCGCTTTCACGGATAAAAATCTTTCCCCGCCCTTTTTTTTGAAATAAAAATCACACGAAGTAAACATTACATACGCCCCCACATTTAATTAAAAATCACACATATATAAGGGACGAAACACATGTACATACAAAACAAAAACATAATTTATTCTATACAATCAATAAAAATAGTCTAAACTACATCTTTCTCTAATTATTAAACGATATAAGTCCACTGTCATTAATACGGAATACCTAGTAGCAAATACAAAAAGATAAATTTGTGTAATCAAAATCACAGAGTGTCGAGCACTTATTCACTTTCCTTTTCAAAACAACTTACCATTGGTGATTTTTTGGAAGTAATCGTAGATAACAGTCCGTTGGTTTTCAAATGAGTCCCTGATTCTTTGGATCATAAAGTCAGCCGCTTCTCGATCGGGTTTGTCGATTTGGAATCGTGTTCGTAATCGTCTGATAGTGTCCCCTTTGAAGCACGGTAAACCAGATTCTAGCATAGGTTTCACTAGTTGAATAATCAATTCCGCGTAAGGTCGAGAGGCCAAGTATCCTTTCACAACGAGTTCTGAGAATTGCTTAAATGGTTGCTGACCAGAATCACCGCCCATCAATTGAATCATTTCAGACGTTAGTTTGAATGGCGCCTTTTCCAAAAGACCACCTCCAGGTGCAATGTCAAAAATAAATCCAAAATCTAAGAAAAAAGAACAACCAAAGAGTGAGTAAAAAAAAAAAAAAAAAAAAAAAACCACTATCCTTCAGATCCCTCCCCTTTTTTCACTGTAACATACCAATGTGTATAATATGACCTTTATCATTTAACATGATATTTCCATTGTGCCGATCTTTAAACTGTAAAAGGTACGATACCACCGAGTATGCCGCTAAACTCTGCACAAAGTTCATTCTGGCACGTTGGAAGTGAATTGAGTTCGGACTGCCGTATTTCGCCACGAAGTAATCATATATGCTGTTGACTTTTTCTCGGCCCAACTGATCGCGTGATATGGACTGCGGAAGCACATCAATCACACCCTATTGTGTTTCAAAACAAAACAAAAAAGAATAAAAAAAATAAATAATTGGTCATATCCATTCCATTTTGCCTTAATTTGTAGCTTACCAAACCTGGTCCAGTTGCCACCACTCGATAAGGATATACATAAAGATCAAGACCCACACTGATAAAAATACTTTTGAACACCGCAATCAACTGAAGAGCCAAAACGTCTTGTCGACAATCATCACCAACCTTGAAAATAGCACCTTGCCACACGCGAAAGTTTGTTCCACTTGAATTGTCATCATCAATAACGTTGCTATTGCTGATACTGCTGTTTTCTGTTTCACCTTCGCCTTCGTTGCCACTTGAGTTTTCATTGGAAATTGTCGAGTCTGATGTCAATGGTAACTTTTTCGAAGTTGCCAATAAAGCGTCGGTCGTCAGGTCCTTGTTGTTTTGTTCCTTTTCAATTAAAAATGTCGCCATAAATGGTGCCTATATACATCAATTTAGAATGAAAAAAAGAAGTTTTGAATACATATATGTATATAAATATATATGATTTGACACACCCATTATTGAATATTAATTTACCTTGGCGTGACTCTGCAGAGGTCTTCCAGAGGTTCGGCTAATGTCAACCACGTGGCCGTCTGGATTACTAGGAAGATAGACACCAACATCAACCTTGATTTTTTCAAGTTCTTCATCCAATCGTTTCTATAAACACACACATAAGCAAGGCGATAAGTATCAAGTTGGCCACCCTGTATTTTTATAATATATATATATATATGATACCTTTTGCATTGGCTTTTTTTCACTTTGACCGTACTTGATGTATTCTTTGAGATATCCCGAAATAGCAGTAATGTCACCAAAGAATTTGAATTCCCGTTTGTAAAATTCGCGATCTTCACCACCAAAGGAGTCCACCAGCTTGGTAATGATTCGTTTAAGTGCAGGTTTCATTGGATCCGGCTTTTCACAGCCTTTGTCAGCATCAAGAAAGAAATTGGCCCGCATGTTCCATATAATTTGATGAGCGAATAACTGCGATATTTGACCAGCTTTCATGATATATCGTTCCACGTAGCCAAATTCATCATGACGAATGCTTTGCACCAATTGAGGGATATAGAAGAAGACAACATCCACGGGGTAATATTCCAAACTTCGCATCGCATATTGTAGAATCATAGGCTGGTTACCATAGGCCGGCATGAAGTAATTTGTGGCAGTGATGGCTGACACAGGGGCCCAATATTTCAAGTACTATAATTAAAAAAAAAAGAAGAAGAAAAACTGAGATCAGTCACCATATATAATTTTTAACCACCTCCTCCCCCACCCCTCTCTCTCATCACCTTTCTATACATCTATACTTACTCGTAAATCAAGTTTTGCGTTGGCTTGAATTCCCTCCCCAAGTAGAATACTTAATGCTGCAGGCACACCGACCACATCCAAGGTATTATTGGCAATCAGTTTGTTGAGTTCCAATTTAATAATGGGCGACTTGAATCTGCTTGATAGATGCACAGCCATAGATGGGCTTTTCGTCCATGCAAATCGAATCAATGTCTTCCAAGCATCCTAAGAGTAAAATAATTATATAAAATTATTAGTAAACCTTGCAATAGTTTCCAATTGAGGGGGGGGGGGTTGACTAACATCAGTGTTGATAGACTTTTCAATTGGCCGCGAGAAGTTCCCTAGATCATTGACGGGACTATATTCATTCAAGGGATTGCACCATACCGTACAAAGATATATTTCATTTTCCAATAACAGCAGTAGAAGTCTTTTCGATGATTCGTGGTCCCGCAAAACATCATCCTTGGTTTTATCTAATATGAAAACAAAAACGATCAGATGCTTACTTGCATTCCTTTGTTTGATTTCTTCTATATCATACCCAATGATATCATGTGCAAACTTGATGCGGTATTTGACATTGAATTCAAAGCAGAGGTGCTTGACACAGCATGACTCAGTTTCGGTGCATCGCTTTCCACCAGTCGATATAAATCAATCATAATATTTCTTTCCAATAATGCCACTGATTTCCACGACCCATATCTACAGCTACAAAAAAAAAAAAAAAAAAAAAAAAAAAAAAACGTAATAAATAGATCCATTCAATATACCCTATGCATGTCGTGTTGACCTACCATGGTGGCAATCCAAACCAGTTGTAGGCAGTACTATAAATCAATCCACGGAGTTTACATTCCATCAGAGTTTCCAGACTAACAGAATGAAGAATTTGCATACCCAAATCAAGAAGTTGGAATCTTGCCAGCCTGGACATCGAGTGAGTACTACCAAAAAACCAAGTAATATGAATATCGCTTTCCTAATCATCCAGCAATTCAACCAGGATCGGGATTATCACTTACCTCATGAGATGAGCATTTTGGAACGATTCACGCAATAAGAGAAGGGACAAATGGACAAGATGTTTGTCTTTGTGTCGAATGGAAAAAAAGCGACTGATAATAAATCGTAGCCAAGTTTCGTGTGGTGTAAATAAAAGCACGGCTTCCTTGTGGCTGGCCTCCATTGTGTCCGTATCCGAGGGTTCGTATGTCATCTTTTGATGAAATGGGTTCTTTAAGCTGATAATTATCGTCATATATATAAAAAAAAATGTCGAGGTCAGTTTGTCCATATATATTTCAAGTATCATCATCGTCAGCATTATACTTACTTGAGTACGGGTGAAAATAATCCTTTCCGATGTCGTTGTGACCAAGTCCACATAGAAAGTATTTCTAACATAAGTCGCTTTTCAAGATCTGGACGTTCAATCATCAGCCAATTCCAAACGTCAGTTCCACTATTCAAAGATTGGGGAGTAAAGGCCTGTACAGGTATGCGTACAACATTCTTGATCAACTCAGGATGCACCTATATAACAAAAGTCGATGGTTAGGGCATACTGAAGACCATTTATAAATATATATATTACCTTTTTTTCTGAGATGATATATGCAGCTGCAGAAAGGAGTGCTCGATGGATCCTGTCATGATTTATCGTTTTCTTTTTTTTGATGTCATTCAATAATAGTTCCAATTCCGATCGTATATATTCATACTGTTCGCTTGTATGAGCGAGTCCGTCTATGCAGCCTACATGTTATATATAGAAGTAATATTCAATGTTGGTGTTTTCCCTCGATAAATGTGCTCAAATAATTTTACCTGGATCACACTGGGAAATACCGCTGACCCTTCCGTTGTAATATATTCTAGTGGTAAACCCATTGGCAAAGTTGGATGAATCATCAAGCTGTATACCAGGGATGTCGGGGACGAATTCTACAACAGATAGAAAAGAACGATTAGAACTACAATCATAGATGTAAAAGGGTATATATACATCTTACCGACAGGGACTTGATCTTTTGATGCTGTTTTTCCAACTTGTAAAGCAATAGTTCGACCCATATGAGCGGCATCCATTGACATACCATCTTGAAATGCATTAAATTCAGCCAGATAATCTTGAAGAAGTCCATTTATTTCCAGCGGGCAACAGTCCAATGAGAGCATCAACCACGTCTTGGCACACTCACAGAGCTTGTTGCATGCCTTTCTTCGATAGTCAAAAGAATCGATCAGTTCAATGGTAACATTTGCACGAGTGGAAGTAAAATAATACGATGGTTTGTACTATAAAAGTCCAATACATAGGCATATTAATTGTTGATTCACTCTTTTATATTGTGTCTTTTTTTTTTCATAACTTACTTCATTTTTGTACTCCGTCACACAACTCATCCAAAGTAACTGTACCAGTTCCAGCAGTAAAGTGATCAGCGATTTTTCGGCTAACACCTGTGGCAAAGCAGACACAATTCGATGTACCACTTGGCACGTCAAAGTATGGACCTTCACAAGTCGATGGCAACAGAGTGGTAATAAATTCTTTAGATGGTCATTGACACTTTCCCCCAGTGATTGTTTCAAAGCCTTTGTCATGGATCTACTGATGTACTTCGTCACTACACAATCCAGAATACCCTCCAAGCAAGGGGCCAAAGGTCCATGAGATACCGATTCGTTCATAAAGTAGCGCAGGATATAGCTTGTGTTGCCCATTTGACTCCTCCGAGTTTCGATATGATACACACTGAGTAGAAGCACCACCTGAGCATAAGAAAAGCCTTTGATTTCACTTGAATGAGTAGGCAAGATATCCACCAGATTTTGCCGTAGTTGCACCAACACCAGCTGCTGATCCGATGTCCTATTTCCACGAAGCACCGAATTGTATTCAAGATCTGTTTCCCAATAATCCTTGGTGCTTTCTAAAATGAGTAAAGGAGATTTTTGGGCGATCACCATCAATGCTGTATGCCAGTCGCCAATCCACATTGTTTCAGTCACAAATCCAAATAACACACATATGATCCAAAAGTTGCGATAAAGTGACACCAGGCCTTCAAAAGCAGGATCGTCTTGGGGGTTGAAATCTTCGTGCTTCAAAAGTTCCTTCAAAATAGGTAGCATAGTTCCAAGTTTTGTTACCAGAGGCATGTCAGACGATCGAGTGGCAGGTACTCCGCGCAATTCCATGTGTTGGATCTTGCTTCCGTGTTCCAAAAAAAGGGATAGGATGTTGGTCAAATATATTTGATACAAGTCAGGGCGCACCGATATACGTTCAGCCAACAGGGTCTGTGTTTGCACAATCTAAAAAAATAAAACACATTCATTAGCATCCATGATTCCACAATTTTGTTTTCTCTCGAATAATAAAAAGATGATAATGTACTTACTGCCACCCAGGTAGTCTTATCATTCGTTTTTAAATTTTCGCGACTGTACATCGAGAAGATACCAAGAATGTCTTCAAATACAGTTGATGATGTAATAAGAGCCAAGTCCACCAAACTTGACAACACAGACGATGTTGCCGCCGACGAAAATGACTTTTTTTCTAGTAATAACATCGACAATGCTTGAGTAGTTATCTATATAGAAGGTGTGAAGAAGTATTAGTATTGCTTATCAAACACAAACTATCTTGTATGAGGTACCTTACCGTTTCATCTTTCAAATAGACAGCTACACCTATGATAGCAGAGAGCACATTTTCACATATTTGGCGACTTTGTCGTTCATCCAGAGTGTCCAATGTGGTAATATCAAGAAGTTTTTGCTTTTCCATAACGGGATTCAAGGGCACACCGGTACCATCATCGCTTTGATCATAATGTGTGATTTCATTGAGCAGAGAGTAAAGTATCGAAATAGCAGCTTGAGGCACATCGGTGGTAGCCAATGTCTATATATTAAAAAAAAAAAAGTGTCAGTTGTGAATTGTGAATTCCCTTCTCGTATGGTATATCCTTTTACCTGGACACACTGAGCCAATCTTGTCACTGCGAATTTTCTGATGCTAGTTTTCTCACCATTGAATTCAGTTTCAATATCAAATATGTTGGAAGGAGTGGCAAGAAACTGACAGATAACTTGAGTCATACGGGTGTTGAGTTGCCGGAAGCTACACAGAAAAAAATAAATAAATAAAGTTCGATCGATTTTGTCTATTATACCCTACACAATGACTTACTTTATAGCCAACAACGCAGCAGAATCCAAAGCAGCAACATATAACCATGGGTTAGAGTCTTCAAACACTATAAAAAGACACTCAATGATGTGACCAATCAAAACATCGTCTAATTGGTGAAGAGCCACAGATGCTAGAGCAGCAACATGCTATTTGAAAACGATGAAGAAAAAAAAAAGGTAAGTATCTATTTTTTAAAATGTTCATCACCATACGCTTACCAAACTTGTCCCCATAATAACCATCATGTAATATGTTTGAGAAGGTTTCGATACGCCCGATTTTTTAATCGTCATAATTTCATTGCGCAAATCTTGATAGTATTCCATAGAAGTAACATACATTGAGCGAAGATTTCTCGTTGTCAGAGTACTGTTGCCATCCTCTTGAAATGAGTTGACACATTCCTTTCCTTTCCAATTAACGCCCACTGATGATGACGATGACGATGACGATGATGATGCTGATGATGATGCTGATGCTGATGCTGATGCTGATGCTGATGCTGATGCTGATGTGATGCTGATGCTGATGCTGATGCTGATGCTGATGCTGATGCTGATGCTGATGCTGATGCTGATGCTGGTGCTGATGCTGATGATGATGCTGATGCTGATGCTAATGCTGATGCTGGTGATGCTGGTGATGCTGATGATGCTGTTGCTGGTGTTGTTGCGTTTTCCCGGTCGCCGCTACATATATTTCCAGGTCGTTTCATCAATATACCCCATGTCTTTTCCATGCATTGTGTTGAATGAGGGTTTGATTTCAAAAGACATTCCATATCCATTGCCATCGATGCCGAGAGTCGTCGATCTTCATGATCTACCACCATATCGCTGCCATTATTTTCTGTACAAGTGGAGGGGCAATAGGCAATGTTACGTGCTAGGATATTACGGAAAATGATCAGCACATCGTAAATGATGCGGTTGGGACTCAAAGGATCGCCTTTCTTCCAGTACATATCCAATACACGTCGGCTTGGTGTATTCCCGTCATCGCTTTGTAAACATGCTGTGATCATGGTGCGAATATTTTCCAACGTTTCCTGGGTTGTAAAACGTTTAACATGTTCAAAGATCACATTCATTTGACTTGTTTGGAAAACATACGGAGAGAGTTGTAAAGCACGACAGATTCCAATCATAGAAGGCAAAACAAAACAAATAATGTATTCCGCTATTCAAAGAAAATCATTGGTTTGAATTCATTCTGTTGCTTAACAACCATCACTCGTATACGGAGTTTTTTTTTCAGCACTTACCATCTGAATGGTCGCCATTGATTTCCCGAAATATTGATCTCGTATAAGCCCGAAGAATACTTCTAATGAGTGTGTGTTTGTCAGGAAGTGTATGACCAATACAAAGAAGGCCACAAAAGAGTTGATAGGTAATAACATCAGGCAAGATAGGTACCAGTTTTCTTTCTATGATGAGTATAAAAGAAAATCAGGAAATGAATGCAAAAAAAAAAAAAAAAAAATGTTGTCATATCTATTTTTGCCACAAGAAAGATCAGCTTTTACCTTCGTTGATTCCATAGTGATTCCAATCATAAACTTGTAAATAGCGTACATAGTTCAATAATCTTGGCAATAAATGAGCTTGACATTCTTGTGGTGCCTTCATGGTATATTTGATCAAAGCTGATATAGATTCTTGAGAGCGCTGATCCTATAATAATAAAGAGAGTGTCAAAAAAGACCTGGTGGCTGGATGTATATTGCTCTTGTTGCTTTGTATATTACCATGCTTCCCAGCTTGAATGATGTTTTATGTAATCGAGTGTATACTTCTTGGGATTCCGTACTGGGTATATCGTCTGGCACTTGGGGACATTTAGACACAAATCGCGTAATGGTGGGTTCGTCTGTTTCATGATTCGGTTTTGACATCGTATCCGCCAGTTTCGAAAGGATCCGTGAATGTAAACTAGATTTATCAACAAAATGCGGTGAGTAATAAATGCTTGTTTAAATTGTTGTCAATACGTTTTGATAGTATCTTTATTACCTTTTCATGATATGCAATAAAGTATAAGAAATAGAAATGAGAGACGTGGACAGGAAGAAGAAAAAACAAAAAGCGAAAAGTGAATCGCATGAAAATTTGCGGTATTAAAAATAGCGGCGATTAAAATATTAGTGAGAAGATGGAAAGTGAAGAGACACCACATAAAATGCGATGCAATGAATAAAAAGAGATAATAAATAGAATGAATACCAATGACGGTTTAGGGGGAAATCATATGTGAAAAATGGATTGGAGACAACAGCAGAGATCATATGACAGTACATAGCAATGTAGTGTGGGGATGCACGTACTAGGGCAGATTATACATAAAACAAATGAATACGAAGAAAGTAAGCACTGTATGATAATTAAGTCAAGAGATGTCTTTTTTTTTTTTTTTTGTGAGGGTGGGGTGAAGGATCCGAAAGAAGGCATTTTCCCAGTCGTGATGAGGGATATGTAAGAGACGGCAAAAGAAAACCAGCGGCATTTTAAAAATGTTATTCAAGCTGACTGACAAGATTCGCTGTAAAAAAAGGAAATTCATAACACTTTTTTTGTTTTCTTTTTGTTTACATTTTATTGTTTGCATTATACCATGGTAAAGCCTTTTTTTTTAAAAAAAAAAGTTATGTATAAAAATGAAACTAATTTTTAGAATTCTTTATTTGTTGCTTGTAGATTCAAGTTGGCCAAATTGTAAGTCATTGAAATAATCTCAATCATAAAAGCTACATACTAGTTTTCTTTTCTTAACTTTGACGTATCGCTTTGATAGATCCCTGACGGTACACTTCAATATGTGCCTTATACACCCAATGAAGATTTGAAAGCTTGCCCTTTGTAAGTCAGTAACTATTTATTATGCAAGACAATGAAGCTCATGTCCCGGCTCTCTTTATTGTTTTTATTTTTTGTCTTGCGATAGACCTCAACCTTACAAGATCCACGAAAAGCTCAAGGGAAAGAAGGCTGTCCTCTTTAGTATTCCCGGTCCTTTCACTCCTGCATGCTCCAACACCCACGTACCCGGTTATATCAATTCAAGGGATGCACTTCAAGCCAAAGGTGTCAGCGATGTGATCTGCATGTCGGTGACCGATGGATTTGTCATGAATGCGTTTGGCAAGGTCAGTGAGTCCAAGGACAAGGTGATCATGGCAGGCGATGGCAGTGCTGAATTCACAAAGGCTTTGGGACTCGAAACCGATCTGACTAAGAATGGCATGGGGATTCGCTCCAAACGGTTCGCTATTATCGTAGATGATTTGGTGGTCAAGTATGTTGGTGTCGAACAACAACGTGGTGTTACTGTCTCTGGTGCTGAAGCTGTCCTTGCTAAACTTTAGATAACTCCCCTTCCCCTTTACACTTAGCCTAGAATTCTAGTTGAATAAAATTGATTTTATTTCTCCTCTTCTTCTTTTTTTTTTTTTATTGTATTGGAATATGGGTTTATCATATGTGTGATTTGAAATAGGATTTCTGATGGGGATTTGTGTATACTGAGCAAATTCGAAATATACCCCTGATCGATATTAACGGTGCTGTTTTTATTTTATTTTTCCGTGTAGTCATATTAGAATTTAATATGCAGAGAAGAAAATGATTTATTATTGTATGCTTACATCACACAAGCTGAATTGATTTTGATTGTTTTGAATGATCACTTGTATCGCTAGACAGGCAGTGTTGAATCCAGGCGATGCAAACAAGAATCATCTCTAACCCCAAAACCATGATCGTCAAATATTTTAATCCTTCCAAAAAATTGATCGACACGTCACAAGGCAAACTCCAAGCAAAAGACCAAATGGAAGAAGGAGAGGAAGTAGAGGCAGCTATGGCAGCAGCATTACTTGTTGGAAAGTAAACATGGATAAGCTGGCTGGTTTTATGGTCAAAGGAAAGACAGAAGAGCCAATTCATGGCCAAGCCCAAAGGCATGATAATTTGACATAAAAGATCTAGCGCAGTTTTCCAAAATCCAACTACGGAAGAGGATGAATGTTGTTGTTGTTGATCAGCATTGCTAGGGTGATGATGATGGTTCATGCATGTGGCGGCATTTCCAACCAATAAAAATAAAGGGCAAAATATGGATGTTTGGGCGGCAACAAGCGTGGCAATCAGTCGTCGATCTTGTATTAAAGCTTGGCCAAAGGAATGTATTCTATTCACTAAATTCTCGTTATTATCCGCATCAATGGCGCCCTTTGTACCTGGTAAAAGTGTAAATATTGGTATCGCTTCCTTGCTGTACTGACTGAGAGAAGTGATGATGATGATAATCGAGAGTGTCACGACTGATTTACGTGTCCATTGGATAATATTGTGCATTAAAGTACGATTTTCCATGGCTACTAATATGGTTACAAGTACTACTACGTCGCACAACAATTAGAAAATAAAGAAAAAAGAAAAAAAAATGGAATGGAAAAAAGTAAAATAAAAACTTCAGTCCCCTATTTATTTATTCTGGTTGAGCAGATTCTGTAGAGAATTTATATAAAAAAAAAGGAGGGGTTGAGGAGCTATGATAGTGGCATTAAAAATGTGCAGCATCATTGTTATATATCCTTTTTAAGAAGCCTTTATAAAATTATGAAAGCATAAGCATCTATCATCATATTTCATTGATTCATTGCTTTATTTATTCATTCATTCACACAAAAAATCACACAAAAGAAATAAAAATCGTATGCGCCGTTCAGCAAGAAGGTAGAGCATAATTGGGTCTCATGGAAAGCGTTTCGGGAATTATTTTTTATTTTACAATAAATTTTTTAGCCACGTAATCTGATATTAAAGGTAAATTGGAACATATTTAAATAGTTGGTTATTGTTTTTTTGTTTATAAAAAATAGTCAAAGGCTTTTGATGTTGGTGGGGTTTGGCTGATGGGTCTAGAGATTTATAAACGTTTCAAATCCCGCCCACGTGAAATATTTATTTTTCTCTCCCACCTATTTTATTTTTTCGGCTCTCTTTCTTTTTGATCACTTTATTTTTTCTTCACCATTCAACTTGTATGGGGTTATTTTGGACCTAGAATTGTATCAGGACTAGTTTAGAGGCGTTTTCAGCTCAGCGATAACAAGATCATGGGGAAACCCTTTCATTTTGGATTCAGATTTAGAATCACCATTGGTTGACTTCATGGAGCCTTCATTAGCTTAATTTAGTGTTAGCTTGTCCATAGTTTGTATCTATATTTAAATAAAACATGTCTCTTTTTACTTGCTTCGATGAAAATGTCCCCATAGTGTTTTTCATGCCTTTTACAATAGATCCCATTCTTCCTACCATCACCCTTTTTGGTTAGTGTTGTTTGTTGTTGCGCTTCAATATAAGGAATTCCTTTAATCTTCTTCAGTCCTTGTACCGTGCTGTACAATATGCTAAACAATTTTTACATTTGTACTTTTAGATTAGTATTGACCATTCTTCAGATCCCACGTTAATCTCCCCTCCCCCCTCATGCTTTCCCCAATCTGATTCTTCTAATAGATCTCCCCTTACAATGAACCTATTCCCCTCTGTTAGTTTTAGTGCCTATCAATATACGTCAATAAAATATGCCGTTTTACTAATTCATTATACTTTGACCCATATTATAATAAACAATGTAGCTATTGTAGCTGTTTTATTAGTATCATATCAAATATTTTCTCTGTCCAAGTTGCACCTCCCACCCCACTCACTATGACTCTACTTTTCCTTGTAAATACCCAAAGACTTTTATTAAAAAAAAAAACGCTATACTCCTGCTCGATAAGTTACGTAAATGAATTCTAAGTCATGTTGTGCATGCTGCCATCGCCATAAATCATTTCCACCACACGCGCGTCCGCCCCGCTCCTCGTCCCAATTTTACTCTATCATTCATATCTATTCATTATAAGTCATGCCGCACCAGCGCTCATTAGGCTGGACGTGTTGTACACACCCGACTCCTTTTTTTTTTTTTTTTTTGCATATATATAATAAAATCATTTGAAGCCCCAAACCAATAGTCAATTGAGGCTCAAAGGGCGGAGCGTCTAACTTTTATCAAAAACCATACTTCAATAACTACCCCATGACACCCACTACAGTACATCTTTTTTTTTTCGGAAATGTTGAACTGCGCTTACAGTTAAAAATAAAAAGTCAGAAGAAGACAGAGCAACAAAACAATACATAGTTTATTGTAATTGTAATTGTAAATACTGAAAAAAAAAGCTACAGCTACCATGGTTTGCAATAAAAACTAAACTATTACATATAACAGTACAAACTACAAGCTATTATGGGTTGTATGGGGGATGATTATCGGTAGAATATGAGTTGGATGCTGGATATGGATAATATGACTGGTGTGGTTGCTGCACTGTTTGCTGTGGATCTTGTTTTAAGAATTGGACAGGTTGCTGCTGTTGCTGTTGCTGTTGTTGGTGTTGTTGATGTTGTTGTTGTTGTTGTGGCTCTTGTTTTGGTTGTTGGAACATTTGCTGTTGTGGTTGATAAGACATACTTTGCTGCTGCGGTTGATAAGACATGCCTTGCTGCTGTGGTTGATAAGACACATCTTGCTGTGGTTGTTGATAGGGCATATGATATTGATTTGTCTGGGGTTGCATTGCTGGCTGGTAAGGGGTGTACGCTTGTTGTAATTGTGGTTGTAGTTGTGGTTGCTGCTCTACTGGAGGTTGTACATGCTGCTGACTTCCGTTATTGCCACTTTGAGTCTAGGATAGTATTAAAAAAAAAAAAAAAAAAAGTTCATGAGTGAGTTCTGAAGATTTTTTTGTAAGGTGATATTGGTATCCAAAAGTTCTTACCAATAAGCTAATAAGCTGCTGAATTTTATCTGGTTCTTGAGTTTGTTGGGTAGGTGCTGGTGTATACATTGATGATGATTGTCCTTGTACGTTTTGAATATTTTGCAACTGGGTTAGCAAAGATATAAGCTACAACAATAACAAATAAAAATGCAAATGAATTACTTTTTCTTTGTCATCCATCAAGCGTATTATATTACCTTTTGAGCCTTTTGAGCATTGTCCATCTGATTTGGATCCTATGATTGTTTAACCCGAAAAAAAAGGAGGGTGATTAAAATGAATCAATTTATTATTTAGATATGTTGGGTTTAGACTTACCACTGGTGCGGCAGTAGTTGGGTAACTAGTAGACGATACGGATTCTTGAGGTGGTAATTGCGATCTTGAAGGTGAGTAGTGTACATGTCTGTCACGGGAATCATGGCGAGGAGATCTATGATCATGTTGTTGTTTAAATCGGGCCCCACGTCGAGATGGTGAAGAATCCCGTCCCCCACCGCCACTGCCACTGTTACTGCCACCCCTAAACAAAACGATTGAATAAAGAAAAGGTCAGGTGTGTCATTTTCGAACAATACCCCACCCATATTCCTTTTCTTACCGCGGTCCTTGATCCCAAAAATACGTTACATCCCACTTCCCGTTTTTGTAGCTCTGACCGTGCGTCGCATTGGCAGCCTTCACAGCTGCACGCGAATCGTAAAACTCCAAAAGCCGCTGCCTAAGTGATCAACCAAAAGATTGACACGTAGTTAAAAAAATAAAAATAAAAAAAAGCATAAAAGCGTCATCATACATTTATAGACTGGTCAAACCCCATCCCCCTAACCAGCTCTTACCATCGTGCTGTATTTTCCGAATATGTTTTGAAATTGGGCGTACGAATCACCTTGACATCACCAAATCGTTGAAAAAGATCATATAATTCACTATCGACCAGTGAAGATTGACTTTGATTCAATGATAGTAATAAAGTGCCCTAAGCAATCACCACAATAATATATCAGTATACACGTGCTTCATGTATGTTTCATTTTATTATTGTACCTGGTTTTTCGTTGCATCGCATTTGACGGTACGAATATCATCCTTTGGTAAAGAATAATGTATATCCACAATCCTGCCATTAATCATGATTTTACCACTATCCGTCATCGCCCTTTCCGCCGAACGTAAATCGTACTATCATTCATATCAAGTCAGTGAGTTTGTCGAAGGAGCAATACAAAAGTGTCGTCCTAAAAACACAGACTTACGTAATGAACGAACGCCATTCCACGAACACTGATCCTATCAAAGATTTCTTTAATTTCTCCATAAGGTCCAAATATTGAAAAAAGCTCGTCCTCTGTAGTATCAAACTAAAAAAAAAAAAAAAAAAAAAAAAAAAAAAGAACAACCAACATGGAGGTCATCAGTGGAGGTTTTCGAGGGTAAAATAGCAGACGTTGACAGTATTATACCTTAAGATTTCTAACAAACAAGGTCCGGCAGGGTTTTTCTTCATCTCGTCCATCATGACTACGCTGCGTGTGCTTCCCTACATGCAATAATTAGCGTGCTGACTATGTGAGCAAATGAAATTCTCTGTTTTTTTTTTTTCTTTACCATATGGATCCCCACCACGTCTGTTTCGATTGTCTCGCTGGCCTCGTCTCATAGCCCCACCACCAGAATTGTAATCGTTTGATGATTTTGAATTGTAATGATTTCCGCGTCCTTGAGGCATACCACAAAATCAAATAAAATAAGATAAAAAAGGCGTAGAAAACGTCTAAAAAAAATAAAAAATAAAGGAAACGACGACTCGCCAAAAAGAAAAACATACATTCTATTTACGGGTTCCAAACTCCGAACAAATCGATCGCAGCGTTGCTCGTCTATCAGTTGAGGTAATAAAATATAAAAACGCTTTATTTCAACAAATATAAATTCAGGGTAATATAGGTTTTGTATGATACTGATAATTAAAGAGAGACAAAGAAAGAGAGTGGCGAATAACGTAAATAATAAATCAAATATAAACTAATAACTAAATATCATCTAACTACTGTCGTTTGTCCTTGAAGTCCTTTTCCTTCCACAAATCCAATTTCGCACGGAATGTTTGCTGGTACCGTGCCGCACGGTCATCAGTAGCGAAATGGAATGGCTGTATATATAAAAACAAACATTATGGTAGTATCAGATCAGCGTCCTTTATGCCTTGATAGTGATAAATCCCTTTTTCTTTTTTCTTTCTTACCTTGACATGTACAGAATTATGCTGCTGCTTCTTTTTCTTGGATTTAGGTATCATTGTTTCTCCGTTGTTGTCATCGACCTATATGTGATAAATATAAGAATAATTAGTGTCCATTGCGACATCACCCCTACTCTTTTTCTTTTACCTTGTTTAAAGTTGGTGTTGACCTTTGTCGTTTAATGTGTGACCTATTTGATAACTCATCCAAGTGTCGAGGTCTATCCTGATGTTGTGGTTGTTGTTGTGGTTGATGTGTTTCCTGCAATAAACGGTGATGAGCTGAGGAAGTAGATGAGCTTGGTTGTGGTGTGTCAATATCATGACGATGATAACTGTAATAATAAAACCATAAAACAATTTAGATACCCTTATCTGCCACAACCAATGTATCATTTGTATATCAGTTACCTTGACGTTGCTGACCGTTCACGAGTCAATAAGTGAGGTGATTTTGCCTTGGTCAGCCCATGGAAAGCAGCATTGTTGTCAACCTATAGTAGTAGTTTGTAGTAATATGCGGTTAATAAAGAGGGCTTTTTTTGTATCATAGAATATATATATATATATATGTATGATTATTATTTTTTCTACTCACATTGGAAGAGTGTTGATAATGTGTCGATGACGAGGGGTTACCACCATTGCCTAATCCCTTTTCGAATTGCTTGACTCTTTCGGCCAAAGAGACATATACTTCTTCTGGTGCCATTTCATTTTTGATATCATCAAGAGCATTGATCTTTGTCGTCGATCGAAAAGGTTGAATTCTTGGAGAGTGAATTCGTTTCTAAAATTATAACAATGAAAGAAAGAAAAAATTAGAATTCTATTCATTATGCTTCCCCACCCCCACCTCCTCACATTCTCCTCCTTCACAGACACACACATTTGTTCATGTATATTGTATTTTCGCCGACTTACTGTCACTCCACCAAGTCTTGTTTTGTGTAATTTTGCATGATGGTTGTCTGACTGTGCTTGTAATCGACTTTGGTATGATTCCGTTGTGCGCATGTAATGAGGTAAATCGGCACGATAAGATCGATGGTGAGTAACAGGTGATTTTGGTGTGACGTTGGGGGTTGTTCGTTGTTGTTGCTGTTGTTGTTGTTCATGAGAATGTTGCTGTTGATAATGATGATCCACGAGTTGTCTTTGAGGTTGCCTGGACGTTGTTGCTGTGGTTGTTGATGATGATGCGGTTCGGTGTTCAGGAGAGGGTTGTCGTACACTACTGATGATATCTTCCGTAGGCTGTTTGGTGGAAGGAGAGTGACGCTTCTGATCGTGTTGTTCTTGTTCATAAGTCGACACAGTTTGACCGATATGACTATCTTCTTCTGTAGACTGCTGCTGTTGTTGTTGATGTTGCTGAGTGTAGAGAGTGGCTGGCTGGTCTTGTTGCGAACGTACAGGTTGAATTGGCGAAGGAGGCGACATCGGCCTAGTGTAGCGAGCAGTACCAATAGAAGTGCTGGTAATCGGGCTCGATTGGCTGGTGGGTGTTTTTGATTGCTTGTCGGATGGTTTGTAAGAGGAGTTGCTGTAGACAGGGCTTCGATAGGTAGTTGTCACGACGGGTCGCAGTATATCATCAGCACCACTAACATCTTCATCACCATCGTCATCAACCTTGCCATGATAAAGGTTGTCCACAAGAGGAGATACAGCACCAAAGGAGCGACGGCGTTGATAAGGTGATCTTGTCTTCGGGCTTTCATGGAATGATAGGGGATCCTCTGGCTTCGGTGTCATTGTTGCTACTGGGGTGGATTTTGTTGGCGTAGGTGTCTTTTTGCTGTTGGCGTTACTAGACCTGAGAGGACTGGTGGTATTGTCGTAGATATAGTTGTTGATGTTGTCAGTTACATTTCTAACAGGTGATCTGATATATTCCAAAGGTCGCCTAGTATTTCGATGAGAATCGTCAACAGATTCCAAAGGACTTTGCTTGAATAAAAGTTCCGCCGAAGTGCCCAGTTTGAGAGGAGAGGAGATACTAATAGTGCTGCTGTTCATTGGGCTGGTGTTTTCGTGGTGTTGTTGTCGTTGCTTTTGAGGAGTTGAAGATAATGATGTAGTGAATGCCATACTGTATCGTACAGGTGTTGAATCAAGCTTTTTCACTGGTGAGACATTTGGTGATATGTCACTCCATTTGGTACGCTCGATTGGACTTTTATAATATGCGGCTACCGGTGATGATTTCATTGTTGTTCTCACTGGTGTAGTTCTACTGACATACGAGGTTGGTGATTTCACGGAGGGGCGTTGAGGTGTTGTTTTTTGAATATCGGCAACGTGTGTAGTTGTTGGTGTTGTTGCCATCGGAGGGGTGCGTTTTTCAAGGATACCAGACTCCCAATCCAGGCTACGTCGTTGAGGTGTTGATTTTTGTATATCAGTGAATTGAGTGGTGTCTGTTGGTGTTCCTGCAGTCAGAGGTGTTCGTTTTTCAGTGATACCGGACTCCCAGTCCACGCTAGGGCGTCGAGGGGTGGTGTTTTGTACGTCGGGGACATGAGTGTCTGTTGGAGTTGTTGCTGTCAAAGGTGTTCGTTTTTCGGTAATATCAGAACCCCAGTCCAAGGTACCACGTTGAGGATGTAGAGGTGTTTGAAGATGATCAAAGTTTGGAGGTGGTGATTCGCAACTGAGAGCTTGGTAACGATCAGAGTATCGATGACTAGATAACGATGGACTGTCGAATAAAGACATTGGACTTTTGGACGTCAACCTGTGATGTCTGCTTGGTGAGTGAAGGTAATTCATCAGGGAAGTCGACAATAAAAACGGAATAATAATAAAAATACAAAAGAAGGGAAAAAATTATAATCCGCCCCAAAATAAAAAAAAAATAAAGGGCATCATTGAGCGTGACTTAATTAAAACGCCGCACGTGAATCTTCGAAAAAGCGTGTAAAGAGGTCCTGCTATTGTTTTGCTGACCCGGGACTTGCTATAAAACGAAGTTTCAGTATAGTTCCTCACATCTTGTTCATCCAGTTGACGTGGTTTTTACTTGAAACAAAAGTACAAACCAAAAATTACGTGATGATTGAGCGGGATTTCATTTTCCATCAAGCAGCAAAAAAAAAAAAAATACAAAACTCGCCAAGACCACTTCTTGCTCCTTTCAAAAAAAATTTCTACTTTTCTTTATCTCTTTCTTTCTTTTCTTTGTTTCACTTTTTTTTTTTTTTTTTTTTTTTTTTGGTCGATTGTCAACCTCAGTGCCATATAGTTGATTTGGGAATAGAAAAAAATCAATTCAGTTTCTGAGGCAAACTTTTTACTCTACTCCCTACTCTTCTCTTTTTGGTAAAAGATAACACACCACCACTACTCTTACTACAACTAATTCACCCAATAGAGTAGTAATACAATGACTACACCTGATGTCCCCGATTCATCGAAAAATACCAACCCCTACGACATCGACAACAACGCCGCTAAGAAAAACGTATACAGTCAATCAGGTGCTAGCGAAGGTCAAACGACGAAACCCACCAACAAACCAACAAACCACCACGTCCGACGCCCTATACCTTCCAGTGTCACCATCCGGAATGAATCGACACCTCTGATACCACAACAGCAGTTACTGAAGCAGCAACTACAGCAGCAACAACAGAACTCAATATCACTCCATCGCACCGATCCCATCCAACGACGAAAAGAATTGCTGGGTGTGGTTCTCCTTGTCCTCTCTGCATGCTCGTTTACTGCCATGACCGGGTACGCCAAGGCGTCCAGCCAAAGGAAATTTGGGTCTTCGTTTGAAATTGTTTTTGTCCGGTCGGTGGTCCAGCTCGTGTTATCGATTGCGGCCTGTGGTCATTTTCGCATCAATCCACTTGGCAAACCTGGGATACGTCGTTGGCTTTTACTTCGAGCTTTGGTCATGTCGGTAGGGTTGGCCCTCTTCTTTTACAGTCTGACAGTGCTTGATTTATTAGATGCCACAGGTAAATGGGATGAAACAAGGGTGAAATACGTGATATGGAGATGATCTCGTTTTTTTTTTTTTTTTTTTTTTTTTTTTTTTTTTTTTTTTTTTGCGTATGTGTGTGCTCAAATTAATTTTTTTTTTCTATTTTTCTCCATCTCCCTCACTTTAGTGTTATTTAGTTTGGGACCGATCTTCACAGCTGTCATTGCATCTATTGTCCTCGATGAACGTTTTACCAGCTTTGATGCTCTGTGCTCCATTTCATGTCTTTTTGGTGTAGTATTTGTGACAAAGCCGGGGTTGTTTTTTGTCTATAACTCGGTGATCCCACATCTTCTTAGTAACTCCTCCTCGTCCTCTACGCAGTTTGGAATCGAATGTGT
Organism: Absidia repens; assembly: GCA_002105175.1. Classification (NCBI taxonomy): domain Eukaryota; kingdom Fungi; phylum Mucoromycota; class Mucoromycetes; order Mucorales; family Cunninghamellaceae; genus Absidia; species Absidia repens. Next base: position 317,060 of record MCGE01000033.1, on the reverse strand, counting down.
CTGTGCTGGTGCTATCATGTCGGCTGTCTCAAATGTTTTGGTCCGTAAAATTGGCAAGGAAACTCATTTCTTGGTCCACTCTGTCTATTTTGGTGCCATTTCTTCCCTGATCAGTCTACCGGGTTGGCTTCTCTTTCAAAACATGCATTTTCCTTCCAGTGGTGACTGGATGCCGGTGGTCTATCTTTTATTGGTGGGTATATTTGCTTTTGCTGGACAATGTTTATTACACCAAGGGTAAATGAAAAAAAAAATTATATTGATGCATACCAGGTGAATGATTCATCTTCCTTTTTTTATATATATATATTTTTGGTGGTGGGGAAACAAAAAGATTAAAAAGAGCGCCACCAGGTCTCGGGATCATCATTAGTGGATCGGATATCCTCTTCGCTTGGATCGTAGGAATGCTTCTTTTCCATGAGTACTCGGATGGTAGAACATTATTTGGATCGCTTGTTATATTAGGAATGACAACAGCACTGGGACTACGCAAATTGAAGAATAGGACAATGCTATTGGCGGCCAACAAAGCAGCAAGAAAACGACTATCCAGAGAACGACTTGACCATCTGCCAAATCATGATTCAGCAGCAACAGCAGCAGCAACAACAACAACAGCATGAACGAGTACATTTAGCATACATACATTTGCCATTCTATACACATTATTCCTTAGTTTAGTTTTTATCCTCACTCTTATTATTCCCCACGAACTATTATAGTTGTTGCTTATATCATATGTATTCAAATAAAAAAGCTATTTTATTTTACCAAGTCCTCTTTACGTGTTTTGTTTCTGTGTGTGTGTGTGTGTGATCAGTATTTTATTTTTCGACGTGTCCAATCAGGTACTTCTAATCGTCTCCTCTTTCAGTAAATTACTCGCGTACGGTATTCTAACCCTCCTTATAACCATCACGACTACCTTTGATAATCCGTGATATAAGACTGGTAAGCCATTTTCCTGCGGCTAGGGTAGAAGGATAGTCATGATGGGTGATATGGGTGAATTAGAAAGAAAAAAAATCTGGTAGTTTACTTTTAAATATAAACAGCTACAATAGCGAAGTTTGTTCATTATTAAAAGGGTCAAATAATGACTAGGAAAATGATATACTTTATTGGCGTATATTAGTATGTACTAAAACTAAAAAGTGGGCGACGGATTCATTATACAAAGGAAGGATCTATTGGACAAATATAAGGGACAATAAAATGACAACTGAAAAATGGTCAACACTAATCTAAAGAGACAGTTATCAAATGGGTACTAATATCTTGTATAAAATATGGGAAAGATTGAAGAACCACCTACTACTGAAGCGCAAAGACGATCAAAACTAATTATTAACGAGAGCGATGGTGGTAAAAAAGGGATCTATTACATAAGACATGAGAGACATTATGATGAAATTTTTCAATGAAGTGAAAACAAGACATGTTTTATTCAAATATATATATTCAAACTTTGGGCAACCTAACACTAAACTAAGCTAATGGAGACTTCAAAAAACCCAAACTGATGGTGGTCTCAAAACCTTAGATCCAAAATGAAAGGGCTTCCCCATGCATGTTGGAATCCCTGATCTGAAAACCCTTCTAAATTAGACCTGGTACTAATCTAAGTCCATCATAATCCCATGGGAGTCATAATTATGAAGAATTAAGGAATAAAAAAGAAAGAAAAAAGAAAGAGAGCGAAAAAATAAAAAAGTGAAATGGTAAATAAAAACTTCACGTGGTCGGAATTTGAAGTTTTTTTGAAAGAACTGCACTTCTGATAACCATTTCATTTCGATAAAAAAAATGACATTCTCTTGTTTAAAGATACGAGAGAAAAAAATTGGTTTGAAGCCTTAAGCAAGCACTGCATAGCACATATTTTCAAGTAAAAGATATATCCCCTATCATTGCATTGACCCCCCCCTCCTTTTTTTTCGTTGCTGCTGACGTACACTACAGCGTCAGTCTTGTATTTTCCAAAGTGTCAAGCAATATCTATATATATTAGAATATAAATAAATAATTCAAAATGAATGTTTATTTTGGTGATGTAAAAATAAAAGTTAAGAAAAGGACATAGGACTATAGCTATGGCACTTTAATCAAGAAAGGAGATAAATTTATAATATACTAACTAATCTACATCTAACTACCATCACGTCAACCTCTGACCTCGTCCCCAGTTGTGTCCACCACCCATCAAACTAGAGCGTTGTTGCTGTTGCTGTTGACGTTGTTGTTGATTGCTGGGCCAAACATATCCCGCACCAGAAGATGGCCGCATACCCACGGTAGGAGGGAAGGCGCGCCGTAAGAATCCAGGGGTGGTCAGATAGTGTCGGCCGCCATTTGCAGGATAGATGGTTTTCAAGTAATAATAAAGATGTGCTGATGCCATACCGTAGAGTGTAGCGTAAGGAATTGCACCTCCTCTAGCAATGTACTCGTATCCTGCAAGCACCCAAGGTAAAAAGATGGCCTATATATATATATATAAAAGGAATTGGGAGACGGGAAGCCATTAGTTCATATAAGCGACATGACCATGATCTTTATCACCAAGCTGCGTCTTTTCACCAACTTGTTTTCCATCATTTTCTGACTTACTTTAAATCGAAAACCAAACATAAACGTAACTTGCTGATCGGCAAAATGCCTTGACCAAAGATAAATGATGGTAGGTACCACGGCACCATTAAGAAGGATCGTGTTATGGAAAAACATGTCCAGCAACTATCGTCCAACCAAAACAATAAATGAAAACTAGTTAATGCATTTTTTTTTAATTGTCTAGCTGGGATTCATGATATGCATATCACTACCACTAAAAAAAAAAAAAAAAAATTGGCGCGTCGCTAACCCAACCCAGCCCCCTACTTACCAATTGTATGGCGGAATTGAATATCAAGAAATAAACATAATCTGCTGTTTGTCCTTGGAAAACATCGGTTTCTAAACGGGTACTGTAGGTATACATAAAATAAAGATTGAAAACGAATTCCAAACTTAAGGAGCTCGTGTAAAATGCGGTGACCATTCGCCAAAGCTATATTTGAAAAGAAAGAAGAAACATAGAATACATTAGACTCGACAAGAATGTATGTGTGTGTGTTTTACAAAAAGGAATGGGATCAGTTTAGTATACGTAAAGCTAAATGGGTTACTTACCTGGAGTTTTTTGAGGACAAGAGGCCAGATGAGATAAAGACGATCGACACTGATTAAGCGGACTGTAGAACTGATGGTGAATACCACTGTCATGGTCATGATGGTCTTTGTGACAGGAGGCAATCCATTATACCAGCGAGAGAATTCTGTTTGAATGTTCGTTTGTTGTGGTGGAGGTGGTGGCATGTGAGTTGGAAAATAGAAACGAAAGGGAGAAAAAAAAAAATAGAAAAAGGAAAAATTAGGACGACTTGGTTTTTTTACCTCCACGTATTTCAAAACCCCGCCATAATCAACCATTCCACCGAAGACAAAAAGCGGCAATGATAATCAATAGATAACAATAATAATAAAGACAGTTTATTGTGTAAAAATATATGTATAAATATAAAACTAAATAAAATTTAAAATAGATAAAACCTATAAAACTAAGCTAACTGCTAATCTATTCTTCAGAAAGATCCATATGAGAGGTCATATATTCGGAAGGTCGACGAGCATTGAGGTTGGATAATTGCATAAGACCAGAGTTTGGAGTTGGGCTTGACATGATGGTATCCCGATTAGATGGTAAGGTTGAGCTGTAGGAAGGAGGAGGGTTTAATAAAGGAGTCACTAAGGATCGACAGGATTGGAGCCGCGCTTCCAAGCTCTAGATATCGCAATAAATCAATCACATAGAAAATATAATCAAGTAAATAAAATCATCACTGACACGTTTGACTCTTTTGATTGTGTTTCTGTCAACTTACCCTGACTCTGCCCACCATGTCTTGTACCATTTTAACAGGATTTGTATTTGTGGATGCCAGTGCATTCTGGGCGCCGTTGCGAGGAATGCGTGACCGTCGAGGATTGTAGGATTCATAGTAATATTGAGTGGGTTTGCTGTTATCAGGAGTGGTGGAGCGAGAGGATCCATCGTTGCCAATATGCTGCTGTTGCTGTTGCTGCTGTTGCTGTTGCTGCTGTTGCTGTTGAAGTATATTGTGTTGTTCTTGTAATTCATTGTTCTTTTTATTCGCCAATTCCAATTGTGATTCCATATCTTCCAATCGAGTCTTTTGCTTGGATGATTTGTTTCGATAAACCGACAATTCTTGGTTGACCTCTACATAAACAAAACAAAAAAAAAAAAAAAAAAAAAAAAAAAAAAAAAAAAAAAGCAGTTTAGTAGTGATGATGATCAATATCCTCGATTTCTTCCATGTTTTCGTGTCCGCCCTCGTCCCCTTACCATTGAGTTCATCCTTTAATCGTTGTGTTTGTTCAGTCAAATTATCCTTTGTCGCAATTTCATTTTCTAATAAAAGAATCAATGAAAAAGGTTGGCCATGTGATGATGAGTGCTGCATGTTTATTTACTTACCTAAGATGACATTTCTTTCAATGGCTTTATTGAGTTTGACTTCCAAATCTGTTAGTGAAGAGGTGGCCGCTCTTTTGTAAGATGGAATGAATCATGAGGGGAAATGGTAAATAAGTATTATATCCAATAGAGTCAAGTATATGTATATACGTCATTGTGTGTGTGTGTGTGTGTGTGTGTGTGTGTGTGTGTCTATTTGATTACCTTTCAGTTCGTTCCAAATCATCATTATCCAGTTCCAGTTCCAATATCTTCTTTCGAAACATTTCCTCCGTAGCTCGCAGAATATCAATTTCCCGTTGCATTTGCATCATGGTGATACTTTGTTCGTGTTTGGCATCCGTGAACTTGGTCTAATAAAAGACAAAAGCAAAATATGAGTTTCAACTAAGTATATATGGATGCATATTATATGTTATGTGTTTGTTTTTCATGGTTACCTTCCATTCATCAGCATCTCGTCTGGATCGTTCACACTGAGACTTGAGTTCCTTGTATGCTTTTTCTGTAGTTTGCAATTCCTTTTCCAGTTCTTCTTCCAATTCGCGCGATGAGACCTGGAATTCATCTAGTGCCGCCCTTGTATCTTGTAAAGTAAGTTCTAGATTTTCTGCATGGTTTCTGTAGTAGTCAAGTTCGTCCTGAGCCGAATTGAATTGCCTAAAGGAATAAATAAATTAATATAATAGGAAAAAAGGCTAGTATACTTTTTATTTTGACAACTTACATAATGCGTGATGACATAGACATATCCATAGCCATTGTTTTTATTCTAATCAAGGAACAATAAAAGGTAAAAAAAAAAAAAAAAGAGAGAGAAAGAAAAGAAAAAGAAAAGAGGAAGGTGACCCAGGTGGGATGGCAGGAGACAGCAAAATAGCGTGGTTTTCAATCCCCGCCGCTTTTCATGGTAAGATATAAAAAAATAAATAAAATGTGAAGTTTATTGAAGGATAGCAATTGGATTGGTAAATAAGAGAAGAAGAAGAAAATCAAGTAAATCTACAAGGGAGGGAAAAGAGATATAATCTTAATGTATCAAAGATCAATAATATCTACATTGTACAAATGGAGTATATAAAAAATAAATAAAAAGAGGTGCGGGAGCAGAATGTGAGTGTGGAGGAAAGGAGGCGATGATCTACAACTACCAATAAAAAAAACAGCACTTCACCATTTGGTAGCTAAAGGATTTGCCAGACTTTGGGTAACAGCGTGATATGCAGTTCGTAGCAATTTGACATGATCTACAGGGGAAGACATTCCTAACCATTCACTATCACAAGAAAAATTAATTTAGTTCCTGGGCTGAGCTTTCATCATTACGACGTTTTACTTTTGTTTTAAAAAACTTACTTGTAAACAGCTTTCAAAGATTCATTTGATTCAGGCGCCACACAAGGAGCAGCACGATAGATCTGTTCAACATGTTGCACCCAGTCCTTGACAGGAATGACCTGTTCCAAATTAGCTTGTTCCTGAGCAGGTAATTGACCACCACCATTAGCACATCCACCAGGGCAAGCCATCACTTCAACATAATGATAATTGCATTTCCCAGTCTTGATCTTCCGTACAATGTTTTGAATGTTCCTGAATCCATAAGCCGATGCAAATCGAAGCAAAATACGTCCGTCATCTGCTTGTAGCATATACTCCTTGACATCCGCATTTTTGCCCATTTTGATTACCACACGACCATTTTGTTGCTGTTGTTGTTGTTGAGGATCTGCAGGGACATCGTTGAGTTGGAATAGTTCTCTTGCTGCACTGGCCAAAATGTATTCCAAAGAACCACCTGATGACGACCCTGGTGTACCGTAGATAGTTTCTTGTTGAGTAGAAGGATCCACATCCGCTTTGTTGAATCTATTCATAAAGAGAAAATGATATGTGTCAGCTATGTATAAGAGGATTAAACGTTAGTAGTAGCAGCTTACATATCATCAATAGGAGATTCAGGTAATTGGGTAAAGTCAATGTTTTGTTCCATAAACATTTTGTCCACTTCACCAGTAGTCAAAACGCAATCCACCTCTCGGGTATTGTACTTTTCCAAAAAGAAATCAGGACGACTTGCTTCCAGTTTTTTGTCATAACATGGCATCACTGAGACATGGTAGATATGATCAGGTCTATAAAAAAAATAAAAAAAATAAAAAAAGATTGCACACTAAAAGTTAATATCATCACTATTGAAACCTTATTCTGTCATTTTCAATTCCGTTCCCAAATCACAGTTGTTTTTGTATTACCTAGTATTTGTTTTTGTGGCCAAGTAATCTTTCACTAAAGATCCCATCATCTGTTGCGGTGATTTGGTAGCGGAGATGTGAGGTAGCACTTCACCATGAGTCTTTTCAGCATAACATACCCATCCAGGACAAGACGAAGCTAGCATAGGAATACTTTGTTGTTGTTGCTGTTGTTGTTGACCTGAGGGAGCCTGTTTCCTTCGTCTTTGTCTACCGCCGCCTTCTTCTGGTTGTTGTTGTTGTTGCTGTTGCGCTTGTTGTTCAATCAAATCGCCGCCTTGACGTAGATAGGAGTGATATCGTTCCACAAACTCCTTTGCCGATTCCACCAACGATAAGTCTCGAGCATAGGCAATGTCAAATACATGGTGAACACCCAGGTGATGTTTGAAGAAGGTGACAAGTCGTTTGTGTACCTGCAGTGACGAGAGTCGGTATTTGGCCGCCAGTGACGCTTTGGACTGAGGACTGATGGAAATGACGATAGTTCGAAGCTCGTTCGGATCCTGTTGTTGTTGATTCGCCTTGAGAATATTGTAGAGCTCTTCCTGCGATTGCATCGTAATCAAAACACTTTCCGCAGAGGTGACGCAGCCACTATAATATACATCGATGAGTCATCAATCAAATAATAACGAAAGTAATACTGATTTCATACCTGCAAGCCAAACAATCATTAAGAGAGATAGAAGCTTGTTCTAGTTTGGATTCACCACCGTCTTGAGATATTTCATAGTAGGCACCTTCGTTGTCAACCTTAATTTCAGACTACAAATATAAAGAGAGAGACCATCAGTACATTTTTGAGGTATTTTACTTTTAGCCTGCGATTACTTACAGATCCATTGTTGTCACCAGACTTTTTGACTTCAACAGGTTTAATGCATTCTTGAGAAGGAGCAATGTAATCGTTGAGATCTGTCAAGATCAGAGCAGAAGAGAAGGCCATGATCGTTTAAATCGAAATATGAAATACAAGTAAGAGAGAGAAGAAAAAAAAAGGAGAAACAGAAAAAAAAGAGTCAGAGATGACCAACCAACCAACCAGCATTTTAAGACACCGCCAATCACAAATCACAGCAAAAAATGATACTCGATGAATTGATGTTGAATTTAGCAAAAGAAAAAAAAAAGTTTCTGTCTCGACTCGATGGTTACATGCTCTATGATATTGGACGCACGGATATTCTTTTGTGTGAGCATTTTGGTGAAGGTAACACATTAAATGAGATGGGAAAAGCGCCCAGCCCAAATACTGGCACGTGGTGTTCAATTGTTGCTGATTGATAATATTATGTTTCATAAAAAAAACACCCATCCATAAAAGTAGGCCCGTGCATGAATCTTCATGAAGCTCCCAAAGTAAAAAAAAAATAGCGGGTGTGGGAGAAAAGAGCGATCGCCCAATAAGACATTCCGATATGTCACAGATTATGGTTGTGTGGCGTGAAAGTGTGTAAAAACAAACTAGTTTTGTGTATATGTGTAAAGCTGACAAAAAATAGAATAATATAAAAATGTCGGGTTCTCCATTTTCTTTTCCCCTTTTTACATTTTTCCCTCCCTCTCCCCTCTTTTTAATACTTTTTGACTTTTTTTTTTTTCTCACTCACACACACATACACATACATTCACACTTATACCCTCGACAAAACTCTCCCTTTTTTATATCATATATACGAAATGACTGCCTGTGTATGTGTGGATTATCTAGCGCATGAGTGGGATGTAAACGACATCATTCAAGCCAACCACGAAATCAAAAAACAATTGATTCAAATAAAAAAAAAACAAAACAATGCTGATGAAAAGGAACAAAAATCAATAAAAATTGAACACGATCGTTTGATTCGGTTTCAAAATGCAGTTTGGAGACAAATGGCAAAAATTTGCACTCATCAATTGAGCAGATCAAATCCCAAAGTCAACCCATCCGCCGTTAACTGGTAAGCAACGAATAAATATCAAAAGGACAAGGAGAGTTGCAGTATAAGAGACTGATCATGCTTTTTTTTTTTTTTTTTTTTTTTTTTTTTTTTGGATGTAGGCAAAAGGAGTCCGATATCACATGTAAAGCATGCTCCACACACACCAATTTTTTTTTCTTACAACAAACAAAAAAAAAATTCTAAAACGTTTTATTTTGATTTTCCTAATTAGGGTTATATGGGCCACTGTATACTTCCAAGCCATCCATGGAACTACCACCTACACCACCACCAGAAGGAATCAAATCCGTCTTGAAAAAGCCAGCATCGTCACTAAGATTGGATAAATTACCTGACAATACTTATCGTCCTTGGTCAAAAGCTTGCTCTGAACCTGGTATTTCATCCTCGTCCTCTTCAGTGCGTTTCAACCCCGATATTGAAGAATTGGAATATTTGCCTGAATCACCTGTAAGAGAAAGTATGGGAACTGGGTATTCTGACTATGGCTGGTCCCTATTGGAAGAAGATAATGAAGATGAGGAGGATGATATTCTTTGGTCCATGGTCTTACACCTGATTGAATTTACCACAAGAAAATTATCACTATGGCTCTCTTTTTCCATTTTCAATTCCCGGTTATACCCATCCTCCACATCACATTATCGACAATCTCCCTCTTCCCCTTCCTCCTCCATTAAGCATCAGCATCATCACTCCCGTTCTCATCACCACCCATCATCATCATCATCATCATCATCAACTGATATCACTCTGGAATCACCTCTTCAAATCATTCTTCTCTTTTACTCCATGACAAAAGACTTGGTGTCCCTTCTCATTACTTGGCTCATGTTCCAATCATTACTTCCCTTTACATGGTTTATCTCTCATCCCAAAAAGAATCGTCATCTTACTACCCTTTAAAAACATACCTAGTATTATTATCTTTTTTTTTCTACATATTTCATATCACTTTTGTAAATAAACTGTACTAAAAATATTTTTTACACTTTTTTGACCGGGGTTTAAAAAGACAGTGTTCTTCTTTTTCTCCTTTTTTTTTCGCTTGACGAAACTGTGGACAACATTATGATTTCAAGCCAGCTTTGATCTTCATGCTCTTATATCAAATCATGGTCAATCTCTGACAACAATGCAACCGAACTGATGTAGGTAAAAAAAAAAAGTTTTATATACACGATGCTATCATAAAATAACTTTTTTTTTTTTGGCTCTTCATATACTGGTTAGGTGTTTTCTCTCTCTGGTGCTGCGGCTCACTTCTTTGATCAGACGTTACCTTTTTTTTTGGGGGGGGGAACCAGGATAACTTAATACCGTAGCAATATGAATGGACTTCTCATACAAACATAGATATGCCAGTATCTCGGCTATCGGTGGTGACCCATAAGTGACAATGGAAAGTGGGAAGGGCAATAGATATGGATTGACATGAAAAATGCTTGTGATAGGACGCAGTATTGCATGATGGTGCAGGTTGCTATGGAAATACTTCCACCTCTCCTTTCTCTTTCCCTCTCTTATTGATGCAGTTTTATTTGGTGGTGGGAGGGTGGACCGTGTCTTTCTCTTGGGATAACAATTCAATGAAACATTAATGGTGACCCTTATTTGTAGAATTGGACAACACATAGGTAAAAACAGAAAATATTTAGTGTGTAGTAATTGGTTGTGATCTTAATTGTATTTGAAGAAGACTCTTTTTTTTTTTTATATTTTGCGTTGTACGTGGCATAGAGACCTGGATCAAGATGAAATCATGCTTGATTGGACTCTCTCTCTCTACGTTTGGCCATTGTTTTTTTTTTCTTTTTTTTTTTTTTTTTTTTTTTTAATACCCATATTCACTTCTATGTTTTACATATATTATCTTCACACTCTCCCCTTTTTTGTACACACTGTCATTAGTTTGGATTACTTTTACTTGTTTTGTCTTAGTCTCAATGTGATGAAGGCGTATCTTATTGTTGTGTTTTTGTTTTGTTTTTTGTCAATAAAAACCCAGTACATGATCATACTTTTATTTATGCTTTACAGCTATTATATATATATATACATCAGGTGGAAATTGTTTGCGAAAGTGGTATTATGATAATCTCGACCACATTTAGCGTTATATGAGTGGTTTCAAGATATATATCTGTGTGTGAATTTGTGTTAAAAAAAAAAAAAGACAAGATTGGGCGTCTCATTAAAGGGAAAGGAAGAGAGTAGTGTAACAGTTGGTTACCAAGTCAGATGGACAAATAGTGAATCTAGAAATTCTCTTTGTTATGTTATAAAGATAAATTAAATTGAAAGGTAATAGGGACGCTTTTACATTTTTTGCGAAGTAGATTTATCCGAGGGAATAGCGAAAAGAAAAATCGGTTTTCAGTGTAATCTTGGGACGTTTACATGAGGTTGGCCTAAGCGAGAAGGAAAATAACGAAGAACTCGATATTGCAAACGATCTTCAATGCATAAAAAAGCGCTCTATGATACCATATGTAGAATAGAGAAACGCACTAAAGACACCAAACCATTGGAAAGTCGACGGGTACAAAGCAATAAAATTGAAATAGTTTATTAGATCAAAGGAGAAAGGAGCCATACTGGTCCAACAAAAGAAGATAAGCTATTCTACGGTAAATGATAAACATAGTCGAGCCGCTCCATGTTAAATCTTACGCCGTCATGTCGCCAAAATTGTATGGTTTGATTAATGGAAAGAGAACGATCTTGTCGCAGATGTAGAATGTTATTGGTTGCTGGAAAAAAAGGGCGTGTGCCATCATGTTTTTAATGTTAAATGGTGTCAATTTCGGTAAAAAATTGAACAAATTGTGTTGAGGTTATATCGTGCCATAAAGAAAAGTGGTGTGCGAGAGATTTGCAGAGGAATATCTTTTCTTTTTTTTTTTTTTTTTTTTTTGAGAGAGAGAGCGAGGACTAGAGGGGGGGGTGCTCTTAGAAAAAAACGGTAGTGTTCATTATCTCACAGTGTATGTTTAAACAATTTTCCTACATATCTAAAATAATGGGTTCTGATAATTCTTATCCTAGAAGAAGAGGTTATTCACTAAAGGTATTGTTAATGAAAGTCTGATTGAGAGATGGCAATTGGAATAATTAATCACGATAAATCCTAAATACTAGTGACAAGCATTTAATTGGGTCATTGTGAGAGCAATCATGAACTTTACTTTACTCATATAAACAACGCTTTTTTTATAAATAATAGGATGGTCAGCACAAAATAAAACCATATCGAAATCTCTATCCCATCACAGAGAGCCAATAGAAACTTTAAAAATCCGCCCACGTGAATACTTTATTTTTCACCGCATTTTATTTTTTTCGCTCGTTTTTTCTTTTCCCTTTTTTTTTTGCTTCCTTAATTCTCCACCCTTCAACTTCTATGGGGCTATGTTGGACTTATAATAGTGTCAGGACTAGTTTAGAAGGGGTGTCAGATTAGCGATTACAAGATGCATGGGGAAACCTTTTCATTTTGGATCTAGGATTTTGGGATCCAATTAGTTTGACTTTTTGGAGTCTCCATTAATATAGTTTAGTGTTAGTTTGTCCACAGTTTGTATTTTGCATCTGAATAAAATGTGTCTATTTTTACTTGCTTCGAATAAAAATGTAGTAGCATTGTCTCTTATGTCTTGTACAGGTGATCTCTTTTGTCATTCCCATGCATTGTATAGTATTGTATGTTTAAATCTTTTCAATCGCCCTCTTCAAGTCCCCTATTATTCATTCCCTTATAGTGCCTACATTAGCATTTTTATTATAATAAACCTTGCACCCTTAGTTTAGTACTTCTTCAATATACTTTAATAAAATAAACCTTTTTATTAGCCGTCCTCGAAACATCAGATAGTCAGCAGCTTCATTACCATAGCTGTGTTTATAAGTGACCAATCAATCAAATACCTATTTTCTAGTTCAGTCACTAAAACCACACTTTTCGCTTAAAGTCCCCAGTGACTAGTTAACAACGTCTAAGGTCACTTGATATGAAATATTAGGTATAGCATTTCAATATTTTCACCTATGTGACGTACGTCTATTTAATGAATATAAAAATACTGCACATAATAGCGTACAAAAAAAAAAAAGGCGCACGGACATCAATATTTCGTTCAAATCACGTTTATACACTGTATTCTAGTATACATTTTATTCGACCTGATGATCTATCCAGTCTTTTAGTTTTAAAAATAAAATAGGATAATAATTCAATGATTCATATAGTGCGGATTCCCAGTTAGCGTCTGTCACTTTAGAAGGGGAGGCGAACAGCCAATGGATAAAACGATGATAAGCATCCGCTTTCATGGCCAATTTGCACTCCTGTAGAAAGGCATCCAAATCCTTTTGCCATGTTTTGCTGTGTCGAATACGTGGATCAAAAAAGAAGCCATGGTCATCATATAAATAACGGAAGGAGGATGTGCTAGAAGTGGCAGTGGAACCGGAAGCGGATTCTCTATCTTCATGCTGTTCCTTTAATTGAGCCAATAAGGGTGGACGGGCGGTCAAAAGGTGAGACGACGACAATGACGATGACGACGATGATGACGACGACGAATTCCTTGAAATAGCTTCTGTTGGCGAGTCAGTCAAAACCATCGTGGGCGGAGTTGTTGACGATGCTGATTCCGAGGAATCACTTTTTGTGGGGTTGATCGTCGGAAAGTAATCTATCAACGCTTGGAACCGTTCCCAGAGGGCCGGTGAGAGCTTGGTTAATAATTTTTCAATGCGCCAGAGCCAATCCTGGTCACTTAATATTTGTCTAGGAGCATAGAGGGTAGATTTCAGCTTTTCAAATGTTTTTTCGTCATCCACCTGCTGCTGGACCTGGATGAAATACCCGGGGTTACGCTGTACAATATGTCGCATTTCTTCTTCTCTGTTGACCATAGGCACCATCATGGAAACCGGCATATCATATCCGGTGATTTCAATACATGGTGATAACAAAGATGCATCCATCAATTTGTTTTCCTTTGCATAGGTTTCATTTTTCAATAAAAGGTTGTAACTTGCATCATCATGTAGTCTAGGCAGAAGTGCTGATTTATTGCGAGAGGTATTCATTCGTCGGAGTTTTCTCGGACTGTTATGAGAAAATGTTTGAGTGAGGGATTTTTTTTAAAAGCAGGTAAAACTGTAAAAAAAAAAAAAAAAAAAAAAAAAAAAAAGAGAGAGAGAGAGAGCGAGATAACAAGAAGCAATTTTAAGAAAAGGAGTACCTAGTACAAATTTTTTTAATACTATGTCACCAGTTCATATGTATTTTGCACTAGCGAGTGATCTTATGATACCTCCTGTCTCCCTTTTTCTTGAATGCTGATGAAGAGAAGATCAGCAGGAAGAGGTATATTATTTAAACGCCGACATGGTGATGTGAGACAATGGGGTGCGCCAAGTATATTTTTATTTTGAAATTTGTAAAAATAACCTTTTTTTCTTCCTCCCCTTTTTTTCTCACCATTCACACCATTCACACCACTTACGGAACTTATTCACTCAACACCCTCACACGCTCACACACACCATGCCTTTATCAATTGGAGCACAGCTTTGGAAGAAAATCACCATGCCAAAACTACAACGGCTCCGTGACCGTAGCGTGAGTCGTAGCAACAGTGGTTCATCAACTTCCAGCAATAGTAGCAAATCTGTGCGCTTCTCGGATTCCTGTAGCTCTATTCATTATACGTATGGAAGCAGTGACTATGACCGTGGATCTATTGAATATGGCGAATTTGATATTGGACACCATTTAGGAACAGAAGAAAATGGCCTATCTACAACATATCAATACGACCACTCCACTGACTTTGACGACGATGCTGACTCTTTGACCGAACAAGACATGATTTGGGATGAACAAGTCCGGCGTAATACAAAGGTGAACATGAAAAGGGGCCATTATAGTGTAGCTGTCTTGATACAATATCGGGCGAACATATGAATTTTCAACAACATATTTATCCCGACCCTCCCTTCTCTCTCTCTATTATTATTTGCCTCCTTTATCCACTAGTGTATATAGATTCTTATTATTCTTTATTTCTCACCTGTCATCATCATTCTTTACATTCCCAACTTATTTATCCCTATTGTATATAGTTAATTTTTTTGCAGGCAACTGCTTCTCTTTGATATTTTTTTATGCTGAATAATAAAAAAGAATTCAACTATTTTATAAATTGATGATCCGTTTGTCTAGTGATTTTGGTATTGGTTTTCATGCTTTGTTTGGGAGGGTTTTTTTTTCTTTTTTTATATATACTCAAAAAAAGTTGACACGGAGCTTGTATCATGGGTCTTCCTCATCAGAAAAAGAAAGCGTCTGGCTTGATGTGTTTTCCTATCCCAGTTGAGAGTGCGTAAAAAAAAAAAAAAAAAAAAAAAAAAAAAAAACCACGTTTAGAATAATCGTATGGTGGATTCATGTGGTTTGCCTTGCAGATACTACTGAAATGGAAAAAGTAAACGAGGATATACATCGGGGATTTGGGGAAAATACTCGGGGTATGAATCATTTTCATGCTACCCTAAGGTTCAACAGTTCACTAGGTTAGACTATCGTGGGTAGATTAGTATAAGCTAATGCATTATGCTATGTTTTCTTAATTTCATATAGAATGGTGGTGACCATGTTATGAAGCATAGTTTTGTCTTGCAAAAAACCAAACCAATTGAAAGAACAAAGATATTGTTGCAGTGAAAAAACAATGGAAATCATCCTTCAGATTTCAACTACCATGCCCAGATTTGTACAACCATCGGTGATTGTGCCATATCTAGTCAAAAATAAATAGAGAAAGTAGTACCTGGGCATCTTTTCCTTTTTCTTTTTTCTTGTTTCATTTTATTAAAAACAATCATACTGACATGCTTAACTTGAAGGTAATGTCTCTTTAATCAGGGGGCCTTCAGTTCTGGCGATACTGATCAGTGATATACCGACTTTTTTCTGTAGGACATGAAAACAAAACTCGATCATCATGGATACACGCATCATTACAAACTGAATAAGGAGAAAGAACTGTCATCAGAGACTTCCATACTTGATGAAGGACATCAATCTTTAATGGATCCATGCGAATTACTGTTGTTAAATTCAAAAATCCCGTTGGTATAGTACTACTGTAGAAATAGGACTGATAATGATTAATATAATGGATGGGATTTTAACGTATCGCTTGTTTGTCTCAATTAGTGTCAAAATATCGATATTGTCATTCCCGAGAAGAAAAGGACAGCTGGTAATGATTTTTTTTTTTTTCGAACGTTGATATGATATACGGTAGATGACTAATATTATGCTACTGATATATTTTTTAAATGCATTAGATCGATTATACCAGTTACAACAATTTTTCGCGATCGTCGGTACCTCGATGAAGCAGCAAGACGAGGCAACAGTAATGGATCGAACAAACTCTGTGTCTCCTAACCCCTCTTTACATCATTCGGTATTTAAAATGTTTTGGTATTTTCTTTTTTTATGTTACTTATTTTTTCTTCCCTTTTTTTAATTTTTTATATTTACAGTATATCATCGATGACGACCTACGAACCTATAGAATCAAAGAATTTATACAAACTGAAACGTCATACGTGGAATCTCTACAGGCGGCTTTGAAATATGTAGTTGAACCCCTCACCTCATCACACAACAAAAGCATCCTCAATACCTACAAGTGCTCCAAAATATTTCTTAACTTGTCGATCCTGTACAAAGTCAATCAAGCCTTTTTATATGATCTGAATCGTCTTACTGGTAATGATTTTGGTACAATCTGCTCTACTCATGTAAGTACCTTTTGAAGGCCACACGCATATGGTCACGAAGCTAACTGCCTTCTTTTTTTTTTTTTTTTTTTTTTTTCTTAGGCGGCGCATTTTTCGTGTTATCGAAAATACCTTTTAGAACAACATGAAGCTCAAAACCTACACACCAAGGAAATGAAGTCCAATCCCTTGTATCGACGATTCATCAGCCAAGCCAAAGAACGACCTCCTTTTAAACGTCGGCGTTTTCAAGATATTTTACTGGAGCCTGTGCAGCGCATCAGTCGATATTCTATGATGTTTAAAGGTAGGATAATAAAACGCTTGAATACTACTATGTTAGGTGACTAATATTTGTGCTTTCTCCATAGATATACTCAGGTTAACGCCTCAAGGTCATCCTGACTTTGCTGGACTGAATGACGCGTGTATCAGAGTGCGTGAAATCGCTACAATGGCCGATGATACTCCCACCAAAATCGCTACCATGTTTTTGAATCTATACCAGTCAGTGAAGGATTGCCCAGTAGGTCATATAAATATCACATACAAAATAGCATATATATGCACACCGCATTTATAGTATTAACTGATTGGGATGTTTTTTTTTTTTTTTTTTTCGTAGTGCTCCTTGATTAATCCTAATCGATCATTGGTAACTTTTGTGGATGCTGTTGAAATACAAAGGGACACCAACAAGCCTGCAAGAACGGTGACGCTCTTCTTATTCAATGACAAAATTATGGTAGCTACCCGACCTCCGAATCAACGTACATATGAAGAATTGAATACCTGGAAGGATGACTCAGTCACACCTTGTGGTATACCGGAATCAAGATGGCACGCAAATAACAGCAGTGGTATACTCTCTGCCGATGGATCTTCCTCAATCGGAAATGGCATGTCCTCGAATATATTGGCGTCCAAGAAGGAAACCATGAAATTTAAAGGATGGATTGATATCGAACAGGTGGAAATATTCAATGGGAACCAAGGTAAGTTTTAGAACAACGGAAAAATGGTAAAGGATCAGCATATAACAATTCAATTTATTTCATGTTTAGAACACGACGATTCGTTTTTATTGCACGCCAGTACTCCTATTCAATCAACATCGGAACGAAGGGACTCACTATCATCAGTTACATTTGAAAAGTATTTTCGGAAGGGACCACGACTATTTTCGATCACTCAACAACCACACAGCAAACCTATATCTGCACGGGACTTTAGTAAGGCGGTTGAAGAGACAAAGGCGTTGACAAGAATATACAGTAAGTGAACAAAAAAGAATCCAACATGATGGTTATATATATAATATTATTTATTGCTTATATGAAATAGATGATGATGATCAGGCTTATGAAAGGCAATGGGATGGAATCAATGTGTACAGCAGTATTTACAATGTGGAGAATTACAAACGGGCTAAATCCAAGGTAAGCCGATTTCCACAACATAAAAACAATCTTACCAACTATTTATTTTGTAGAACAACATGACTATTTTATATATGGAAGACTCAGAAGATTTGGAACTCAAAGAACTACTCGACAATTTGGCGACACTGCCATGGATAATTGCCGTGGTCCAGTCTGACGTCCGTGGTTTCCGATTTCACATATGTAGCCGCATTGCTTTACCCACTTCACACGATAACAGCAACGTGACCACCACCAGCAACCCAACATCATATCCACAATCCGGGCATCATGAATCCAATCAACCTGTCGATTTTGAACGAGTCTTTTGGAATAATATCATCATCTGCGAACGGAAGCTCCGATCAGCACCAATCTTCTCCAACATTCACGATAGGGTGCTCCGCAACGAAATTCAGCGAAAATCAAGATCAAGATCTGTTCCTCGACCACCCAGTTTGACCACTATCAGTAAACTTTTCAATCACGGTGTAAACCTTCCCCTTTCACCCACTTCACCCCGGTAAGGAAAAAAAAACAAAAAAATAAATAAAACTGAGCGCTAATTCATGCCTTTTTTGTACCACATAGTTCGGTCAACACCTTTCAAGTTACACCAGGGTCATCCAAGTCTACACCTATGAAGAACACACGTGACCGCACACCATTGCCTCCACCACCAACATCATCAATATCAACATCGTCTTCAAAGCCATCATCATCGTCAAGTGTGTCTCAGGACATGTCATGGAATGACTCTGTACTCACCTCGTGTTCTTCAACTCAATCAACAATATCGTCCTCCACTAAAAAAACACCCATGCTACGTCGATTTGCTAGTAAATCCTCGAACGCTCTATACCTGTCCCGAATAAAAGCTGACACTCATTCAAATGCAAGCGCGAATGACCTTCTTCTATCTCAGCAACAAGAATATTCACAACTGCAGCAGCATCAATCTCGATCTCCATCTTCTTCAACAAAATTAAATCCGAACAAAGCATGGAATTCATCGGCAGATTTACATCATCATTCTTCTGATCAACCACCTGGTACGACGACCACCGCCTCAATAGTGCCAAGAACATCGTCCAACACAAGAGCACGCAGTTATTCATTTTCCGCTTTATCTTCAGCACTTCAACGTCAATCTTCAAAACATGATGTACCGCCTCGTCCCAACACTTGTAGCGCCATTGGTAAATACTTGAAAAAGAATACCATTGTTTATTTTTAGATCACTATTAAACATGTTTTTTTTGTTTTGTTTCTTTAGACAACTACCGAAGACGCAAGGAATCTGGCATGGACCCAAAAGTATAAACAATTGTTGGTTCTTATCAGTGCGGGTGTGTCTGTGTAACTAATATGAATCTATTCCTTTTTTAGGCACCGGCCCTATCCCAATCTGAAAGTACGTCTGTGTCCTCAGCGGCGTCTTCGGTTCAGGACCTGGCTGTTGGAGGAGCAGGAGGACGACGACCGTCTACATCAAGTCAATACAAATCAGATACTCTTTCATCATTGAAAAGTAGCAGTACCCGGAGCTCGAGTTTGGCAAGTTTGGCGATGGAGGATGACCTTTATGACGATACTACTCATCAGGTAAGAAAAAAAAAAAAAACTTTTCCTTTTCAAGTAAGGAGAATACAAAAAGGAAGCGGATCACTAATCACTATTTTTTTTTTTTTTTTTTAATTTGTTAGGATGATTTGATATTACGACAGCATCAACAGCAGCAGCTCTATCATCATTATCAACATCAAAAACAGCAACCGCGTCAACAACATGACCAACTTTTGGAAGTGGTGGCCGGCGCTGTGGAAACGATGGGGTTAGATATTCATGAAAAGTGGAGGAAAATGGCCCTTCAACATCAATCACTCGGTGCATCGTCCGTACAAAGGGACCATCATTCGGACGATCAAAACAAGGTAAGAAATAACAAAACGAAGCACATCAAAAGCCCAACTTCTTAAACTTTTTTTGTTATGATTATATATATATATATATATATACAAATAGGAACTTTGGCAGGCGGCGTACTCGGCCATGGTTCATGAAACATTTTCCTTATTTACGGTAAGTGACATCATCAGGGAAAAAGAAAAAAGCTATGTTAATCACAACTAACGTATTGCTTTATTATGATGGTGATAGGACCTGACCTCGGAACTGGAACAAATAGCCGCTATTGTCAATACGCATCGGAATCGATAGTTTTTTTTTTTGTTTTTTTTTTTTTGTAGATTTGATAGATTAGATTTAGTTTTGATTGGTTGATTTATATAGCTTGATCAATAAAGAAACATAAAGTCTCTCGCTTATCACATTGAAAAAGCGTCATTGTCTCAGTTGAAGATTTTTTTTTATTGTTTGTATGATTTGCAATGTTTCAGCTTTTGTACATTTTTTAATTTTATTTTTTGCATGGACGGGGTTGTCGATGAACTTGGAAAAAACGCACAGCACCTGTTTCTTACCCAAATTAAGCTAAAGGGTAGAAACTAGTGGAAGGGAAAATGGGTAGAATGATGATTACATAGACAGGGCGGATTAATATAATAATAAAAAAAAAAAGGAAACAGGGGTCATAACATCAATGTTGTGTCTTGGCCATTATAACCCCCTCCAGTTGGCGTCATTGTTTTATTTTTAAAAAGGAGCCTATGCGGATCAAATAAAATTTTGTATGTAAAACGTTGGGAGGGTTCACTAGTTTTTTTTACTGCTTCAAGGTGATAGGCCAAGTTTTCCGACCTGGGAAATAAAACACCGCAATGCAGGATTTTTGAAAGAGCGCATATTGAATTTTGTACTTTTTAAGCTGTGTTTTTTATTTATTCTTTTTCTTCTTTTTTTTCTCTCTTTCTTTTTGATTGATCTCACTTCCTCTCGTTACCGATTTTACTGCCTTATATTTGACTGATACTGCCACATACATATACATTCTGGAAGG
This sequence comes from Absidia repens, assembly GCA_002105175.1. Taxonomy (NCBI): domain Eukaryota; kingdom Fungi; phylum Mucoromycota; class Mucoromycetes; order Mucorales; family Cunninghamellaceae; genus Absidia; species Absidia repens. The sequence goes on along the minus strand of MCGE01000033.1, from coordinate 296,127 downwards.
TAGTCCTCAGTAACATAGTATGTCAGATTCTCGTCAAGATCAATTGGAGTAAGTGAACAAAAAGGAGAGCATTAGGAAAGAAGGGGTTGGAATCTATTACTGTTTGTTGATATCGTGCCAAACTAATTTTTTCTGATCTACGTTATTTTATTTGATTATAGTGCGGACAGCTCTATCAGCACATTTACCTCGGCTCTCTGGTTTAATGCTGCTTTAGGCATTGGGTTTTTTGGTGCCTTCCTTATCCTAAGAAAAACGCGCCCTCAAACGTATTCACCAAGGACATATGCGACACCAATAGAGTAAGTTTTTGTATGAACTAGACTCGTGAAAAATAATAGCTTCTTAATGACTGACCTCTCTTTTTTGCTTGTAAAAATAGAAAACGGCCTCCTACAATATCAAACGGCACAGTCAAATGGATGTGGGACATATTTCAAATATCAGATGATGAATTGATTCGTACGATGGGATTGGATCGATTTATGATACTCAAGTTTTTAAGAATGGGTCTAGTGACTTTCTTCACCTTCTCTTTATTGGCCATTCCTATCTTATTCCCTCTCAACATTATCAATCAACTGGATTCTCCTGGCCTCAATCTTCTTACTATTGGTAACATCCGTGATTCTAATCGTACATGGGCTCACGTTGTCTTATCCATGGTGTTGACTGGTAATGCATTTTGAGGTGGTTGACTTGAATATATTCATTATTAGATATACTTACGTCTGTATTTTTATTTTATAGGCGGTCTTATTTATTACACATTTTATGAAACTCGAAAATATCTTGTTTTACGACGGGCGTACTTGATGAGCGACGAATATCGGAACTCTGTCATGGCTCGAACACTCTATGTACCTTCTATTCCCAAGGATGTCAATACCGTCGATAACCTCAAGCGCATCTTTAGCAAATTCCCTGGTGGTGTACGACATGTCTGGCTCAACCGGTAATGAAAAAAAAGAAACAAAGAGGAAAACACAAATGCTAACATATGATCTCTTTCTTTAGTGATTTAAAGGATCTTCCTGATCAAGTAGGTGAACGTCAACAAAACGTGTGTAACCTCGAAACGGTAATTACCAAGGTGATTTTGGCATCCTACAAGCATAGCAACAAGGAAAACCTAGGTCAAACCAAAGTTGGCGGTGAAGAAGGTGGTTTTGTGATTCCCCAAAAGCTCCGGCCTACGCATCGTGTCAAACCTGGATTCTTACCCTTTGGTCTTCCTTTTGTTGGTCGGAAAGTGGACTCGATTGATTTTTACAATGACGAAATTGCCCGCCTGAATGAAGAAATCCAAGCTAAACAACGTGGAATCAAGAATCTGCATCAACGCAACTCGGCCTTTATTGAGTTCCATTACCAATCTGCTGCGCAAATGGCTGCTCAAACTTTGATCCATCATACCGAATTACAAATGGCCCCTCGTTATATTCAAATCGCGCCTTCCGATATCATTTGGGAAAACATGAACATCAAGTCTTTTGAACGTTTGATTCGTCGTATGGTCAGTATTTCGGTGACAACAGCTATTATCATCTTTTGGGCTATTCCAGGTACAGTTGGAACGAAATTGGGATGGTGCATGATTCATGTAGGTTTTTTTGTTTACTGACTTTTTCTTCTTTTTATGAACCTTTAGTGGTGTTTGTGCAATCTATCTCAAGTTTGGATTCTCTTAGCAAAATTCTTCCGTTTTTGTCGGCGGTGAACAATATGGGTCCTACAGCTGTTGGTATCATTCAAGGTATTCTTCCCGCCGTTGCTTTGGCTATCTTGATTTCTTTGGTGCCTATCATTTTCACCTACTTGTCAAAACTTGAAGGCATCCCTCAAAAGTCGTTTGTTGATTTGTCAGTCCTTCACAAATACTTCTTCTTTCAGGTAAGATACACAGAGGAGAGAGTATTCAAAGATAAAATATAATATTGACCTTTCTTTTTTCTCAAAATAGTTTATCGATGTGGTTTTGGTGTCTACGATTGCCGGTGGGATTCTTCAAACTTTACCCCAACTTATCGAAAACCCCACGACGATCATCAACATTTTGGCAGAGAATTTACCCAAGGCATCCACCTTCTTTATCACCTTTGTCATGCTCCAAGCAACAAACAGTACTGGTCAAGCCATCTTACAATTGGTCCCCTACCTTCTCTCTTTTGTGATGCCCATCTTCTCAACGACGCCTCGTGATATTTACAAACAAAAGACGACTTTGCCCGGCATTAGTATTGGTACTTTGATTCCTTCCCACAGTGTCATTTTTGTGTTGGGTATTGAATACTCGACCATTGCTCCGTTGATCTTACCCTTTGTCATTTTATTCTTCTGTCTCAACTATTTTGTCTATCTCTATCAGTTCTTGTACGTTTATGAAATGGAATATGAAACTGGTGGACGTGCTTTCCCAAGATCTATCCGACATATCTACATTGGCATGTTTACTTGGCAGTTAACGATGATTGGTTTGATGGCTGTACGTGGCAATGAAGCGCTTGGTCAACTTGTTGTGATGATTATTGTTTTGTGTATTTCCATTGGTGCTCTGGTTCTCTATGACAAGTCATTCAAACCATTATTCAAGTATTTACCCATGGATAGCTTCGAAGACAATGAAACGGATATCACATTGGAACCTGCCCATGAACATGGCTATCTGAACACATTGAATATGAACAAAAACGCGGATCATGTGGACAACAAAGCGAAAGTGCAACATATGGAAATGGGAAGTGAAGGACATGGTACACCTTACTCTACCTCGCCATCCACTCAAGACAGTAGCGATAACAACGGCAACAACGATGCAGGAACGACAACTGCCACCCAAACAGCAGGATCCGAATATGTTCGTCAACGTATCAACGGTGCATTCCCAGAAAAAACGATGATGGATGGCACCACCACAACGACCAATAAAGAAGAAGATGTTGCCGATGCAGAAATCTTGTACCATCAAATTTTATCGAAATTGACGGATCAAGTGGCGAAACATCATCAACATCAAGAACCAGACCACGACAATGCCAAGGATCCAGTGATCGCCAATGCAGTCAGTCAACTCTATGCCACCGAAGCCTACATGCATCCTGCCGCCTACGATACCCAACCTCCAGTATGGCTTCCTCAGGACGAACTCGGAATCACGGACGCCGAATTGGCCGAACTGAAAACACGCAAGATTTATGCACTCGACTCCCATGCCACCGCATTCCGCAACAAACAAGAAAAGGGCAAGGTTGAAATTGATGAACAAACGTTGATTGTAGAACAAAAGGGCGTTCCGGGCTCCTTACCTGCTCCTGGTACCCACTTGTCTTACTTCCAAAACTATGTCCGTACCGTCGTCGACAATGTGAACTTTTTCGCTGCTATGGGTGGAAACGGTAACTTTTTGGCAACTGCGTTTGGTGGTTAGAGTCGAAGTTTTCATAGCATTCTCCCCCTCCCCCTCCCCTTTATTATTACTATTATTATTATTATTGCTATTTTTACATACACATGAACATATACGCACTCGAGCACACATACACATCTTTTTTTATTTTATTTTATTTTGTTATCTTTTACAATTATATTTATATACAGCATAGTCATGTTTTTTTTTGTTTTTTTTTTGCACTATTTATTTTGCATGTCATTTTTATCAAATAAAGCAAATCAGGTCAAAACTTAGAAAAACCAGCAATGACGTGACAATGATATAATTGTGTTTGCGGGGAAATGGTAGATAGTTACATTGTGATACCATAGACAAATAGAAAATTGTGTGAAACAATATGACAAATATGATGACTGCAGTATATGAGTTTGTAGGGGAGAATGGTAAATGTCAGTTGGTGTGAAGGGAGGGTAAAAAAAAAAAAAAGTTTTGGTTACAAAAGGGAAGATTGTGGAGATGGGTGGATTTTTTATGTTGTACGAAACCCTAGGCGATTGAAAGACAGCATATATACATACATACAATACGAAACAACAACGACTTCATGTGTTTGATAGGATATAAATAAATAAAGGTGTCTTTTTTTTTATTGAATATTTGAAGAAGTGATAGATATATAAAAAGAGTCATTAAACTAAGCTATAACGACGGCGTTTGTGTAATAAAAAAAGGAAGGGCAAATACATACAAAAGGATCAAGTGGCATGATATATACTATTACTATTACTAGTACTATGTTGATGGTTTCAAATAATAATAACAATAATAACAGTAACGGTGGCGAAACATGATTTTTTATCGGTGTAAAAAAAAAAAGGGTAACAATAAAAATCGACTAGATGGAAGGCTAGGTAATAAAATAAAATAAAAAAGAGGATTTGGCATATAGAAGAAAGCAAAAAAGAAAAAAAGAAAAAAACCTAAAAAAGCAAAAAAGAAAAAAGCAAAAAGACAAAGAGGGGGATAATGTGTGTGTATGTGTGTGTGCGTGTGTGTGCGTGGGTGTGTGTGTGTGTGTATTCGGAAGAGGAAGGGGGTGTGAATTAATCTAATCAATTTCCATCAAGTCTTGCTGATTGGGTTGTAGTGATTCAGTGGTATCTACTTCAACTTCGGTCGACGAGCCAGAGGCCAAACTTTGTGCAGAGCGAGAATTTCGACGTCGACGATGATAAAACAATAAGGATTGTTGTTGATTGGGTAACAGACGGTCAGATATTGTATCGCCATGAGAAGAAGGAAGTGAAGTGGCGGTGGCGGTGGGTCTTTCCTGTTGTTGCTGATGATGAGCTTCCGCTGGCTGTTGTTGGTGTTGGTGCGCTTCTTGTTCCGGTTGATGTGGTTGATCCATCATGTGCTGACCATTTATGTTGGGTGAAACAAACGATGATCTTTGATAAATAGGATGCTGTGATGGATGATGATGATGATTTTGTGAATGTTGTTGTTGTTGTTGTTGTTGATCCTCCTCTTCCGTTTCTAGTCCTAATCCTACCGCAACGCTGTTTTCATCGGATATGGATGGATCTTGTTGATTGTTGTTGTTGTGTTGTTCCATATCGTGGTCATGATCCTGATTCTGATGATGTTGGTCATGTTGTTGTTGTTGTTCAATGGGTCGAGTTTCATCTGCATTGATGGGAATATGGGTTGTTGTTGCGGCTTCATCCAATGACCCTATTTGTTCGGTGTCAGCAAGTGGGTTTTCAGGAGGGGGAGCTGCTGCCACTACGGCGGCCGTCGCTGCTGCTGTTGTTGTTGAGATCGTGTTCGGTGGATGACTGGAATGCGTTCGTTCTACACACCACCATCGATGTCCTTCTGCCCAAGCTCTGGATTGGCATGTTTTTGAGCAATATTTGGCCTTGCGACTAAATCAATAAATAAATAAATAAAAAAAAGAACAGGTGAATAAAATAGGAAAAATATTCGCTGATATTGTTGTAGCTTACCATCGACGACATTTCGCAAATTCACGTGGATATCGTTCCCATTTCCCACAATGCATATAAGCACATTGACGAATACCACCTTGAGATTCATCCTTTCGGCAAGCATTTCGCATGATGACACCGGCCCAGTAAATGATAGTTTGAGGATGGATTCGATGAGTGAATTTTTCCACGATTGAGAAGACATTGTGACGATGATCGTTGTGGAAAGACTGTCGAATGTGAGGGTATTTTGAGAGGTAGGCCAGTAATTGCAGCGATAGGAGTATATCTTCTTCTCGATGAAGGACAGCATCAGAAGCCAGACTGTTGAGTAATGGAATGGATGACAAATTGGTATTCTTGTTTTTGGACTTTGTCTTGACTGTATGTGATAAAAAGGTGCGTCGCTTGGGCATAGCAAATGGAATACTCGATGCTGGTGATGAGCACAGAGACGATGATAAAGCAGGTAGTGATGGTGAGGAGGGTGGTAAGGTCGTGCTTGCCAAAGACATGGTAGGTGTTGGTGCCGTTGCTGCCGCCGCCGCTGCTGCTACTGCTGCTGCTGCTGCTGCTGTGGTTACAGGTGAATTTGGTGAAGTGTTTTCTGTTGACTCTGTTGTTGCTGTATGAGTGTTGGATGAAGGTGGATAGATGCTGAATAATCGTCTAGATGGAGTGACTGGAGTTGATCGGGATTGAGGTGGTAATGGCATTGTTGGTAAAGAGAGGGCGGTGTTGTTTGTTGTCGTTGTAGTACCGGTAGTATTGTTGTTACTAATACTGTTGTTTCCGTTGGAGCTGGTTACTTGGTGAATTGTTCTATTGCGCTCTTGTTCTTTTTCCATTTTCGCCTGTTCCAATGCCCGTAAAAAGTTTTCCAGGATAGCCAAAACGACATGTACGGCGCCAACTTCTACTACACGAGTTCGGATGGCTTCAGTTCCCCGCACACCGATATTCACCACACATTGAAAAGCTAAGGACCATTTCCATAACGAATGTTTATCAGTGTTGTGACAAGTAGCCAGGATCTTGACTAATCGTTCTAATCCGCCATCCGATGCCAAAATTTCACGAATACGAGGCGAAGTAGAGGTCATATAAGCAAGATGAGTCAGCGAATTGACCAAAGGTAAAGTGGCCGTACAATCCAACGCCCGTCGATCGTAAAGTGTAGATGAGATAACAATAGCGGCTTTGTTTTGTGCTGGAGAGCTGAAGTTGGGCTCACGCATGTTGATAGATGATGATGAGGTTGATAAAAAGAAAAGTTGAAAAAGAAGAAGAGAAGGTCAAGATGGGTAAAAGGGAGATAAAAAAAAGAAGATAAAAAAAAAGAAGATAAAAAAAAAACGGAAGAGTGGATAAAAAGGAAAGAAAGCGTACAAGTGAAAAAAACAAAAAACAAAGACAAGGTAAAAAAAAAATTGCAAAAGACGCAATTTGTTGGCTGGGACTGAATTTCATCACTTTTCGGATTTTCGTATCCCTCAATGTCATGCTCTTTTTTTTTTTATTTTATTTTTTATCTCCTCTTTTCCTTTTTACCTACCGTGCTTGATTCCCCTGCCTTCATTTGCTTATTCGAAGGTAAATATATATATATATCTACGTAAACTTGACTTGACTGGTCTCTCTCTCTTACCAACCTTTGTTTTATATTGTCTAGGTAACAAATAATGGGTCGCCCACCAGGTGCTATGACACTGTATGAGCAAATCAAACAGCGTCAAATCGGTCTTTGTGGAAAGGGTCAACGTGCTTCCTTTATTACAACAAGAGATGCCTATTCCGAGCTGGTACCAAATTATACTATTTATAAAGTACAAGTCCCTCTTCACAATATCATCCTACGATTCACCCCTGATGGAAGAGTAAGCATACAAATATACAGCATTCTTCATGTTATGGTAGTTTCACTTACTCTCTCTCTATATATATAGTATCTGGTGTGCATGTCAAGTATATCGAATATGATCTATCTTTACTATCTCAAGACCTGTATCTATCCTTGGTCAGCCAACAATCCTGCGACCTCAACGGAAGATGAACGACTTTGTTTCCCGCTTTACTTCGATCTCAAGTACAAGCAGCTCATCAAAACCTCGCCTGGACACCATTTATGTAAAGATTTCTGTTTGGTACTAAGCAATCGAAAATATGTAAGTGAATATCAAAGGCCAAATGTAGATTGATTTAGTGTTTGACACCTTTGAGGCACTGACCATGGATTTTGCGTTATTTGTGTTGCTATTATATAGATGATACTGGCATCCTCCTCATCGACCAACGAGCCAACATATCCAAGGAATCTTGGAGCTATAGACGATCGTAACGATTATACCTTTTACAGCATTGAAGTCGAAAGTGGCAAGGTACAGTATGAAAAGAACAATATATTAGGTTATACTGACTTGATTCATTTGTTGCACTTTTATCTTAAGAGTATTAGTCGATACACCATATCATCCGACTTCCTTCGCCTCAATCGAAATGCATGCGTTAGTGTACTTGGACAAATGCTGGCTATTTTATCGCTGAAAACGCAATCAATTAAGCTGGTATTAGTAGATGTAAGTTTTGCTATATTTAATAAAGCATTGAAGGAATTACAGAAATCACTAATTTACTGTTATTTTTATTTATTTGTTGATGCTGTGGTAAAGGTTCATGGGTCCTTACATGAACTCAGGTCCATTGGACAATTCTTGTGCTCCAGTGATCAACTGACAGTCGACCTCCACGAACAGCGCAACATTAATGGTAAACGACAAAAGGAATCACTACATTATCCACGGCCCCGAAAAGCGAGGCGTGATCATGATAGATTTCCCCAACTCGGTAACAACAACTTTGTGCGAGCCAGTCTACTAGATAGAATATGGAGTGATACTACGGATGAAATTACAACTGATGATGACAACATATATTGGGACGATGCTGGCGATGAAAACTATAATCCGGTAATATTCGAAAAAAAAGAAGGCGGTAACAGTTAAGGTTATCAGCAATTTGTTAACATCAGTTTTATTTACATGATAGAGAACTGCGTTGCATGGATCCTTCCAACAAGCCTTTTTATCAAAGCTCTTCCGATCCTACCAGAAAATAAATGACGGCGGAAATGCAATGCGGCAATTCTATCGAAATTTCGATGTGTACGCCAACTTGAAGTTCTGGGAAATTCAATTTCTGGATGAAAAAAAATTATTGATCAAAATGCTCCCTGGCAATACTTCTGTCAATTCGGTAAGTTTAAAGATTGGCAATTTACTGTTTTAATTGAAATTTACTAACCGCACTTTTTTATGTGATTTTCTCTTTTAGAATAGAGTAGGTACCACAAATCCTCTCGTGGTCTTTGTAGTATTCAATATCCAAACTAGTCAGATTGATGAAATATTTGATCAAGCAAACGAAAGGGTGGTCCACCTCTTCAATGATTATGCAAATACCATTCTTGGAACACCGCCCGATGGAATGATATGGCTCGGATCCAATTGTATACACCAAAGTCAATTTAGCCACAAATCAATCTTACATGGCCATTCTCATTCATGGTCATGCGGAAACCGAGGAAGGTAATGTTACATAGAAAAGGATAAATAAAATGAAATGAGCAATGCATACACCATCTGACAAGGGACCATTTTTTTAATTACCTAGTCGAACGGATGCAATCAGACGCTTAGCTACAGAACTTCCTATCATTTCTCAATCTTACATGGACTGTCCCTACTTTGATCAATCCTTGTTTACCTGCGATGAAAGATTGGTGTCTCCTATTACCAGGTAAGATGCAGCTCCTTTCATTTTGATATTGCGATTTTATGCTGACCTTTTATTATATACCTTTAAAAAAAGTACTCCTCGATCAGCGAACGAAGCCATTAAATTCTATTCAAGCATTACCAAGCAACTGAAATTCAAGATCAATCCAAATCCATCGTGCAACGAGCGTCAAGTCTCTCCAAATATCACACAGTAAGAAGGATAAAAACAACAACATGCACGCCTATACTCATCATCTGTTATATGCATTTATAACTTTTCTAGACAGCAGCCCGTCATGATTCCGCATCCAAAATACCCCTTTATTATCACGAAACAACTCTCTATATACAATTCTCCAACAATCAACTTCCATGTGTACAAATCCCCTACTTCCCCTTAGATAGTTTCTATTTGCCTCGCCGAATCTCTATTAGTGTATCTTTTTCTATATCCATATGTTTTTATTTTTCGCATTAATGTAGTATGATATATCAATCCAATCCGTTTCCTCATTCTTTTTATCCAAACAAACTTACTTCAATGTATATATAGTGTATATTTCTATTCTTTCAAATAAAATTATATTTAAACGTCAAAAGTCCCCATATAGTATCAATGAAGTACCATCATGTTTCATTATCAAACTGTGTGCTATTTATTCTATTATTATTATTATTATTATTATTATTATTATTATTATTATTATTATTATTATTATTATTATTATTGGATTTTGATCTATGATTCAGTGAGAATCCCTTTCTAAATGACTTGTTACCCTTACCTCCCCAAAGTCTCCTTCTTTTTCCCATTTACTAAGTCTCACTCGCGTCTTTTAATAATATAGTGCAGTTCAGGACAAAAAAAAAAAAAAAAAAAATAGAGTCCTATGGGAAACGCTTGGAGTGTTTGTTTTACTTGACAATAAAAATTCAAACAACATATTATGATGGTAGAGACGAAAACGAGTAAAGTTATGTGGATATCTGTTTTTATTTGTGTTTTTTTTCGTTTTTTTTTTTTTTTTAAAAAAAAAGAAGTCTTTTATGCGGTTGAAGTTGTTCAGTTTTTGGCATAGAAGTCGGGGAATGGCAACACCAAAGTCGTTTATCAAAGAAAAGGGGTAAAACAAATATCTTCTAGTGCGGTTTAATTGTTATACAATATATATATGCACTCATCGCTGCTTTTTTTTATGCGTTTCTCACCGTGTTTCTTTTCCTGCCTCCACCATGACTAGCCTTCAAAACCTTTGCAAAAATCACGTTCATCTCCTATTTTTTGCAGCCCAGTGAACAACTTAAGACAGTAAATGGGGCGTTGAGCACGGTAGTTAATGGAAGTCGTCTAATACACAATTACCCCTCTCTTTTTTTTTTCTTCTCTTCTTTTTATACGTATATCACTATACTATATTGTAGAGTGGAGGTATGGTCAATTGATAAGACATGTATGTAACGCATTGAGAGACGATGCAAAAGAAATATTTTATTCAGATAGAGGTATAAAATATGGCAACTAAACTGGTACCTTGATGTCTATTTAATGTAAGAGGTTTAGGGTGGGATAATTGTGAGTGTGGGTGTGAAGTATGAGGTGGGTATATATTGTTGAGGGGAAACCATAACGCAAGACAAACCATTCCAATTAAAGAGGGTAAGCTACTCTACAGAGAAGGGTGGGGGATAACTAAACTAATCGCAACTGTTCCATATTTATTAAAAGATTTAAAAAAAAGAGGACAACCATACTGATAATGTTTTATGGTAAAAAAAAAAAAAAAGAAAGGAAGTCGATGAAAGAGAGACTTCCAAAAAAAAAAAACCCATTTCGAATCCCGCCCACGTGAATATCTATTTACTCCTACTTTAAATTTTTGCGCTCTTTCTTTTCTTTTTCCTTTTTTCTTCTTCCTTAATTCTACACAATTGTGGCTCCTACGGGGTTATGTGGACTTGTAATAGTATCAGGACTAGTTTAGAAGGATTTCCAGCTCAGGGATCACAAGATGCATCGGGAAACCCTTTTATTTTGGATTCGGGATTTGAGATCTACCATTAGTTGGCATTTTGAAACCTCCATTAGTTTTAATTTAGTACAAGTTTGTCTTTAGTTTATATCCATACCTAAATAAAAATATGTCTCTTTTGCAACCTTCAATGAAAAATATTCCATTAGCCTTTGTCATGTCTTGTGCAAGAGATCACTTTTTGATTGCCTTCACTCATCCCTCCTTTGATTAGTGTTGACCATTGCTGTGTGTCAACAAACGATGCCCCTATAGTCTATCTTATACATAACGCGTACTGTCCCTTATATCAGTTCCCATTTCAAAATCACCCCTTTAGATTAGCGCTGGATCATTCTTCAAAGTTCATTATACCATCTCCCTCATTCCTTCACTAGATCCATTTCATGAATCCCTTGTTACAATGTCCTCCCCATCGTCTTCAGTAGTTATTCTTTTTTTATCTATCAATATGCTCCAATAAAAACATGTCTTTTTTTATTAACCATCCTTTGATCCAACATATAGTGAACAGTGTCACTATGGCAGTTGTTTTGTGAGTGTCCTTCCCAAACATTAGTTCTCTGATTCACCTACTGCTTTTCCGTCTGCTACGCCCCCCACCCCACCCCACCCCACCCCCCCAAAAAAAAAGATCCAAAAACTGTAGAGAGCTCCTCCCTCACTTTATATACCACAAAATACCTTCCACCCCATCCTCAAAAAACAGTATGCTGCATGAAGGACAATAAGATAAAATACTTCTGTTCAAGTCCCACTTGGTTCAAAATAACTATGTTTAGTATGTATCATCCCTGCGTTGATAATTGTTTAAAACAGGGCGAGAGGCGCAATGTTCAAAAAAGGCGGTGGAGTGTGATAAAACTGTCATCAGGGAGACAAGATCATAAAGTAAACTAATGATTTTTATTGAAAATGATAAACGATGTAGTACTGTATAGTGCAATGAGATAATGGAGAGGGTATGTAAAACAATAAAAAAAGTATGATGAATTGTCACACCTTATCAAAGATGATCTTTTATTGATAAAATATGATGAACAAATACATAAATAAAAACTAAAAGTTCTAACCAAGACAAACTGGGCATAATGGAAATTAAGTATGTGGATAGGGGGGACGGGAGAAACGGAGGGTGATGAAAGGAATATGTCAGAATAAAATGATAAATGATATATACAAAGTAGCACAGTTGATTTATGCAAAGAGGAGGAAGCAAATATATATATATATATATATATATATATATAAAATATAAAAAAAGGGGGGAGGCGAATGTCATCTATCCTTGAGTGGCATAATTGAATATATCTTTGAGAATAGGCCTGTCATCCAAGTGCATATTGCTACCAGTAAAGACCTTTCTTGGTGATCCATTTTTCATGTGTTTCAAATGTTGTGAAGATTGGTGGTTCGCTAAGCTTGATTTAAATGGTAGCTGCATTTCATGTGCCAGATGAGCATCCTTTGGAAGTGTGTAAATCTTTTAAAAGGGAAAAAAAAATATATCAATATAGGTAATGTATCATGTGTGATTATTCATATCGTCATTTTTTTTTCCTTTGTCGTACCCATTGATTTTTTTCGAGCAAGTTCAAAAAGTTTCCAAGAAGACTTGAATGTTTCAATGTTGATAAGGAACCAAAGAGAATCAGTTTGGTCTTGGCACGTGTAAATGCCACATTCAACCGTCTCCAGTCTCTTAACAGATACCCAGCCTAAATTGAATAGCATAGTGAGTCCCTCACCCTCAAAAAAAAAAAACGCTTTGACCCTGAGGCTTCCCTCACTTCTTCCTTTTTTTTTTCAACACTACTTACTGCGCCTTTTGAGTTGCTCCTAACCAAAGAAATTAATACGCAATCTTTATCACGGCCTTGGTACTTGTCGATGGTGGCTATTTCCAGATCTGGTCGCTGTCCTGCAAAATGGTGCGTGATCAGTCGGAGTTGGGTTCGGTATACCGAGATAACAGCAAGTTGTTCTTCAGTCAATCCGCATTGAAGTAAAGCTTCCACTGTCTATTATGGCAAATTATATAAATAAATAAAAAGATTAGTTTGAAAATCGGCATTATCACCCACTCCATTATCCCCACTGTACGTCTTTCTTTTTTACGGAGTTCATACCTGGTACACAAGCGTTGCTTCTTCTTCATTCTGAATAACTTTGTCACCAGGCCTTGATTCTTTTGCTGGAATAGAGTCCGTATCAACAAAAATCACACTTCGACTGTAAAAAAAAGAAAAAAATAAAAAAAAAATAAAAATAAAAAAAAGCATCGTTAGCTTTAAAATTACCTTCTATTTTTTTTGTGCAACTTACTTTGGGTCCATGATATCCTTCAGCCAGCATCCGTCATTCAAGTGGCAGTTTTTGTCGCCATCATTCGTACCCGAATGAATAGATTTTAATCCTTGATCGAAGCGAGGGATATAAAGAGTTTTGTTCGCCACATCGTCATTGCCACATTTCAACTTGCTGTCATATATCAATTCACTGGAAATCGTCATGATGTCTTTGTTCATTCGATATTGATATTCCAAGAATGCAATGGCATCCGGATGGTTCCTGGCAAGCATGGTAAATAATGATGTTGAGAATCCCGCAGCACTAGCTTTTTTATCCTTGACCTAGGATGTTCCAGAAAAATACAAACGTTACTAATTCATGTTATCAGTCTACTGTTTTTTCTTTGCAGTCCGTCTTACAATGGGTGGTAGTTGATATTGGTCCCCCACAAGAATGAACTTATCTGCATATTGTAAAGGTCCAATGCAGACAGGTAATGTGATTTGTGAGGCTTCGTCAACAATACAATAATCGAATCGTCGTCGTTTAAACACAATACTATTAACAAAAATGACATAAGCGAACTGTTGACATAGATAAAGCCATAGAGTGTATAACTTACTGATTGGTACCATAGCAGGTGGCACCAACAACCATTTTTGAATCATAAAATTCAGACATTGCAGCAACTGAGGTTAATTCTGGATTCGCATGAGGCATAAACGCACGGATACTTGGCATCACCTTTTAACAATAATAAATAAGTAAATAAATCAGTTCATCTATTCCCCTCCACCACCCCCATCTCTATCCTCTTTTCTATTCTCTTTTACCTTTTCAGGATTACCCAATCGCAGGATATCAACCCCTTGTTCTACTAGTTTCAGTAAAATGTTGTCCAGAGCATTATGGGTATAAGCCGTCAATAATACAGATTTCCCTTGTCCAACCAAGACTTTGATGAGTTCCGCCGTCGTCATTGTTTTGCCTGTCCCAGGCATACCCAAAATCAGCGCATAATCTTTGCCTAAAGGAAGAAAAAGGGGTGAGATGATCTACCAACCTACCGAAATATTTTCCTCCTCCGCTCATATATATATTATATGTACTTACAGGTCATCACTTTTTGTACAGCTGTCAGTTGATCCTTGTTCAAATGGTTGAGGTATTTGTCCGATACAGAAGAAGAAAAAGGAATTTCATCTAGCCTTGCGAACCTTGGTGGTTTTGATTCCACAATCAGTTGTCGTAGTTTGGTGTGTATGTCCTCCTGGTCAGCGGAAGAAGATGATGATGATTTCTTTGAGGGATTGTTTGTCATGAGCGCCACCAAGTTCGATTTCATCAATGCAAACCCACCCGCCGCTTCGTCCTTGTCCAGTCGGTATGTTGTCGAATCCCGGTTGTGTTGCATCGTCCACCATTTTTTGAAGACTTGATGATTCCCAAGGTCAAAATCGTTTTCCTTCACTGGCACATGTCGTAACGGCGTATTGAGACTGATCGTCACACTTTGAGGGTCGATCTGCATGACGAAGCCAGTGCCCAAAAGTAGATCACCTTGCATGCTTGAAACCACAATAGTATCTCCAACCATAATACTCGAGTTCAATAGTGACAGCCCATCGGGATCGTTTGTATGGCGTCGGAAAGTATACCAATTGCTAGCCGAATCATCGTTCTGAGTAGATGCCACCACCATGTTTTTGAGACACCTATAACAAAACGACGCAAAAAAAAAAAAAAAAAAAAAAAAAAAAAAAAAAAAAAATAGAGTCAGTAGAAGACTTTTTTTAAATATATAATGTTGACTCTACATAATTTTTTCAACTCACTTTCCAATCATTTCACGTTTTTGAGGAGATTCATTCCAGATATCTTTCCGCAAGTGATCTAGATCCTTTTCTTCCATGGCGATCAAACCAATCCAGTGTCGATAAAATGAAATGGCATCACCATCAATATGGCCAGTGTGATCATCGAACCATTGTCCCAATCCACTTGTCGCCGCCGAGCCGCCCTCCATTATCTTATGGTAAATCACACATGCATCGTTCATTGCGCAGTATTGACATGAATGGAAGTTCTTGATCATAGGTGGTAGCACCGTTGCTTGTCGTTGGTATGCCGCTGCCAAGTCATTTCTTGCCATGATCAAAGATCGCAATTCTGATCGAGATGCTGGTACCATGTAGAAACTGTTGGTTTTGGAATAGTAAAGAACCCCAGTGGAGATATCAATGTCTACATATACATAAAAAAAAAAAAAAGGGAGGAATCAGTTGTGGTTATCTTTTTTTTTTTACCCTTGACCATGATATAGTGTTTCTTTTGTAAGTGTTTCTTACCGTAGCGATCCCCCATTAACAAGGTGTACAGTATCGTTTGAGCCCGATGGCTGATGTTCCGACTTACTTTCCCAGTTTTCAATTCAAACGGCAAGGTCAGGATTTTTTTGCTTGGTGACAAGACCATTTCCACCGTAGCGTCAATCATACCCTTCAATCCATAGGCAGCACTCCAGATATGTTCTTCAATATCAAGAATTTCGCGGATAGCCACTGTCGAGCACTCGTTCTCCTTTGTTGTTGGTCCCATATCCCTTTTCACAGTCGCCGCGCGTTTGGGATGATCTCCGACATAGACAGATCCAAAGGATTGTATGCTCTTGACGTAAGGCTCCAATAGTCCATAAGCCGTCATTTCATCTTGTCCAATCACATAAAGAGAATCCATGGTCGAATTGATCGTGCGCTTCAAAGCATCCTGGATAGTGGCAGTGGTAAAATTTTTGTGCTTGAGGCAGTACTGGAGTGTTTCATGGATGATCGCACCGTGGACGAGAGGTTCGCTGAAATCCGAGACACCCTTCGTGGTCATTTGCAATACCGATTTCCGTAGACAAAAAAAGCTTTCTGCCACAGCTGTGCATGATATCAGTCGATCTGGGTAGTGAACCAGGAAATTATGGTCGTTGTCAATAATCCAAGAATAAGTTGTTTGATCCGTCCCAGAGGTAAAACAAATATTGATAATGTCCCCTATAATAATTTTTTTAGTATCCAAATCCATTCATCGCCACTGAATTTGAGGTGGGGTTTTTTTTTTTTTTTTTTTTTTTTTTTTTTGTATTTTCTTACCTTCTGATATTTGACTGTGAATCCAATCTTGTCTTAAATACACTTTGGCCGGTCGCTTTTCATGATTTTGGTCAACAAGTAACAGCTCCTATATCACACATACAAATGCAAAATGTTTTTAGCCATCATACTGGCATTGATCAACATTCGATTATTATTGTTTTGGATTTACCTTCTCCATCAATTGAGTATCGTTTACGATATATGCTTTCAGTTGAACATAAACCACAGTATAGCGTTTGTATTTCTTTTTCGATTGGGGTTCATCATTGATTTCTTCGGCCTAAAGAAAAAAAAACGAGGGGAGCGATTAGTTGATCGTTGTCTCCTTGTGTCACACATATATTTATTATTTTTACCTTGACAATGGTGGGAATCTCATCAGCTGTACCTGGATCAGGGACACTTTCATCAATGGTAGATATGGTTTCACGTTTGATTGGGGCTAATTCGTTGGTGGTAGTATAAGAAGAGGTGTTATTTACTGCTGTTGTTACTGTAGGTTCGTCAAGTAGATCAATTGGTATATCATCACCAAACATATCGTCGTCGTCGTCATAGTTTATGCCATTGCTTTGTCCTATCACGTTGTTGTTGCTGTTGCTGCTGCTGCTGCTGCTGCTGCTGGTCACAGGTTCACAAGATGGCTGTTGAGGATTTGTTACTGTTGTTGGTCGAGCAGGCACTGTTTCTTTCTGTCCGTTATTATGATTGTTGGTGCTATGTGATGGTGTTGGTATATTTTTCAAAGTTGTAGTTGAAGACGTTGTAACGCTAGCCGAGGTTTGCTTTCGTTGTTGTGTTGATGGTGCCGGTGGTGGTGGTTGCAAAAAGGGAGTATCGAGCATTTGATCCAACAGTTCTAATGGAATATCGTCTCCAAACATTGAAGATCCATTTGACGTTGATGTTGATGTGGTCGGTACTTTCGTAAACTGTCGGCTAGGTACAGTATCTGAGAGCTGCTGTGGTAACTCTGGCTCTTGCTTAATTTTTTCGTCATGAAGGCGTCGCAAATATTGTTGTTGTAATTGTTGAGGGTGGATACTAAAGTCGCTCCAATCAATACTATGAGAAGAAGAAAAAAAAAAAAAAGAACCAAAGAAATCAGTATGCGCGTTTGCGTGATCATGATCAGTTGGTTGGTATCTTCTCTTTTTTCACTTACCTATCAAATTGCTGTTGTTGGGAAAGCGTCAAGAAATCCATGTCGTTTTTTTGGTCTGAATCGACCGCCGCACCTAATAACAAGTAAAGAGAGAAAGTATGTATATGCATTAATGAGACAGTGAACGATTAAGTAGAGCAATTACACGATAGATCTTCGATGTTCCACATATAATTTTGATATTTACCTTCACGAGCACACCTTCGTTTGACTGATGCATCTGTAGGTGACCGATCCCACTCGGTTCTTGGTCTTGTATTCAAAGCTTTTTTCTCATTTGGAATAAAGGACATGAGAAAAGATATACAGAATCAAAAAATTGAAGGAAAAAGAATCAAAAAATAAAAAAAAAATTCCAGCACGGTTTTATTTTATATTTCATATCCCGGCAGGGCAAAAAAAAAAACTAATTAAATAATGTAAAAAGGTAATAAATCTATCTAAACAACAACTTCACGCTTGATGATCGATCCTTTGGCCTTGGCATTGTAGAGAGTTGGGTAATAGGTGGAAACAGGACATTTGTGCTTGATGCATTGATTCACCTTGGCAGCTATTTCTCCACCAGTAATCCAGGCACCCTAAAGTACAAAAAAATAAATAAGATGGTCCATATTTTTTAGAAGGGGAAGGGGGATTAGAACTGTACCTGTAAAAATCCATAATACCGTTTGCTCGTTGCTTCGCCTGCGAAGAACACGCGGTTATGGAGAGGAGCTTTCATGTTTTCGTGATGTTGATCCAGTTCACCAATAGGCCAGTTAGAATAGGAGCCACGGAAAAGGGGATCCGAATGCCAGCGGGGGAAAACCATGTCGGTAGGTTCAGGGATATCATCACCATACATTTTTCGAAGAACACCCATCAATTCTTTCTTGACTTCGTCGTCACTCATGCTTTCCACACGGTAGCTATAGTCTTGAGTCACGGTCACCATAAAGATATTGTCCTTGCCACCAGTAGGGAAAAAGCCTTTAGCATTCATATTTTCCCATACAGAATAAAGTCCACGGCTCGTAGGATTTCCATACAAGGTGAATTGGGTTTCATCCCAGAATTGCTTGGGGAAGTTCAAAAAGATCTTGGTATAAGTAGCAAGGTGGAATCCGAAGATACCTTCCAATTTCCAGTCAGGC
Source organism: Absidia repens (assembly GCA_002105175.1). Lineage (NCBI taxonomy): Eukaryota > Fungi > Mucoromycota > Mucoromycetes > Mucorales > Cunninghamellaceae > Absidia > Absidia repens. The sequence continues at coordinate 277,200 of MCGE01000033.1, read as the reverse complement.
ATTTCAGGTTTCCATTGCACATCACGATGTTGAAGTACGCCAACTCTACCGTATTATATATTGTAAAACCATGAATAAAAATAAAAAAAGGGGCGAAAACAGTGATCAATCAACAACTACTTACGAAAATGTGGAAATAGCGTAATCGGCAATAATAGTGTCTTTGTCAGTGTGGATAGTCACCTTGTCCTTGCTGTATTCAACGGTCTTGACCTTGGTGTTGAGTTTCAAGCGTTTATCATTCTTCTTGAATACACGCTTTGCTTCTTCCAAAAAGATGTGGCGGAAACCACTAATAGTTAAAGAAAAACTTGGTGAGTTTTCTATACGTCAAGTGCGTCCGCGTTTTTTTTTTTTTTTTTTTTTTTGATTTTTTACCGAGGATCAATATTCATGAGATCTCCATCGGAATCAGGACCAAAGTCAGAGGAGTAACTAGCCTCGTCATTAAGAGCAGCAAAGACGGAAGATGACACTTCAGGAGTTTCACCCATTTCCCCTAGACAAAGAAAAAAGAAAAAGGAATTATCCGCAAGTCAGTAAAAAAAAAAAAAAAAAAAAAAAAAAAAAAAGGAAAACGTAACTCTGCATGTATACGTACAATCGTAACCAAAGTATTCAATACTTTGTTCAATTGGAGTCTTAGCAAACCATCCAGCAAGAGATAAACCTGTTCGTCCAGAGAAATCCACTTGATTGCTTTTTGCACGCAAACCTAGGGGGAGAGAAAAGAAAAAGCAAAGTTTATTTAAATGTCCGCTCTATTATCATTTCAGGAACACTTTTTTTTGGAGAGGCGGGAGTCCTTACTGGCCATTTCTTCAACCTTGGAATATCGGTCAGCATATCTATCAAAAGAAAAAAAGTAAAAAAAAAAAAAAAAATAGGATGTGAATTTATGAAAAACGCCGAGGATATTTTTTTTTCATTGGTCTTACTCGTTGTTCTTGGCTGTACCGTTGATTTTTTTACCATTTTCATCAATGTATGTCAAATCCCCATAATCGGTGACAGCAGTTTTAAGATCATACTTTTGGCGAAGCAGGTTAATGGGATTGGAACCAAGTCCTTGTACCCAATTACAACCAAGTTCAATGGTAGTATTTCCAACCTTTGTGTTTTGTGCTCGACCTAAAAGAAAGACAAGAAGGAACAAAAGGGGGGGAGGCAAGGAGAACCATGAGACGGTGTTTTAAAATATGATTTTAATTTATATTATAACACATACCTCCAAGAATATCTCTAGCTTCCACCATAACAAAATCATCCATTCCGTTCAATGTAAGATTTAAAGCTGCTGAGATACCACTAACACCACCACCGAGAATAGCAACCTTGGTATGGATTGTTTCGGCATCGGCAAAATGATTAGAGGCAAGCAACCCAAGCGAAATGACGGCAATGGAGGAAAACTTCATCTTCGTATTATGAAAGAATACACAAAAAAGACAGAAAGATGATTGATGGAAAAAAAAAAAAAGAAAAAAGAAAAAGAAAGCGAGATTTGGCGATCGTTTTATATTGTGAATTTAATACACTGTAGACAAAGGGGGGGTGGCAAATATACGGAAGAACATCGGTGATTCAAAATGAGGTCATACACCTAAAAAAAATTAAATAAAGCCTACTGTCGAATAAAGGAAAAAAAAAAAAAAAGTTTGCCCAATGGTAACATTGAGCCGGTATAAATTGCCTTTCTGGTTCAGGTGAAATAAAATAAATGCTGCAGACTTTTACATGCAATGAAAAGGGATTACGATTATTTAAGGAAAATAAATCTCTGTGCACAGTTAGTACAGATGTAGGCGGCGCTTGTATGGATCACCACAATGTTCTTTATTTTCTTATTTTGATCTACAACGATAATCATGATGAACGGTCATAAATATTACAAGTTCCTTTTTTTCTAAAGGAAAAAGACACGTCGCGGGATAAGGGACAAATCTTTTTTTTTTTTCACACGAGTCAAGACAAAACCCTGTTAATCATCAATCAGTGATAATTGAAAAGGGTGAATGGTGGGAGATAAGCGCAGACAATCAAAAAGTTAAAAACCCCGCCTGGATCTGATAGTTCCCATAGCCCTATAAGTATATGATAATTTTATTCACAGCATTGAAACTAAAATAACTTTATATATTGACATAAGATTCACCTAACCCCTATATACATTCACATAAAACGTTTGTAAAACCTAAAACACGCCCATACCTGATCGCAATATCATTCAATCACAGATATTCGATCACCTCCATGTGTCATTTTTCACATGGAGCTATAACAATAATAATGATATTAAAAATAGAAGTTATATGAATGATATTGAATACAAACTACATGGCACTTTATTATAATATTCACTTTCTAAACAAATAAAAAAAAAGGAGGAGGCAGAGAGAGTATATATAGATTTGCAATAAACAAATGAATGGGTGGTAGAAGAAGTAAACAATAAATACAATAATAAAAAGCGGGGTAGTATCGCTATAAAATAATTATAAAAAAACAAAAGAATGAAAGAAGCTATCTAAACAAAGTGACCATCATCAGCAGAGTGACCTAGTCGAGTAGGCCGATTGTCCATACTATCATCTTCATCACTTTCGTTCCATTCAATCCAATCATCAGTGACACCAGCTTCTTCCATTGCCATTCGATTTCCGTCGTCGTATCCCGATCGCCATTACCGTCATCGCCAATGGGGTCTAGGAATGCCTGGGATTCATCACTTTCCTGTTTGACTTCTTCCACCGCCCGTTTAGCCACAAAATAAACATACACCATCACAGCAGTAGCCAAGATAGATCCAATCACTATCACAATTTCTCGTACTGTTTCGGCCCGTTTTTCACTTTCGGTCAGATCGTCCTCTCCACCCAAAACATGCTTCGCAAACGACGTGAGATTGGCGCCAATATATACATGTAACCCAATCTTGATCAATGATAATGCTGTTCCCAATGCAAAGTGTGATAATGGAATATCGGTTGCGGCAAATAGCACGTTCTATATATAATAATAATAAATTCATGAATAAAAACGATCGTCATCTCCCATCTCTCTCTCTCTCTCATCCTCGCACACTCCATCTTCGTTTTTCACTCGGTCCTACCAGCAAGTTGAATGGGTACGGTGACAGGCGAATAAGTACAAATAACTAGATGTTGATTGAAAGAGACAGGGTGAGTTTTCTTGTGACACTTTCACCTTTCCAATTTATATTATATATATTATATTACCTTGAAACCTTTTTTTTCTACTGCTTTCACCACAGCTTCTAGATTGGGGTATTTCGCCATGGTAGATTGTACCCGCTTTTTCAAATAGCGTCTTGAGATGATGAAGCAAGCTACAGCACCAAACAGGGCACTAAAGTAAGAGATGGGATATCCCTAATAAAGGAAACAAAAATTCACATTGCAAGTTGACATTAGTAACAGGTATCATATATTAAAGGATAAACTTACCTTGGCAAACCCAAATGTGAATCCCGATAAGCTTTGAAAGGTACCATAGCCAATCATTGGAGGGAATGCACTTAAAAAGATAAGGAAGGACATCAACAAGTAGCCACTAAATAAATTCAAGAAGATATTAGTATACCTTTGCTCACCAGCATCTGTCAGAACAGGCTCCAATGTCATTTCAATAGTTTTACCTTGCACCCATATCGCTTACGGCATGACTAAGTGTTTCCAATGCACTCAGTAAGTCCTTCCGCCAAACATACATAATAGCGCCCATGATAAAGGATAAGATACAAAATACAAGAACCCACCGATACTGTATTGCATATTCCATTATCTGTCGCCGATCCAGTTGCCTGATATGTCGTATTAATTGCCGTGTTTGTCGATAAAATTGTGCTTTCCATACACCCCATCGAGTCAAATGGCGATCTGTGGTATCCATATCAGCGGCATTTTGCCACCATCTTTGCTGCTGTTGCTGCTGCTGTGGTTGTTGTTGTTGTTCTTGTCCGCTGTCTTGGCGTGAATGTTGTTGGTGCTGAGTTAACGTGCCGTCACGCAGTAATTCTTGGCGATCGCTGTGAATGTCATTATCTCCATCATCTTCCGTATCTATGCTTGATTTTCCTTGGTCGTGATCAATATTGACTATGACATGATCAAAACAGATAAAACGTAAACATCAAATTAAAGTGATCTTGCTATATGTATGTATGTGTGTGTGCGTGTGTGTGTGTATGTGTGTGTACGTGTGTGTGTCCTTACCTGCTGTGTCATATGCTGCTACTGTAAGACTAGAAGTCCCGTCCAGTGTGATCTTCCCTTGCTGATCCTTTATTGAGTTTAATCTAATCAAAATTCAAATATAACATGAGAAAAAAGTAAAACAGAACAGGGCCACCCATTATCAACCATCTGAACATACTGGTTTTATATTTTTACCTTATGTCCATTAAATTGAGGGAATCGTAAATGTGTTAAAAAAAAACGAGCCAAAAAAAAAAAAAGGGAATTAGCGCCAGAAGGATATTTCAACCCCGAACGAACCCAAGGAAACAAAAGTAAGGGAGGGAAAATCCAAAAAAAAAAAAAGTGGGGCACACATAGCGCAAATCATCAAGCGAACTATAACCACTTTCGCCAAATAGGTTGTCGGGGTATCCCAATGCTAAAACAAACAAAAGAAGACAATGTGCAGTAAAGACAAAGATACAAAAAACGTTTATTGGGAGTAAACATGAAAAAAAAAAAAAAATTAAGTCATATCATCTAAACTATACTAAATATGGTTTCCATTGAGACAACCATCAAAGCGGGAGATATATCATGAAAGTCCTTTGTGAGTCACCATATTGCAAGCACCCAATATTCTTGGAATTAACTGCCAGATTCCAACGGTGCTTCTGTGCTGATTGAGTATTTCAGCTTGAACCAGAGTTGTTCGATGGTAAAGGTAGCCGTATTCAAGTTCAGTAAGTGATAGTTCGATATTCTTGGATAAGTGACTTGTCCATAGCCAAACAGTAGGTTTTGAATGGAGAGTATCTATCCGTGATGTTCATCGTGTCCTTTAATGATTTATCATTTGCTACTATTGTTGTCGTTGTTCCCATGCCAAATCTACTTTGTAATATATTACTTGATGTCAAATTATTATATTTTTCTTCACTCCCATTCAAAACCGACTGTAATCGATCAATATAAAAAAGATAATCAATCAATATCTATCTTCACACTCTCAATGAGGCCTCCTTTTTCTTACCGCGAATTTGTCATTACGTTGTATTGGGCTCAAATTCTTGCCCATACTAATTCAGGTAGTAAACTGGCTTCCAAGAAAAAAGCTATCAATAACATTGGTAGGAGATCATTCTCATATAGTTTCCATGTTTCTTACCACTAACACCATGTCACCAAGGTACGCCAAAGGTACGGTGGAGAATCATTCCAGTAAACGCATATATTGGAAGCCATATCTAGCGGCGTTCACCTGAAGACCATCAACTCTCAACCAGTTATCCTTTATATATTTGATAAAAATTCTTTGACTTCAGAGTTCTTCAATAAAATCAGAAATGGTCCACGTCAAATTTATTAGTATCAGTAATGGTGATAGTTTTATCAAGTATTTTTTTATCCATGTTTTTTCGACGCTTGGGGAGCGTTTGACATATTTTAAATGCCGCCCAAGTACCTGGTTTTTACTCTCCATTTTTTATTCTTTTTCTTCTTTCTTCCCTTTATTTTTTCTTCACCCATTCAACTTCTATGTGGTTATGTTGAACTTTGTTTACTGTCAGGACTAGTTTAGAAGGGGTTTTCAGAAAAGAGATTATAACATGCATGGGGAAACCCTTTCATTTTGAATCTAGAATTTAGAAATATCATTAGTTGGCTTGTTGGAGCTTTCCATTAGCTTAGTTTAGTTGTTAGTTTGTCTATAGTTTGCATCTACATCTGAATAAAAATATGTCTCCTTTTTACATGCCTTAATGAAAAATGTCCCATTAGTCTCATTCATGTCTTGTACAAGCGATCCTTTTTGTCATCAGGAATTCGTTCATTTCAGTTCGTTCAAAAACGAAAATCTTTTGTCATATTTTTTTTGAAAACTATGAGCTCACAAATGGGGATGGACATGACGCAAGTCATGCCGTTCAGGCTATTGCAACGCGATCTGGATTCAGCTGGAGAGCGAGAAATCTTTTTTCTTTTTGTGTGTGTTTCCTCTCCTCAAATCTCGTCTTCATCCTCGTAGACGCCACCATTCGATCTCACTTAAAAACTATAATAATCGAGTAAAATTTCTGTATAGTTAACTACATATAAGATTGATGATGAATGCCATTCCATTGAAATCCTCCCTTTGAGGACACTCAAGTCATCTATATTCTTAACTGTATAGATACTTCATTTTTATTTTTATGCCACCAAATGTTTCAAACCCAGAATTTAATTTGGTTGGCAAAAGTTTAAAGGAGACTGACACGCAGTTTAGAGCTGGTTTGCGATTGGAATGAATTGACACCGGACACCGGAATCTCAAAATGTGCGACAAGTATTCTCTGGAAACACTGTATTTTTTTCTATTTTTTTTTTTTTGTACTGGTCCCCTAGCCAATTAGGCTCTAATTAGAAAGATATAAGCGGATCTTGAAGTAAATGGGTCCAAACATTATCAAAAAATAGTAACCTCGAGATTTCGCAATAAGGAACAATGAATAAATATAATAAAAAAGTAGTGTCCTAAAAATATACAATCAAAAAGAACTAAAGCAAGGTATAAATATAATAAAATATATTTTCTCTTATTTCTGAATGGTTCTTTTCGGAAAAAACACGTTTAGCCAAAGTCAGATCTAATAAATTAACGTTACACAACAATACGAACTACACCGATATTTTTCAAGTGAAAGAGTCCATTTTCTTTGTTTTACGGTATTTCTCGCCTTTCTCTTCTGTTTAGCTCACTACAACAAATCGCCACTAGGTAAACGAAAAAAGAAGAGCAAAGGAAACCACTTTTATATACATGAATACTAAATAGCAAAAATAATAGACGACAAATGAATGCACTGATCAACGCACTACCGGCCTATTTCGATCCATCCTACGCACAACCAAATGAATATTTAAATAAAAGAGGTATTTTTTTTATTCAATAATATAGCAATAATGATACTAGTACTAAAAAAAACTAAACTAATTCTATCTAACTACCAGCGGTCGATCCATCGTCCAATCCAAATAATGGGTTCGGCAACAATCCAACCCAAAAGACATCATTTCCAGCAGGTACAGCCAAGTCAACACCAGCATCTAGCCAGTCAGCATCAGCATCATCCAGCGCGGCGCCCAGTTCATCAGCATCAGCGTCGTCATCCAGCACACCTACCAGTTCGTCTAGTCCCGTTTCTTCATCTTCGTCAATGTTGCCTTCATCATCAGCAAATACCATTCCAATTGTCACATCGTCTTCTACCAGTGCATCACCTACCATCAGTCCTTCGTCAGCTGCTGATAGTGGAAGTAGTGGATTGTCTGGTGGGGCTATTGGAGCTATTGTTGCGGTTATTGTGATCATCATCGGTGGTGTCTCAGCGTTCTTTATTATGCGTCGTCGTCGCCAAAAGAGAATTGCTGCTCGTGCCGGTGCTGGTGCCATGCGAGATCCCTATAATGAAGGCTTCAGTACTTTCCCACCCCCTCCAGCCCTATGGCATTCACATCCGATAACTATAACTCTACTGCCGCCCCCACCAACAATAATGGTGCTGCTGGTTCAGCACACTATCAACCACAAGTCCAACAACAACAACTTCCACCACTTTCATCCCCACCTGCCACATATAACTATCACAACGCCAACCCTGCTTCTTATCCAATCACTGCACCCGACATGATCAGCACCCCACCAATGTCGTCTTCCAACATGCCCGCGACAATGGCCACCGTTCCACCTGCTTCGAATACCACCAATCTTGATCCGCTATCAGTAGGTCTTGCCACTGCTACAGGTACCGCCGCCGCCACTGCCGCCGCCACTGGTGCGTTCTCCATTAATGATACTCAACAACAACAACAACAACAACAACAACAGCAGCAGCAGCAGCCAGGAGATATTTGGCAACAACCACCCATTGGCACCTTCACCGTCTTGACCACCTATACGCCCACCTTGAGCGATGAAATCGATGTCCAACGCAATGATCAAGTGCAAATATTTGAAGAATATGACGATGGATGGTGTCTTGGCATCAATATCACAAGAGGACAAACAAGAGGTGTGTTCCCCAAACACTGCGTCACCCCAGACCAAACCAACCAACAACAGCAGCAGCAGCAACAATTACAACTTGCCAATCCCTCTTCCCAATCGCTAGCAGTGTCTGATCCAGCTACTGTCACTACAGCTGGTAAACGTGTCAGTTCATTGTATATGGAGAATCCAAATCCCATCCTCCAATAAATAACTACTCAGTTAGAAAATAAAAATAAAAAAAAAAAAAAGACCACAAACATAAATATATAAATATTCACCTTCCGACAAATGTACCAATATAGTTAGAAAAAAGATTCTGCCTTTTTTAGACCTTCCATACTCTCTTATCCCACCAATATTATTCCATATTTTTATATAAAAATACATTATCGACATATATCGTTATCCAAGATGCTTTAAAATAATACATAATATGAAATGATTTTCCTGGCTTTATTTCAGGTCAAAAGACTTACGAACACTGGGTGTGAAACACACAGGGGGTGAATGAGCTCAGCGACCACCATTACATCAAGTATGACCACACAAACTATTTCAAATCCCAACGAATCAATTCCCTGGTCGTTATCGTGGTTACAGATGACGTTAATAAATGATAGATTGATCAAATAACGTACCTTGTGATTGTAAGATGAAATCACTTGGTTTTTGAAAGAGAGGACACAATGAAGCGGAGACTGAACATTGAGCATTTGCATTGAACAAAGAAAAAAAAATATGCCGGCTTACAGTAAATACACTTGATTTTTGGGTAAAAAGGGTGAGCATAGATTATATATATATTACTCATCAATGAACCGTCGTACGACTGAGCTATTTGTTGACCCCACTGCCACAAAAAAAAAAAAAAAAAAGAGAACCCTGATCCTGTGATGATTCACTTTTTTCCCGCTCAGTCCTCCCCCGCTCCCCCTTCCCTCCAAATTGAAAAAAATAAAACCCCTAACTCAATTTTTTTTTCCTTCTTTTTTCCCTCTCTCTACTACCTTTTTTTTTTTTCCTTTTCTTTCTATAGAAGCCATTTCTCTTTATCATCAATGACAGCCATTGGCACTGCTCAACATGTGCCTCACTTGATAACGGAACCTCAACATCAATTTGTCACCCTGTTAAAAGAAATTACGCACTTGCAATGGGTGCGTGAATCTTTACCCATCCAGTCAAAATACTGCGAAGACCTTAAAGAACAACACGAACGAGAAACTCATTTGAAAGGTTTATTGGAAAAGCAAATGTAAGTGCAGAGGTGGAGGCGGAGGGGGGGACGGAGCGGTCCAAGGAAAATTATGCTCACGCACACACACACACTCCCTCTCTTTTTGTTTTTTTTTGTTTTTTGGTAGACAAGAGCATAGAAAGAAACAGGACACGACGTTTACTGGCCTATTGATATTGAGACGAAGTACCAGTTCTTTCAACAATGATAGCAGCACCAGCACCAGCAAGACGGAACCCTCCTACTCGGAATTGATTGAACGGCTACGGCGTTGTGACGGAAAACGCAAGGAAATTGAAACACAATTACGATCGGCGGAAACGATGGTAAAGGAATAGATGCTAATTATTTTAGCGCGCACTGTGTTATTGTTTTTTGGGCGGGGGATCGATGACGATATCAATGATGATAGATTGGGTTTATATGAACGAACCCTAACTCTCTTTCTTTCTTTTTTTTTTTTTTTTTATCGATCTATAATGCAGCTTCAACATTTCAATTCAAATAAGCATACTTTGGATACTCACTGTTTGACTTTGCATACACTTTATGATGGGGTAAGGAAAAAAAAAAAAAGTTTGTGACATGATACAAAAAAGGAAGGTGGAGATGTGGTACTTCTTTTAACCGCACAAAAAAGTGATTCACATCAAAATTATAAATATATATATATATATATATATTCATATATGTAGACTGTACCTGATATTCCTGACGATCCTGCCCATGTGATTGAACGACATTTGAAAAGTGAAGTGATGCAATTGGCCAATGAAATTCCGCAGGTAAAAAAAAAATGCAATTGTTGCAGCAGTTGTCGCATAAGTATTGAATCTGACCTTTTTTTTGTTGTTGTTGTTGACTTTCATCTTAGATTGAAAAGGATATCACTTCTCATTCGGGTGCTCAGAAGAAGCTGTATGAATCAAGGGATCTGATGGAAAAAGCCATGATGACATTACCTGGCGCTACTACTTTCTTGGATCGGCAAGCACTGGCTGGACATAAAACCAATGGATCTCATTCTCTTTTTATGAAATCATCTGCATTATCTTCCATGTTGGATGTTACAGTACCAACTTTAAAAGGTAACAAAAAAAAATAAATCAGGAGGCCATGGAGTGGGGAAGGTGATATTACAGATAAATTGCTCATTGTATGCTATGTCTTTCTTATTAGATGCTGAAAAGCTGGCCTCAGAAGCATACAAATTGGAACGACATGCGTCAAAGCTATGCAAGGATGTCCCTTTGATTCCAAGTTCGTCGTTTAATAGAGGTAAAGATATAAAGTGACGTGTAGAACAAATACTAACCACCTTGGATTTGAATCAATATTAATAGTAGACAATGTCATGACAGTTCTAACGGCTTACAGGGGATATCGTCTAAAGATAGAAACCGTTCTACGTACTCAACTGAACCCACGACTCAAGAAGTTACAATGCCAACTTGCCATTACAAAGTATCACCTCGAACAAAAGACCATGGAATGGATCGAGCAGCAAATCATCATACTGGAAGACCACCTGCGACGAAATGGGTGCCTACGAAATGTCAATCTGGATCGGGAAATAGAAATGTTGCGAATGGGATCCAATGTTGCTGCCATGATGGTCACGACGGCGACGACACCAGCGGCGACGGCGACGGAATCAAACGGACGTATGACAGTTGACAATGCGTTGGATGTGATGACTCGATCAACAACAGTTAGTGAACGAAATGACGATCTTCCGGCATACTCGGCGAATGCATCAGGTGATGGTGACTCTACACTACAGCAGCAGCAGCAGCAACAACCACCACCACCACCTTTTGGCTTCATGTCGCTTTCTTCGTCCTCCTCGTCCTCCTCGTCCTCCTCATCAAACAATAACAATCTTTCGTCGTCCTCCTCTTTCACCACTGCAATGCCATCCTCTCCTTCTGCTTCTCCCCCTGCTGATGCTGCATCTCCTTTGGTGATCACTTCCCATCGCTCTATACCATCAACATCCATCATGTCCCTGGAAAATACACCCGTATCATCATCATCATCATCATCATCGTCGTCGTCGTCAGGCATATCTCCTTCTACCTCTACTTCTTATCGCTTACCTGCCTACTCTGAACATCGACGCGTGGAATACCTCGGTCCCGAAGCCCCTCCTGCTTATTCTAGATAGATAATCATGATTTAGTGATTTCTCTTTTATTAGGAGAATCAGCATTGCTTTTACTTTTTATTTCAGTACTCGTCTATTCTTTCTATCAGTTGTATTTTTTTTCCCAATTTGCTTTTTTTTTTTTTTTTTTTTTTGATTTGTTTGAACATGGAAAATAAAATCATCTTTTTGTACCAACCCAAACACCTTTTTTGAGGGGGGGAGAGTTGAAACATCATTAAGGCTGCGCTTTTTGTAATTCTTGATTTTAGTTGGTTTACATACATACATACATACATATCATTTTTATATATTAAAAATAAAAAATAAAGGGGTGGGGGGACTTTTTATGTGTTTACGTTTTATTTACAACCAATGCCTCAAATATTGTATACTATGGGGTAGTCCAGCAAGACACAGTGGGAGGACCCACAAGAAAAGGTCAACGAAAAAACAACATTGGTATCATTAATATGAGTAATAAAGTTATTCTGATGTGCGTAGTCATGGTATACCTTACTAGACAACGACCTCCTGGATCCTTTTTTTTGCTGTTTGTGTGTGTTTTTCATTGAATGGAGAGAATTGGTCCGAACTGAAGGCGAAAACAGTTCAAATCCCGCCCACGTGAATTTCTATTGCCTCCCTTTTTTTTCGCGCTCTCTCTTTCTTCTTTTTTTTTTTTTTTTTTTTTTTTTCTTTTTCTTCATCATTTTAATTTCTTTGAGGTTATGGTGAACTTAGATTCGTGTTGCGGCTAGTTTAGAAGGGTTTTCAGATCAGGGATTACAACATTCATGGGGAAATCCTTCCATTTTGATTCTAGGATCTGAGGGGCACCATTAGTTGATTGTTTGAAGCTTACATTAGCTTAGCTTAGTGTTAGTTTGTCCACAGAATGTATCTATATCTGAATAAAATATGTCTCTGTTTTTACTTGCTATAATGAAAAATGTCCCATTAGTTTTCCACTTGTTTTGTACATAATGTCTCCCTTTGGACCATTACTCCTTTATACTAGTCCTCACAATTGTTAGGCTTCAATAAAAGATACCCGTTTATCGTTCCTCCCATTTCATGTCTGCCTTGTACAGTATATTAGATTCCTTTTTACGATCGTCCCTTTTAGATTACTGTTGAAAACCCTTCATATCCGGCGATCGTCTCCATCATGTTCCCTCCAATAGATTACTTGTATGGTGTTTTTGATGTGTATTGCTAGTGTGGGGTGAGGTTAATTCGTTGGACGGTTTTATTGTTTTTACTATGGTTTGCCAGTATTTAGAACCTTCCTGACAACAGTATTGGGAAAAATGGAAATAAATCTATTAAACTATTATTTTATACAAACTTGAATACTAGGTAACGAAATAACCATGTCAATTTGTGCCGTTTCTGAAAAATCAGGGCATGAAACATACATCATTTTTACTCGACCCACGTTTAGCGGAGTTTATTTGATTGGTTTCTTGCATACAGTTGGTGGCTTTTTTTTTTCTTTTTCGTTTTTTTTTTTTTTTTGTGCTTTTTTTTTTTTTTTTTTTTTCGTTGTCTTCTCAAAAATCTCTCTCTTTTCCATTGTCCTTGCTTCAAAATGTCAAGGTCTCATAAGCAAAGACGTTCAGGGATGGGCAATACAAAGCCTCACAAATTCAATGACAACAACAAAACGCATTTCAAACATCAAAACAACAAAGCCCACCCAAGAAATGATCGCCATTCAAAGTTCAACAATAATCACACATCCCGTCAATTTGTTCGCCCCAACAAGCAACCGCAGCACCAGCAGCACCAGCAAAAGCAAGAAAACGAAAAAACTCTTCCTTTACCCAATGGCCCACTGTTTGAACGATCGAAACTTACTCCCCGCTGGAAGAAAACTCGAACCATTGGTCCCGGATTTGTCAATGGCCAAAACACTTGCTTTTTGAACTCAGTCCTTGAATGTTTAACGTACACCCCTCCTCTAGCGCAATACTTCCTGTATCAAGGCCATCGGAAACAATGTAAGTATATATATAAATGACTGGTGGAAGGCAAACGGTTTTGGTTAACCTGTTGATTTCTTTTTTTGTTTTGTTTTTTTTGTTTTGTTTTGTAGGTACGTTGAAACGATTCTGTGCCATGTGTGCTATGGATGACCATGTCCATCGTTGTTTGGAAGAACCAAAAAGTTTAGTCAAAGGTGCCGCCATTCTCCCAAGAGCCTTCACTAGTAATCTACGAGGTAAGTCTATTTCCATTGACTTCAAATGAATGCTTCGCTTGCTGACGGCGGCTGTTGTCTATCTTAGCCTTCTCTCAAACTCTACGACTTGGAAGACAAGAAGATGCCCATGAATTCATGATGTTTTTACTGGATGCCATGCATAAATCAACGGTCCAAGGTTATGGGTACGTAAGGAGACAACGAAGAACAGATTGAATAGAGGCTACATATATATGATGAGGAGATTTGAATTGTTCATTTACTCTTTTTTTTTTTTTTTTTTTGTTTCATTTAGAAAACTGGATGCTAAAGTGGAACGAACTGCTTTTATTCATCAGATCTTTGGGGGTCAATTACAATCACAACTCCGTTGTCATAGCTGCAATGCAAAATCAAACACCTTTGACAACTTTTTGGATCTCAGTGTGGACTTACAGCAAGCGAACTCGGTCCAACGTGCGCTGGAAAACTTTATCAAAGTGGATATGATTGGCGGAAGCGATCCAGATACCAAGTACCGCTGTGAATCGTAAGTTGCATAGATACCTACAATCCGCGAAATGAGAAAGAGCTAAAATACGAATTTTCTTTGTCCGTTATAGGTGCAAGCAAAAAGTCAATGCTGGGAAACAAATGACTATTCATCAATTACCTTCTATGCTCTGTGTCCATCTCAAACGATTTACCTTTGATATGATGCGGGGATATATGCGAAAGGTCACCAAGGATATTCAATATACGGAAACCTTAGATATGGCTCCCTACGTCAGCAAAGAAGTCAAGTGTCCTTCTGCGGGTTATCAATTATATGCTGTCTTGGTGCATTTGGGATATGGATGTGATTCGGGCCATTACTTTGCTTATGTCAAGGCTCCTGATGGGAAGTGGTTCCGTATGGATGATGAAGATGTAAGTATATATATATATATATATATAGTTGATGAATCATAGAAAATGGCGGGAAAGTATTAACCCTGCTTCTTTCTTTTCTTGTTTTAGGTGTCTCCGGTATCGTTGAAGGAGGTACTATCACAACAAGCATATATGCTCTTTTATACATCCGAAAAATCGTCAACACATATTCCGGATACCAAGGTCAAGTCAGCAGAAAAGGATCATGGAACAAAGCGAAAGGCGAATGATATGGAAAACACCTCCGAATCTGTGAAACTGGACAGTCCAAAGACAACATCACCATCACCATCACCATCACTGACGAACACTGCGGCGGAAAAGAAGATCAAGAGAAACAAGGATACTCCAACAAAGAAGGATGGCGAACTTGATGATGATGATACACCAACAACGTCAACAACACCAACGAAACCAACCATCAAGGCAAAGGTAGATCACGTCAATGCGGATGCTGCTGCTGTTGCTACTGCTACTGGACCTCCCAAACCATTTGGAATGACAATGGATCACTATACAGATGGTCTGAGCAGCTGGATCATAGCACCTTCCAACAGGCCATTTCGTTCTCTCCGTGGCAACATGTCTCCTCCAACATTTACGGCAGCCGTCAGTGATGTTAGCGCATGGTCTATTGTCGATCAAGAATCAGATCGCAAAAAGAAGCAACAACCTTTGGGCAAAAAATGGCTTCGGCGGATGAAAAGTTGGAATGTAGAACCATCTCAATGAACCCCCCCCCACCCTCCTCCTCCTCCTCTTCCTCTTCGACTTCCTCTAGAATCTGTAGTCTTTGTACTTTTAGTTAGAATTTAGTGATATCAATTTAGTTTATTTATTTATTATTAACATCATTATCATTTATTTATATTTGCTTTTTTGCCTTCTACACTTCTCTCATTTTTGTATGTAAATATATTTCCACACAACAGACACATTTTCTTTTATTATATCTTTTCTTGAATCTGAAAAAAATAAAAATATGAAGTCGGTGTCTTGAGGGAAATCGGAATTTGTTGTCATTTTGGGGTAGACGTCGTTGTTCATTTGGATGAATGTGACCGAAATTGAAGGAGGTGCCTGTCGGTACCAAAAAGGGGGGGGGGAGGGATGGAGGGAGAGGCGAATGAAAGTGAAAAAAATGGTGCCAGAACTGACTTTGAAATGATTGGTTCGATGGAGTAGTGTGGTGCCCTGATTTGGCAGTATTCTACTGTGTTTTGATCTTCCAATGATATCATCATACTTCTTTAAACTATTGATAGGTACGTGATTTTGTGCTATCCTCTGCAAGGAATGAAAGAGGAAAAAAAAAAAAAAAAAAAAAAAAAAAGTGGCGGTTAATGCTTCCAGTAAGGCAATTAAAGGTGATATTTTTATCCAAGCTTATAGTGTGGATAACCTTTTTTTTTTTTTTATGTGATTCTCAGGAATCGAAATATAACGTGGACGAAACTCCGGTCGCCTATTTATTATTTTTTTTTTTTTTTTTTTTGGCGCTGCAAATCAAAATAGACTCTTCTTCTTTCTTTTTTATTCTTATTTTATCATCATGGCCCCGCAAACCAAGATGATAGGCGAACTAGCTGTTGTAGCTTTAAAGGCGGTAAGTTTCATACATACAATAGATACAACCAAGAAATAGAAGAGTTGCTGACTTACTTTTTTTTTTTGTACTTATCTAGAGGGACCTTCCCAATCGTGAGGTATGGATTTCATAAAAACGAGTCTCTTGCATTCAAAGAACTTCACTTATCCAGCTACTTACTTTTACATTTATATATGTCGCTATATAGATTGTGGGAAAACAAGATCCCTTCTGTGTATTCCGCTTAGGTGAAGACGCCAAGAAGACCAAAACTGATTATCGTGGTGGACAACACCCTGTATGGGACGATCAAGTAAGGAACACTCTATACTTTGGAGAAAATAGTACCATATCATATTTATACTTTACCTATTATTGATGACTCACTGTTGTATGTATAGGTCAACTTGATGGTACCTGAAGGCAAAGTAAAAATGCGTGTCCAGCTCTTTGACGAAGATGCCAAGCGTGAAGATTTGATCTCAGATGCTGATGTTGATATTTCTACTGTGCTAAAAGACGGGGAACAAGATGGTAAGAACTAAAACGATTGGCTTCGTAGTATGTGCATATAGTAATCATATAACTATTCAACTAAACCCGTTTTTGTTACTCCTAATAGGTTGGTTTCCTTTGACATACAAGGGTCGTAAGGCTGGGGAAATATATTTAGAATTGACTTTTTACGCTGCCGTAAGTGTCCGAAATGAACAGTGTGTAGGGCTTTGTGTGTGATACTTTTATCAATTTGTACTCATTTCATTGTTATTAATATTAATAGCGTCCACCTCCCCGTCGTCAACCTACAAGATACCGCGGAGGCATGCGTCCACAATCGTATCAAGGTCCTCCTCCTGTACCTAGTCCTGCTTACCCTCCTACAACTGGCCGACCTCTTCCACCAGCGCCATCTGCGTCATCATCTACACCAAGTCGATACAACGTCGGTCCTACGCCTTATATTCCTCCTCAGCCCGCTCAATCTGTCCAACATAATGCGACCCCTCATATGCCCCCCAGTTTAACTCCCACGCCTTCGACATCAAGCGGATACCCTCCCATGAACCATCAACCTCCTGCTCAGCAATATGCACAACACCATCAACCTCAACAGCAACAGCAACAAGCCCATTATCCACCTCAACAACAACAACCCGGACACGGTGGAGCTTATTATCCACCTGCGCCACCAGCAACATCAGCACCCCCTTCTTCAGGAGGTCAACCTTTACTGTCGGCTCCTTTCCGTCCAGGCCATTCTCCCCAAAACAGTGCTTCAGGAAACCATGGTAAAACAGAAACAGAAAATAAAATAGGGGTAAAAAAAAAAAAACAAGGATATATCAATTCTCATTGTCTTTTTTGTTTTTAGGCTATCCCCCTCAACAACCCCATCAACCTTATCCTCCTCAAGGCCCACCAGCTCAATATGGAAATTTCTCGACACCTGTGATGGCATCTTACCCTCCACCTACATCATCCGCTAATGCAGTGAACTTTCCACAACCCCAACGAAACCCGGGCTATCCTCCTCCATCTGGTGGTGGTGGTGGTGCTCCTCCCTTTGGAGCTGCTCAATCGCCATATCCCCCTCCTCCTGCTTCTGGCGCCGGCGGTTACCCTCCAAACCCTTCAGGCTATCCTCCCAATCCATCTGGCTATCCTCCCTCCCAGCATTATAACCCTCAAGGTTATCCCCCTCAACATTAGATAGCAGTATAGAAATCATTCTTTACAATAAAATCAATCTCCCTCCCCTGTTTCTTATCCATGTATATTATATATTTACGTCTTCCTTTTTTTCATGTACATTTTGAACCCCAGATGTCGCTCTTTCTTTTTTTTTTTTTAACAACATCCACCATACAACTCATATTGTATGGCTTTGCAACAGTCTACATCTACTAAATGGTACCCAATTTTAAACAGCCCACCCTCCGCAAATTAAATCCCAAGCGACAATGGATCAATAACCAGAAAGACAAACACGTTATTGACAACAGAGCGACAATCTCTCTTTCTACAACCAGCCAACAACAACATTCTCCGACGGGATCGATGCCGATGAAAAAAAAAAAAAAGAATAACAACAACAACAACATTGAGACCCTATCGTATGACAAGGGATGCTGTGATTGTTCAACAAGTGGCCCATCCTTTTTTTTTTTTCTTAAAAACAAAAAAAAAATCAACGAATTGGTCAATGGTTTTCTGTCCAGTCTGGTCCCAACCACTCTCTATTTTGTGGCGCTGCCCAATGTCTTGATAATCACCATAGCGTTTTACCGAGAACTGAAGATGAAAATGGAAGGGGATAGTTTGCCCAACCAACACGACCACTGCCTCTTGAAACCCCCTTCTCCCAAAAAAACGTGTGACTCAGCATAGGGGACATTGGTCCACTTCCACACATACAGTATCAGTGGTATTGGTTGGCAATTACGGTGGTAGTGGTGTTACTGCTAGGATGGTGAATGGGTGGTACCTGATCCAAACAAGTAATTGATGATTTTAATTTCTTAATTTTAGTATTTAGAATTAGTGATAAATTATTGTAGTGATAGAGTTTTAGTATTACTATGTCACTCATTTATCAATAAAAAAAATCATTTCTATATGTATGTATTATTTTTTTTATGTGTATGTGTATGTGTATGTATGTTATGTGTGCTGTATCATTATCTTTCTTTTTTTTTTTTATTCTTTTTAATGTGTTCAATATTTGAATATATAAATTGTCGGTGTGCCTTTGAGCAGGGTTTGAAAATCCGACGGCGGGGTATTTCTTACTGGTGGTGTGTTCGGGTTAAGAGGATTTTTTCTATCATTTTTTTATATTTTCTTTCTCCTTTGTTCTTCTTTTCATTGCCCTTTTTGTCCTTCCTTCTTTTTTAAAAAAAAACTACCCTTTCTTTTTGTGACTTCATTGACTTATTGCCGATTCATTATTGGCTTCTTTAGCAATAGTCGTCATGAATCTTCACACTCTAGATCTTGATTCCATAAAGATCAATGGCTACTCGCTTGATTCTGCCTTACCTCTTGACAAGGATTGTGATACTGTCCTTATGGTTTGTGGTGAAAGGTAATGCAGGCTAAAAAAAGAACGACTTTTCTTTCTTAAAAAAAAAGGAGATTGATAGGTTTCAAGGATACTAATGTATTTATTTTTGTATAATGTAGAACTCGGGACAGTCTTCCTATTGTGGCCAAATTGTCATATCAAGGACTCCGTTTAGAACGAGAATACCATATTGCCGAAAGGCTTTTTCGATTTCCTGAAGCCAACCAACTACTATGTCAGCCTTTAGAAAAAGTCAATTTACCTCAGGGTCTTATTGCTATTATATTCAAATATGATGGTAAAGGAAACAAAAAAGCACAAACAATTGTGCGTGTGCGAGGTGTGCGTGCGTGTGTGTGTGTATACATAGAACTGGGCTGGTGTGACATTGAAAACTGACAAGATATTTCTTTTTTTCTGTTGTTTTTTGTACCTTGTATCACTTGATACATGAAAAAAATAAACCTTAGGTGCCAATCGATTGGATGCTTGTCAACCTGATCTGTCACAATTTATTGATCAACATTCTGATGAACCACCAATGATACTTTCGCCTTCTATGGATTTGGATGTCTTTCTGGATTTTGCTATTCAATGCTGCAATTGTTTGGAATTTATTCACAAGCACCAAAGTAAGCAAAGGAGAAAGGGGGAATATCATCTTTTATGCATTTATTTTTGCCCCTCCCCCATCCCTTAGATTGATGTATTGACTTATCCTGTTATTGTTTTCTTATTTATTTGAACAAAAAAAAATTAGTTGTACATGGGGAAATCAAATTGAACGCATTATTATGGCCTGAAAACAGTACGGTAAAACTATGGAACTTCGGATCTGGATCAAGAAGCTTGGAAACCAATCTCACTTCCGAAGGATGGCGGAAAACGGTACATCGACATGGCGTCTCCAACTTTTTACAAATGCTTATGTACATGTCTCCGGAACAGACTGGTCGTACTACCTTCCAACCTGATCATCGGACCGACCTTTACAGTATTGGCATCACCTTTTATGTTGTCCTGACTCAATCCCTGCCTTTTGCTCACAACAGTCCCATGGAAATCGTACACAATGTTATGAATCGTCGATTATCCGCTGTCCACGAAATTCGACCTGACCTCCCAATGGTCCTATCGGCGATCATAGATAAACTTACAAACAAGGTAGAAAAGCAAGCTCCGCAAAAAAAAAAAAAAAAAAAAAAAAAAAAAAAAAGACGGTTGGAACTCATCATATTTATTTACTTTGATTACGATTTCTTTTTATTCCTACAGTCACCCGATGAACGATATACTAGTGCTCATGGTTTACGGGAAGATCTGAAAGAAGTAAGACGTCAATTAGATGCCACCAACGATCCTCAGGTAATTAATTGACAATAATGTTTACATTTTGCTTATTTGAGAACTTCAAACTCAGAAACTTTAATTATTACTTTTTTCTGTCAATTATAGTCTATTTCGCCATTCAATCTCGGCAAAGACGATATTGCCAGTGTTTTTACTTTACCCAACGGTTGCTTCGGTCGGAAAAAGGAAGTGGACATTGTCACCAGTATTGTACGGAAGACTGCTTATTTATATGGACGGAACCAACGAAATCAACCTGCACGATATAGCAACCTCGAAACCATCCTTACGCCTCTCAGTACAAGCGATAACACCGGTGTAGTGGAAGGCTCGTTCAACAGAATAAACAACGGTATGAATGCAAGGGGACAACATCGACGACAAAATGCAAACGCTGCACGGTGGAAAAAACCTACAGAAATGGTAGCGATCTTTGGTGACTCTGGCGTCGGCAAGTCTACATTGGTACGAAGTATACAGCAAGTGGCGCGGGATTATGGTTATATTGCAACAGCAAAGTTTGATACTCGGCAACCCACCCCTTATGGATGTATTTTACGATGCCTCTCCATCT
The DNA here is from genome assembly GCA_002105175.1 of Absidia repens. Lineage (NCBI taxonomy): Eukaryota > Fungi > Mucoromycota > Mucoromycetes > Mucorales > Cunninghamellaceae > Absidia > Absidia repens. Next base: position 255,888 of record MCGE01000033.1, on the reverse strand, counting down.
TTTTCAAGAACATTCTGGGCGAATCGCAGGCGGAATTTGATCGGTTTTCAAGCATGCTCAAAACTCAGCTGGGGTCCCAGGCCTCGAAGGAACTGCCAACATTGCTCATGGACAACGTACCTGAAATCCGTGCCTTTTTAGATGAACCGAGCGTGGTGGATACTGATCTTGGAAACGAAATGAGTGGAAATGAAATTAAAATGCGCTTCCATTCGGCTTTCTTGGAAATTTTTCAAGTCATGGTCAACTTCAAGTTTGTCACTCTGGTAAGTACCAAAAAAAAAAAAAAAAAAAGGAAAGGCAAAGCGATCGTTTTAACTCATTCATAACATTTATGCGGGTATTTTAGTTTTTGGAAGATCTACATCAAGCAGGTATATAAAGAAAAAAGTACGAAACAAAACGCCGACCACACTATTCTGACTTTTTTTTATTCTTCAATTGAATTACAGATGAAGCGTCGATTGAATTATTGGACTCCTTGATTGCGGCACGTCTAGACCTTCTGGTGATTGTGACTTACCGAACGGATGAACACTCTAGTATGATCTCGACTCTTCTAAGCAACGACCATTCTGTAGTCAACTATGTGAAATTGGAAAACATGGATCAAACAGCGCTCATGGATTTGATACGAACAACGATGCACCGTCATAAGGAAATCGATCTCGCATTACTCACACCATTGGTCGACTTTATTACCAAGAAGACGAAGGGAAATCCATTTTATGCTTGCCAGCTGTTGACCACTTTGGAAAAGAAGGGCCTCATTTATTTTACCTGGGAACAATGTCGATGGGAATACAATCTGCAAGAAATCGAAAAGGCATTACTGCATGAAATGGCGGAAACAAGTCAAGACATCAACATCAAGTTCTTGGTGAGTCGATTAAGGGAACTCCCATCGGATGGACAACGGTTTTTGAAATGGGCTGCTTTTATTGGCGACAAGTTCTCTTACGAAACGGTACGACACTTGATGATGGACGATACCACAGGCAGTGTTTGCTCGGATGCAGAAACTGACAATGAAGACGACGCGACGGATGTTAGATCACCTCTCTCGACTTTATCACTTTCTCACAACAACGACTATGTGTCCTCCTCTGCAGTTACAACGCCGACAGCACAGGGATCTTCAGGGGCATTTGGCGCCACCAATGGACATTCATCTGACGCTATCAATGGACTCCAATCAGCACTACAACAAGGATTTATTCATGCCTTCTCCAATGACGAATTTGGATTCTGCCACGACAGGTACTCCCAAGCGGCCATGCTGCTCGCCAAACCAGGAAAGCGGGACAAGATCCATCTCAAGATTGCAACATACTTTATGGATGAACCGGAAGTGGATACATTTTGGGTAGCGGATCATCTCAAGGCGGCCTTACATTTGATCAAGCTTTTTGACAAGAAATCGAAACACCGTGCCATTCTGATCCGAGCCGGTGACCGTGCTTACAATTCCGGTGCTCACAATTTGGCCTTCTCTTACTACTCTGCTGCAAAAGTGCTTTTACCGGATGAACCATGGATGGATTACGGTGTAGATAGTACCTATCAAGAAACGTTACATTTGTACACTCGGTTGGCGGAAATCAGTTGGTTTATGGGCTACGACCTCACACAGCCGCTTTTGACAACCATTCTCAGCAACGCCAAGTCAGCCATTGATCGCGCCGCCGCCTATCGACTCCAGCATCGTCATCAGTGGTCCAGTCAAAAACTCCAAGGCCGTGCCTATATTTTGATGGAATGTCTTAGTGAACTCGGTGCGGAAAATGTGTCCTTGGATTTCACCGATTCCGAACTACAACAATTATATCAAGATACCCGACACGATGTTGTAGAAATGGGAATGGAAAATATCTTCAAGTTACCTGTTTGTGAAAATCATTTGATTCGGACGCGTCTCTCTATCATGGAAGAAATGTAGGTGAACTCTTTTTTTTTGATTTTTAGTGAGGAATAAGAAAATTGACTGATTCTTTTTTTTTTTTTATATAAACATAGGTGTATATGGGGATATTGGATGAACGATACAAAAGCTGTTATGGCTGTTAGTTGTCGATTGGTGAAAAAGACGTTTTTACAAGGCACTATTAGTCCCTCCACCGGCGTCGGATTGGTATTTTTTGGCATGGCTGCCATGGTGCTTTACAAGGATTATGAATTCGGTCAAAAAGTGGGTCAGATTGGCGTGACGTTGTGCAATCAATACGGTGGCAATTCGGAATGCGCAAGAGCAAAGCATATGTACGGGGCGTACCTTAGTGTTTGGGAAGGACATTACCGCGATGCCATGCCTATGTTCCATCAAGCCTTGAAACAGGCATTATTGGGTGGTGACCGGATATCTGCGACTTTCTCTCATCTTCATATGGCCACTGGATGTTATTCGGCGGTGAACCTTTATCTGATACCTTGAGGGAAGCCAAAATGTGTTTGGATGAAGTGGATGGATGGAACAAAACGGCAGGTACCTCCGTGATGGCTATGACGACGATCCGGGCGGTGATGGCTTTACAAGGCAAGACCAAGCTCACAGGTGATGCTATTTTTGACGATCACAATTTCAACGAAAAGGAATACATGATGAAAATGCATGAAAAGGAAGCGAAGGAAATACTCCCTATGTACTGGTTTTATGGTATGAAGCTCGTTATTCTTATGATGTTTGGATTTCATGAAAATGCCGTCCTTATTGGTCAACAGTTTGCTTCTGTGGCTGCCGAACAACCCTCTTTTCGCCATACTCACTGGATGTTATTCTTCTACTGCTTGGCCATGATACAGTGCATACGTCAAGATCAAAGCAAAGAAGCCGAATTCAGGCCACTGATTGACACGAACAGGCGAAAGCTCGAAGAATGGGCCAGTCATTCGTAAGTTTGAAATTTAGAACTGGCAGTGTATGCTATTTATTCATTTAGTTGTTTTGAGCTGACTCCTCTTTTTTATTTTCTTTCCCTTTTTGTTTTTAGCAAAATCAATCTTCAAATGTTTGTTACTCTGATTGTAAGTGCATAGGGTTGATTATGCTCAGTGATAAAAAAAGGATACTTTTAAATAGACTGGCCCACTAATGAACTTGATTTATCTTTGATCTATCATATAATATAGGATGCGGAATTATCTTCGTTAATGGATGACGACATCCGTCGAACGGAACAACTTTACGATCAAGCAATTGATGAAGCGAAAGCTGGGGAATGGCAACTGGAAATGAACGTCATGTATGAATTTGCTGGCAAATACTATATGCGCAACGGATCTCGACATGTGGCTATTCTCTTACTGGAAAAGGCAACAACTGGTTATCGACACCAAGGATGCTACGGGAAAGGAAATCAACTGTCAGAATTTATCAGAAACTCGCGTGGAGTCAGTAACACAAATGATGACGACGATCGATTAGTCATGTCAAAATCAGTCCACGTCCAAACAGAAACACTGCCATCTTCATCTACTTTACCCAACCGAGATTCCGTCAGTGATTTCAGTCTTGCGGAACAATTCCTACACACCGACATCTCCAACCATGAAGCGACTCCTGAAGAAACTCTACTGGCTCTTGACGTGGTCGATCTGGCATCTATCCTTAAAAGCTCCCAAGTTATCTCTAGCGAAATGAACTTCGAACTGTTGATGAAACAAATGCTACAAGTAAGGTTTTAAAAAAAAGCAATGTATGTGACGGATGATTGTTTTACTCATATTGTTTGCATGCTATCTGATGAACAATAGATTATTTTGGAAAACTCTGGTGCTGAATCCGGTGTTATTATCATCAAGGAAAACACTTCATTTTTAATCATGGGTACTGGATCTCAAGCAGAAGGTAAACAAAAAAGAATGGGGATACTTGATGAATATAGTGACCATCTCACCGTTTTATTTTTATTTTTATTTTTATTTTTATTTTTATTTTGATATCTAGGTTGCAAGATATTGAAGAAGCCCAAGCTGCTATCTGAAGAAGCTGACTCCGTTGTGACTCGTGTGACCCGATATGCCATTCATGCTCAAGAATCATTGCTCGTCTCTGACATACAACAAGACTCTCGGTTCTCTGACTGTGAAACATGTGCCAAATCAGTGATATGTACACCTATTACCCACAAAAGTGCTATCGTTGGATGCATTTATATTGAAGGTGCGGTGGGATCGCTAACATTCAGGCATGAGGTGGTCCTCCGGCTATTATCTCAGCAAGTTGGTATCAGTGTGACAAACGCCCTTCTATTCAAAAGTATTCAAAAAGTGACTTACGCCAATGTCAAGATGATCGAAAATCAAAAGGCGGCCCTGGAAGAAGCACGGAAAAGCAAGGAAGCTGCTTTACGGGCAATGAAACTCAAGGCGGACTTTTTGGCGAATATGTCTCATGAACTACGAACTCCATTTTCTGGTTTTTATGGAATGATCTCCTTGTTATCGGAAACATCATTGGATGGAGAACAGTTGGACATTGTACATACTGCCAAAGAAAGCTGTGAAATGCTGCTCAAGATTATTGGTAAGATTTGCTGATGATGATTTGATATGGAAATGACCGTGCTTTTGCTTACCTTTTTTTTTAAAAAAAAAAAAATCGTGTAGATGATCTCCTGAATTTTTCAAAATTGGAAGCTGGAAAAGTATCTCTGGATTTGGGCTCTCTGGTCGTGGAAGAGGTAATTGCGGACACCATTGAAATCCTCAGCTCCTTGGCGGCTCGAAAAGGATTGGAATTGGCGTACATCATCGATCAAAATGTCCCCAAAACTATTATTGGCGATTCTTCTCGGCTCCGACAAATATTGACCAACTTACTTGGCAATGCTATCAAGTTTACTCATCAGGGTGGTGTGGTGATTCGATGTCATTTGGAAGATGAAGTCCGTGAAGACGATTATATTGGGCTACGGTTTGAAGTGATTGATACTGGTATTGGCATTCGACCTGAACAACAACGCAATCTCTTTGAACCATTCTCTCAAGTGGACGGAAGCACAACGCGGATGTATGGTGGAACAGGATTGGGACTTTCAATCTGCTTACAACTGGTACGACTCATGCTGGGAACAATGAATGTAGAATCTCAACCGAACTATGGATCCAACTTTTGGTTTTCTGTGATGGTGCAAAAGGACAAGAAAATCCATACGTTGGAGAGCTTCGCGTCCAGTATCTCCCAACTCTCTCAATACAGCATCTTACTGGCAACATATCACGATCATACGTCAACTATGGTGAAATCACTCTTGCCTGAGTTCCAAGTGGATCGAACTGCAGACATACAACATGCTGTCTCTCGTGCGCTTCAGGAACACTACAAGATACTACTATTAGATATCCCACCAAAACCGAACAGTTTTATTGCTCAACAGCTACAAAGCGTGGACGATGACCCAGAATGCGAACTCCATATTGTACTTTTGTATGCACCAGCGACCGAAGGACACAAAGTGGCGGCAGAAGCGATTAACGGAGCGTCGGATCGACGTGGTAGAATGGTCAAAATGGCGAAACCAGCAAGACGTGCGAAGCTACTGCGAATCATAGAACAGATAGTCGATCATCCAAGACATAACTCAATGCCTATGCAACAACTCAACCAACAACAACACACATATCATCGCCATCAACAACAACACCGTCGTCAGCTATCTGATTCAAATTCTGGTAGTAAATCTTCATCACAGCAATATGGTACCCGAATCAGCGACTATTCGAATATGGACGAACTGGCTTACTTCAAGGAACGACCTGTACTTATCGCCGAAGACAACATGGTGGCTCAAAAACTCCTCCGTAAGCAACTCGAAAAAATGGGATTCGAAGTGGAAAGCGCCAATAATGGGGAAGAAGCTATACACCTGTATCAACAACGGCCCATGAATTACTTCTCGGTTGGATTCTTTGATCATCACATGCCAAAGGTAATAAATATATATATATATATATATATATATATATATATATATATATATATTAAAGCCATAGACTGAAATACTCATGGTTTTTTTTTTTTTTTTTTTTTTTTTTTTTTTTGTTGTTGTATAACCGTAACTAGTGTGATGGAGTAGAAGCAACAAGACGAATACGGGCACTTGAATCATCTGACACAGGTCGACTTCCTATCATTGCACTGACAGCGGACGTTCAATCGTCAGCACGCGATATCTGCATGAATGCAAACATGGACGCTTACATGACGAAGCCAATGAATACCAATGTACTTGTTTCCACTCTCCGCGAATTGAATCCTACTCTGAAATCGAACGAAATCCCATCATCACCATCATCATCATCACCGCCACCACCCTCAGCAACAGATATAGTGTCACAACAGCATGAAGAAGACGATCAGGAACGACTGTCACTGCGATCATCTTCTATATCATCAACTACCGCTGGCTCCACAAACACAGTTTCGACTGCTTTTTCTACAACAACTGCTCCTACGTCACCTTCTTTGAATACAATCAAGAATCACAAACCCGACACCACCGACATCTCCTCCCCGTCTAACTTGACAAATGACAACAGCTTTGGCCAAGAATCAAGTCCTTGACATAGATCTATTACCAACAGGAAGCATTATCGTTGCCAATCATGACTCTCATCTCTGCATCACCATCATTAACTCTTACCATCGCAATCTACATCATCATTATCATTCATCATCTCGAATCATTCTTGTCACCATCAACAAATAACAATCAACCAACGCCTTCATATCAGTCATATCACATGTCCCTAACCTCTCTTTTATCTCTTACTTCATTATCCGTGTACAATATTCTCCCCACCCCTCCTCCATCCTTTAGACCATTCATTCATTATTATTTTTATCTTTTATCAGTCATCTCATATATATTATCCATTAATAAAGCGCTTATTTCATTTTTTTTTTATATCATGGATGACGGAAGTCTCAACTGGCAATTGCGACTCATTTGGTGCGGGCATTGACAAGTTAGCTCAAGGTAAGAAACAAGGGATTCTTTCAGGCATAACGATATACTGATATATCTGTCTCTTTTTCTTCATGTTGTATTATAGTAGATGATATCTATTCCCAATTAGCAATGCCCCATGAACCAAAAAAAAAAAAAAATGATGACGAGACACTTCGTTTGTCATGCTCAAAGCACAGCGTTTTTGGGTGGGCTCTCTTCCTATCAGGTAGGATCACATTTATATCTTATTATGAATTCTTGTGCTGACCAGTTGACTTCATACACTAACCCGCATATATATTATTATTCCTCTTTTAGATTTACGCCCACCACTATCTTTTTTTTTTTTTTTTTGCTTACAAACCCTGATACACGCAATTAACCAAATATATCAACTGTCTTCTGTTTTTTCTTTTTTTCTTCGGTTTTTTTATTTTGTGTGTGTGTACCGGACTCGAATGACAAATCTGAACAATCAACTTGTGTGGGTATATTTTTATGCGATGTTCTTGGCAAAGCTCTGAAATGGGTGGCATGGATGGCGACACAGATATGAATATGCTCAATCCTGGGTTGCGCACTTCGGCTTTGGATTTCAAAATGCGCTTATCAGATGGAGCGGTGAATCCACTGGGTGATATTTGAAAATGGGTCCGGGATGCCGAAATGTTAGACAAGGTACTTTTGGCTTGGTCGTTAGGTGAATGAAGGTATTGAAAAGATAAGTACAAAATAATTGGACATAGTGAAAATCAGCGATAAGGAAACCTCGTGACACATTTGTTGTTATTATGATTATTATTATTCAAATAGACCACAGATGCAGCCATCCGTGTGAATGATTTGGTGATTGGTACTTCTCTCAAATGCTTGTATTGTCAAACACGTGTAGACTATTGCGACTCCTGACTTGTGTGAAAACGGAAGTGATATCGATATATTACTTTACCTCTTCTTCGGTTAAATCCGTGCTCAAAAGGTAATATAAAAGAATTTGGGGGACGAGAACAAACGTGGCTTACTGATTTTCAATATATCTCACGATGATAATTTTTGACATAAATAGATTGACTTTGAAAGATCGACATCGATATTTCACCACGTTTATAGTTGAGAATGGCGAATTCATTTCGTGTCACGTAAGAAAAAAAAATAAGGATGCTGGGTTTATTGTTCGCGTTTGACCAAAAAAATTAATGAAAAATTTTTCAAACAAATTTGTTATTATATTTAGAAATTATGCAAAATGGAAATTTATGGGGGGGGAAGGAAGAAGCAACATTGTATCAAAGCGCACGAAGCAGCTAAAGGTGATATGATATTGTGGGTAGAAATTTATATGGCATTCACTCAAGATTCTCTCAAGATGTGTGCAAATTTGATTCAAGAGGCGAACCAAGATCATTCCCGACATCTCAAGTCATCGCTTCGCGGCGAATTTTCTCAAATTCTGTAAGTTAATATCAGGGTATCATCATTTCAACCCATACGTTGATACTGTACTCATCACTCGTCTTTACCTTTTTATCAAGTCATTGTGCTTCAATTGGATTAGCAATCAAACAAAACGTGTGATCAGGCAATTAAAGAAAAAGAACGTGCTATATGGATAAAAAGCAGGAAATACTGACTGGCCAAAATTTAATATTAGGTGATTGCCCTCTGACAAAGCCGAACTAGTCAATATTAGGAAGGTAGCTGGAAAGCTGGTACTTTAAGGGCTGCTGATTGCGATTGTTATTGTTGCGATTGTGATAGTCAACATTAGTCATAACAATCTTAGAAGTAGTATAGTATTATTAGTTATAGTTTATCCATCTTCATATTCAATTATCAATTTTTTGCAATAAAAAAAAATTGTTCTCCAATTGTATCAGTGCGTATAGGTGCATGGTTGGTTTTTTTTTTATTCTGTGCTATTCGTTGAAATTCCTTGTCGTAATATGTGTGACTCTCCGCCAATCAACCATCTTGTTTTAATCCATATGGATCTAGAGTAGAATTGAATGCCCGTTAAAAATCTTTTGTTGATCACTACATCCATCTTGTCCAATCAGAATCGTCAGTAGGCATGGCACCACCCACTAGAAAAATTATACATATTCAGGGCACTTGGCACGATGACAAAACTGGAGATGCTCAGAGGTGCGGACTTTTGTATGGAGTCTCGACCCCTGCGTACAAGAGTATAAAAGGTATGCCCTTCTTTTATCCTCTTCCGTTTTTTTTTTTTCTTCTTCTTTATTAAATTTTTATTACTCTTTTTATTATCCGTCTATCTCTTCATTGACGACTCCACAACTCTCAACTTCTATTATTATTATTATTATACGATCTTTTGAATCTCCACATTAATACATTCAACAATGAGCGACTTACAATGGTGTACTACTTGTGATAAAGCTATCCAAGCATATTCGGTAAGTTGAATACTCTTTCCCGCATACTGTAAAAAAAAGAAAATCCGACCATTATGAAATACTTAGTTCTTTTTTTCCCTTCATTATAGAATTCTCTTTACTGCTCAGAGGAATGCCTTCGACAAGATGCTATCAACCATCACCCTATGCTTGGCTACGACTTCGCTGAACTTAAAGATTTTCCTCGTCGATCCAGTCTGTCACCCTCCGTGGTTTCGTTGTCCCCTGCATTATCAGCTACCTCCACCTTGTCAACCGTGTCACCTACACTATCACCGTTACCAACTACCTTTGCCCTCCACAGACCATCTATTGCTTCTCCACCTTGCCACAATCACCATCAAAGCAAATATCATTACCCATTTATGCCTTCAACGCCTCCCTCTAATCATCAAGCGGTTGATGATGATGACGATGATGATGATGCCATTACTGCAGTCAGTGCCTCCTCTCTCTCTGATGATATTCTCCATCTTGAAGAACCCACATTCATCAACAACACTAACAACAACAATACCAAATGCCTTTCATCAAGTAATGCTACATTAGTCGGTGGTACAACTCCAAGATATCAACAACTCTTCTTCGTATGATCCCTCCCCCTTTCCCCTTTTTTTATTTTAGTCTAGTCACCATCCTTTCCCTCCCCTCTCTCATATATATATATATTTATTACTCTTTCATCCCTAATTGTTGTCATTCATTGCCACATTGTACATTTTTTATACGCATTCCCCCTCCCCTTTCCTATATCCTGCAAAAAAGACCCCACCCAAAAAAAAAATACAAAAAACAACCTCTATAGAAAAATAGATCTTTTTGTCTACCTTTTTTATGTGTATATAAAAATAATAAATAAATCTCTTTCTTTGCCATTCTCTCTCTATATCGTCAGTCTCTTTGATTTTTTTTTTTTTGTTTTGTTTTACAATGCAGGACCCAGTCTGTGTGTCTTCACTGTTTTTGTTTGGAAAAAAAAAAAAAAAGGGATCGCCGAAATGGGAAGATAGACTAAAACATGGCTCCCTCCAACCACTTTGAATCAACCATCATCATGATGTAAACATTTAAGACGGCACTCCAAAAAAGATCACAGTTGCTATTTTTGAAATCATCCAGTTCGTCCTTTTTAATCCAGCGGATGATAAAATAAAAAAAAAGTCCAATCATCAAAAGAAAAAAAAAAAGTGAAGCAAAACAAAGCGATATTTTTATTGGTATAAAAAAAAAAGATGGGTGGGGATATAAAAAAAACAAGTACTAAAAGGCAAAAAATGATATGTACACTATAAAAAATGAGAGATTATGTTTTAAAAAAGGAAATAAGGGGTAATAAACTAAATAAACCAATTTGCTGTCTATATCAACCAAGTCCCAGGCCAAGAAGGCAAGAGAGAGAGAGAGTAAACCAAGTAGAGAGAGAGAGAGAGTGGGGATGGGATTGTTGATGAATCGATCCATGGGGGAGGGGTGAATTGGGAGGTGAAGTGAAGTCCGATGTATTTGTCATTCACTGGGTATGAGGGTGCGGTGTAGCAGCCGCATGATGATCGACGGGTAAAAGAAGGACATCATGCGAAAAGGAAGAATCGGGAAGAATCACACCGTCCTCATCAGGCGTCCCAGGAGCAGCTCCAGCACCAGCAGCTCCAGCATCATTATCATGTAGGTTGTCTTGAGTAGCAGAGGAAGAAGGTGGATCGCAGGGTTCAAAGCAATCTTGCCATATCATCATTGTCTCCTTGTTTGCCACTTGGATATAAAGATCGTACCATCCATGACCATGTATTTTTAGAATATGACTACTACCTTCGTCGACGGCCACCGATGTTCTAGAATAAGCCATCACCGTACCATGAGTGGTGGAGTGTGTAAAATGCGACACATAGCCTAGCCAAGGGAACACCATGATTCGCTGCATTTGCCACTGAGCCAAATATGGAAAGTACCGAAACACCTTCCGCACAGGCATTTCACCCTAAAAAAGATGTATCAAAAAATAATAAACATTTGTTCAGCTAAAGCGGTTCAATTTTTTTTTTTTTTTGTTATTTTTATTCTTTGGTATTATTTGTTTTACCTCTTGAATAAGTTGTAAATGCTTGTATCGTTCTAGATCATCATCGTCATCATCATGCTTCTGTTTTGGTTGACGTCGGCGACCTCCGCTTGTGAGACTAGTACTGTCACCCGATGAAGACGAATCACTTTCTGCTACCGGCTTCAAAAAGGATCGTTGCTGATTTTGTTCCATGTTATTCGAGTTTTGTTGTCGGCTACTGGAGGGTGATGATCGTTTTTCTCGTCCATACTGAATACGGTAAAAGGCATACATTTTAGGCACAAACAAGACGAGAAGGGAAAAAGTCGTGGCCCAGAGGATAGAGATGGCACCCATATAAAATCGTGTGTAAAAGTCTGCCAATGGATTCACCATGGCAGAATAACCAACTAATGCCGAGAATAGAATGTTACTATTTTGACAAAAAAAAAAAAAAATCATGCATCAGACGTCATCATCGTCATCATATAATCAGGTAGTGGCGGTGGTGATCGCTAAATTCACTTACTAAACTGAGAGTCCCATTTGTCGGCATTCACTGTAATTGTTGTACCGGCCATCAGCCAAGCGGGTTTTATAAGCCAAAAAGGTCGCCACAAACAACATCACTGCACCGTAAGCACTTGGAATAATCAGAAAGACCAAACGAACATCACTGTTGGTTGAGCATTCGTAGAAATAGGTCGATGTGGATACAATCACTTTGTTTGGTTTGGGTTGGGTCACAGCTAAGCCTACAATCAAAATAATCATGTCGACTACCACTACCATGGATGTTGATTTGATCAATTGCCAATCAGTAATGACGTTCCTCGTAATAAAAACATTGTTGAATATTCGATAAATGCGATAATTCTTGGCGATCATATTTCTAGAATAGAAAGAAGAAAAAAAAGGGGGGGTGGCGTTGAGTATGATTAGATCTGCCTTTTCTTTTTTCTGTTTCCGGGACTTACCCCAAAACAAGTAAGAATCCCAAAGTAAAAGCGATTGGTGAAAAGTAACATGTAAATTGGGTAGGAATATCAAGCATTTCAATGACGGATAAGTAAGTCAAGATGAATCCAACGAGTTCCAGACAGCAAAAAAGAGGACTATTGATAATAGTGAATGTATTAGTATATCAATCATTTTTGAGAGTCCCTCATATATATATATATATATACCTTGAAGCCTTGAATACCTCATGTTTTCGGAATATCACCACAATACAAAACATCACAATACATAGAAGTATCCCAAATGCAGATATAGTCAAAATGGCCATTGAAACAGGGGATGAGTAGCTTGGATTCAAAGCGGTGCTTGGTGGTGAATCGAGGGGTGGCTAGATTTCCATAATAAGAAGAATGAAGAAAATTAGATGCAATTCATTATTCGTTTATTATGTGTTTTGTATTTACCTTTGTTGTACCATCATGAAACATGGGTAATTGCGTGAGTTGCATCTTTCCACTGAGACTATGTCCGATATTGACGGAATCGCCATTTTGTATGTTATAGATGATATAGTTTCTAAAAAGAACAAGAAAATACAGTAATTAGATCACTTTAGGTAACCTGTCTTATGTGCGTATGAAATAGACTTACCCAATCGATAAATCACCATTTGAGTCATATATCATAGGGCCATTTGGACCAACATATCCAACGTTGAAAGCGGGAGGAAGCATTGTCTCGCCTAATTCACCACTAGCCAGTTGCTTTAACCCGAACACTGGATCCTTTTCTGTCGAGAGTGCTTGTTTGAATCCAGTTGCCATTACCATCATGCATGAATACGCAAGCCTATGTGAATAAACATCAAAAGAGGTTAGCACTGTAAACATATAACTACATACAAGTGCTATTTTCCTTTCTTATTGTCTTTACCCTTCGTTCGTTGATATATCAGGTGTTCCCGCTTTTGGATACCTAATTTGGTAAACAAAAAAAATGTGAGTGTGATTCCGCACTTTGGACCGTTTTGGCTTATATCATGTGGTTTTACTTACGTTTGTGGATTCAAAGACGACCACTGTTGTAAAAATGAATCGAAAGGACCATATCCTTTGAGAGAGAGCCAATCATCAAACATAAACAAACCATTGAATGTGGTGTTGTAATCCAATGGGGGTAAATTGGTGTGATTCTGGTTGTATTGCTGAACACTTTGCTGTAAAAGGTTATCACTAACACCCAAAAGTAGCCAGGTATATTCGTTTGTCATGTATCCCATAGAAGCCGCATGAACCATCAAAGATGTTTGGGTTGTGTCGGTAGCAGCCACTATAATCACCCGTGTCCGCCCTTGCGTAACGTTTTGTAATGCGTAAGTCATGTCGTCAAGATCGATGGCTGGATCAAATGAATGTGATTCTGCAATTTCTAGTCCTTGATTGCCAGCCTGAATGATGGCACGCTGGAAAACTATTTTTTTTAAAAAAAAAAGGAAAGGTAAGTGAATCACCGAATGATACGCATTATATATATATATATATATATAGATTGAATGGAGTAGAATTTTTTCACTTACATTGCTGACCGAGAGTAGAATCTGAATAGATGATGCCAATTTTAGACCAACCTTGCAAAGCAGCAAATGATAGCATGACATCAGCGAAAATCACTTGAGTAGGGATCGACCTGAAGAAGTATTTATATTGCGTTTTGTCAGACAATGCGACTAGCAGAAGAAGGTTAGAAAGTCAATCAATATTATAGTAAACAACTCCCTCCCCCTCCACCATTGTATTTCAAACTTACTTGTTTTTGAAGCAAAGGAGCATTGAGGTATTTGTAGAGTACTTGACATGAGGGCACTAAGACTTGTCCAAGAACTTGAAATATCGCCAATGATACCAATAACCCCTTGTTGCATCAAGGTCACTGAGGAATATACCGCTGATGTAACTGAGCTTTGCTCGTTGGCGTTGCCGTCCGGGTATGAGTCTTTTTGGATCAAGGTAACGTAAGCTCCGGGTATCAATTGGTTACTGTTAATCGTATTCACCGCCATACGTATTGCTGAAGAACCACTATATTAAGTACACATATGAGGAAACAAAGCATGCAATTAGAGTCAAGAGGATAAGGACATCATGTTATATGTGCTATAACGTGAAAGGCGATGATTACTACTATTGACTTACCCCCATACAATGTTTGCTGTAAAGTTATCCCCCTGTTGACTAAAAGGAAGTAGTACGCCAATCTAATGAAAGGAAAACAAAAGGTGTCAGTAAACGATGATCTATTATGATTTCGCCAAAAGTGCATTACCTTTAGTTCAGTCAAACCCGTTGTATTCATATTAGGTCGTATAAAGTAAGTATCATTGTCGACTTGGGTGATTGTATGGTTGGCATCTTGAAGTATCGGCAGACCAAAGACATTGATGGACGACATAAAAAATCAGTGCTGTATACTGTTGAAGCGGTAGTTGTTGCTTTTTCTGTGTATATACAAATAAAAGGAAGGAAGGGATGAATTCAATAATGGTATAAAAGGAAGGAAGGATAATAAAAAAAAAAGAAAATAAAAATTAAAAAAGAAGTGAATAATAATAAGAATAATAATAAAGATGAGAAGAGTATATTTAAGGGGAAATAGTGAGAAGGTCTGTTTTTGTCTTTAGCACCATTATTCAACAACGAGGTATGTAACCACAGGAGTAAAAATAATTGGAAAAAAAAAGCAAGGAAGGAGAAGAGAGACAAACAAAAAAAAAAAAAAAATAGAGGCGGGGCTAAATGGGCTAAATTTGAAAAAAAGGAGCGTTTTATTTTTTTTTTGTTGGCCACTTATAATTGTCATTACCAATGGTAGTCGTATTCCCCCACCCCGTATATACATCCCTTTGTCCCTTTTTTATCATATCCGATCAGAAAAGTGGGTATTACATCAAATCAAGATGACTGACTTGTATCAACCTTCAAAACGTCTATTTGTTTTGTAGTGCCTGAACCTTTTTCACTTTTTTTTGTACATTATTCCTTTTTCACCTCATCCACTGATCCCCCCCTTTTTTTCTTTGTTGCATAATTGTGGATTTAGAGTCCGCACGTAAAACCAAGCCTCAACCCACTCCCACCCATCTCACACATTGTTTCACCAGCCTTGAATAACCCCCCTCTTCATATATTGCGTTGATTTATTTTTTAATTCTGCTGAACTCTGTCAACTATCACTTGAAAAAATACCGGGTAGATCTTTCATACGCTTCCAATCATATACTGTAGTCAATTGGTTCAGCTACCCACCTCCGTTACCTATAGTCTTAGTATCTTTGTCGTTCGTTACCATCCAGTACTAGTCATAGAACCTCTCTATTTTTATTGCTACAATATACCTTACTCAATAAACAAAACGATTACTTCATATATATACTGTGTGATTCTTTATATTTTTAAATGGTTACCTTTATTGCATGCAATAAATCAATAAAAAATAAAGAGGGGAATGTGAGTGTGGACAATAAGTCAACTAAAGATAGTGAGGGTATGAATAAAATATAATAAACTAAAGCATATTCTAAATGACTACAGATTGTTCGATGGAGGATTTGCCATTACTGGTACTTGATTTTTCAAATTTGTCGTCCTGTGCGGAAGCATTGCTTGAATTTGTAGAAGGTTTGGAGAATATCACCTGCTTTAAATCTTGATTCGCTTTATCAGACTGGCTAGCGTAATTGATTCTGCCGTGCCAACAAAAAAAAAAAAAAAAAAGAGATGATGAGATAAGATTGTGCTTTTTTTTTTTTTTTTGTTATATGTCCCCCCACCCAAAAAAAACTGCCCACTTCCCCCTTTTTCTCATTTGATTTACTTTGATCGATGTGTAAACTGATAGTCCCCATTTTCTTGAAGGTCGAAGAAACGAGGGGTCCAATGATCACCTTTCTTTTCCCTTTCTTGCCTTTCTTGACGCTGTTGGTTTTCGACCACAGTTTTGGCTTCAGTAGCACCATCCAAGTCATTCGTTCTCAATCCAGCTGTCAATTTGGACCATAGCCTAATATCCGTGAAATATATATATATATAAAATATAATAATCAATATTCATACAAAACGAAACAAGGTTTAGTAATGATATTTTTTACCGTCTTGATTCGTTTTCTTCCTGAACTGATTCGGGTTCCACAATCTTGGGATGTATCACTGCACCTTTGACTGTAAAAAGCGGTTCCTTAACTTTGTTCTGTAATTGTGATTCACAAATACCCCCCAATCCACCCCAAAACATGTAAGGGAATTGTTAGTAACCACAATGTTTATGCTGACTTTTTTTTTTTTTTTTTGAGTGTCTTACCTTGATAGGTTTGATAAATAGTTCACTTGTCCAACTACCTGAGATATCATAGAGTAGTTCCCCGGTCGATCCTTTCTTGATTTTGCCCACGACTGCATGATACTGCCCTGAGGAAAAGATACCTTTTGTTTTAAAATCCAGCTCCGCCACCAAATCGCTCGTAACACATTTCACCGTACACTGATCCCCTAATTCCATCAACATTTTTCCAACTAGATGGGGCATATAGAAAAAAAAAGGGGGATGGAATGAATGAGTTGTCGTCATCATTGCCATTCAATCTTGTCCTTTGTGTATGTAAGAGAATATTGGTTTGTACTTACATAAAATCCCCCTAGCATAAACATTTGGATTGGTGATTTCATACGTTTCATTGTGATGTTTGGCAAATGTAAGACGAGAGTACCCATTCATAATGGTTGCTGCGCTATTTCCAAGAAAGCGTGCTTTGGGACGAGCCTCACCATCGACAATGATACCGTGTTGTGGATTGGCGTAGTGATAAGCAGATACAGGTGGATGATGTGATACTTGTTCCGCAATGTAATAGGCTTGAGATCCATCCTTGAACTCATATCGGCACCTAAAGAATTCACCAAGAACGGGGTTGTATGGTTTTTTCACACCCTATGATCAAACACCCACCCACACAAACACACACACACACATGCCAGCATTATCGTCATCGTCATCGTCAAATGTAAAAACAAGAAAATAGGGTTAGTTTGCATGTGAATTACCAAAATAAAATACCATCCCCACTCCCCAAAGAACCGCTTACCTTTGGTTTGATATGCCAGCCTGATAAAAAGTATTTCACCACAGCAACAAATCTTTCAGTGGGGTCGGATAAAGCAGCGGCTCTTAAAGATCGAAAGAAAAAGCATCAGTACGGCGACAAAGCAACCTCCCCTCTCCCTTTTTTAGGCAAACTAATATACTTACTGTTCAGCTAGTTCCGGATGTGCCATAAAGTCAGTAATTTTTTCTAGCATACTTCTAGGTTCCAAAACAAAGGTTGGTAGCGTCACCCGTGACAAATCCATATCCTTGCCAAATTGCTTGATGATGCCCATTAGAATACTACGGGATCCTTCTTCCAATACTTCAGTGTTTTCAGCATCATTGGTGGGAATATCACATACGTCAGCGTTTTTCCGACCCATCTTGACTGTATAAATAACGATGGAGAGTGAGGAGGAAAAGGAAGAAGAAGAACGACTGAACCTCCCCCTTTATATGATTCCAAGTACCAAAAAAAAAAAAAAAAAAGACGGGAATTCAAAATTATTTTATTTGCCGCCGATCTATGTTGGCTTGCAGGTAGAAAATGCTGAAATCCCATTTCCCAATTCCTTTTTTCCCTTCCTCTTTATAATATCAAGGTAAGTCGGATCCACATATTACCTCACCATCCATCCATCTATCTATCCATCCATCCTTTCATCCACTTGTATATATATTTACCCATCCATAATATCACTATTTATAACCTGCTCTACTCGTTCTTTTTATCATTTTGTAACTAATATTCCTTGTTTTCAATATAATAGTCATGGTTGCTTTGAACTTACCTGCTGATGTCTTGGCCAGCGCTGATGGCACTCGCAAGCTCTTCAACAAGTGGTCTTACGAAGATGTTGAAGTCAAGGATATCTCTCTCCAAGATTATATCTCTGTCCGTCAACACGTCTACTTGCCCCACACTGCTGGACGTTTCGCTGCTAAGCGTTTCCGTAAGGCTCAAGTAAGTTTTGTGCGAGGGGTTTATAAATATATATATATATACATACATATGTTGAACTAGGAAGAGGAAAGGAGAAGAGAAATGATATATATATATGTATACAAACAGCAAATATTGGAAATGGGAGATATTTATTATGTACTCAAACAACCTTTTATTATTACTATTATTATTATAGTGCCCTATCGTTGAACGTTTGACCAACTCTCTCATGATGCACGGTCGCAACAACGGTAAGAAGTTGTTGGCTGCTCGTATTGTTCAACATGCTTTTGAAATCATCAACTTGTTGACCGATGCCAACCCTGTGCAAATCTTGGTTGATGCCATCATCAACACTGGTCCCCGTGAAGACTCCACCCGTATTGGTTCTCAAGGTACCGTCCGTCGTCAAGCCGTCGATGTGTCTCCTCTCCGTCGTGTCAACCAATCCATTGCTCTCATCACCACTGGTACTCGTGAAGCTGCTTTCCGTAACGTCAAGACCATTGCTGAATGTCTCGCTGATGAATTGATCAACGCCGCCAAGGGTTCCTCCAACTCCTACGCCATCAAGAAGAAGGACGAACTCGAACGTGTCGCCAAATCCAACCGATAAATGCATTTTTATTACCTATTGGATCATGTGGGGGGTTTTATTTTTTTAATACGCCATCCCTCTCTTTCCTCATCACCACCCTCCCCCCTTTGTATACATTATTTTTTTATTCTTACAAATAAAATCGGTCTTCAATAAAAAAATATATTGTGTTGTTTTATCGTGCTTGATCTATAATGTGGTAGAAGGGTTTTGTATGTGTAATGATGGTGGGTTTGGTACGGATAGATTGGTATTGGTTTTTATTTAAAATGGTTGAAGAACGATGGAAAGTGGGTAGGTAACTAACTAGTCCCTCTTTGTTACAAAAAGCTCAAGTGAGACAGCACGACGGCAATCGCTTATAGTAAGCAACTTTGGGTTGTGGATATGTAGTTGAAATGATAAAGACCGAAAATGGGAATCAAGTCAACAATTGTTGAGGAGGGAAATGTACATTGAACTAATAAACACAAGGTAGAACGACCAAAAATGATTCACAACGTATCTTGGACGATCAAGGCAAAAAAAAAAAACAGTGACTAAACATCATTTATGTGAATGATAGATAGATCTTTGATGCAAGAATATGAAATGTATGCTTTTCGCCAGACCTACGTTAAATATGGACATTGACATGGTCATCTCATCTCTTTGCTGATCACAGTAGACACAATTGTGGTGTCAGAAATAATACACCTACCCATCTGAGTATGAACAGAATAACAAAAGCCGGATTTAGGACGACCATGGGAATAATTGGTCACGATGATTCCTGAACATCCGTAACAAACGTCTAAATGGGGCATCTGGATGATAAGCACTAGTTTCACGTTACTCAATACAAACATCGCTTTTCTTATAAATAACGGGATGGTCAGCACAAAATAAAACCATATCGAAATCTCGTTTATATTTTTATTCTCGTTATTTTTATTACTACAAATCCTACCCCACTTAACATTTTTTTAAACGAATATTTTATCATGGTTTATACTATTCAAAACAAGAAATCAGCTCAAGAAGTAGAAGCTGTCACTCCCTATGATGAAATGGAGTGCGACCAGGGCAGTTTGGCCACTGGTGAAGTGAAACTAGATGATGTTTCATTGGAAAATGAAGATGATGTGTCTGAAGAAGTTTTGTTGTCTTTGCTAGATAAAAGCATTGCAGCAACCAGAAAGACTTATGCACGTACATTGGTTGAAATGCACGATGCCATGAACAATGAAGGCGAACAGCAACGTTATGACGAGTTGCATGCCAAGACCCTGAAGTTGCGTGAGCAATTAAAGGAAATGAAGGAAGAAAGGGAACAAACGGGAAAGAAAAACCAGGATGAAAAGGTTGTTATCCCCAGAAATATCCCCTTGTTGCAGCTCCCTGGAGATGTGGACGTACAAGAGGGCAATATTGTGCATGAGAATATTGACCGATTCTTGACTACCTTCGAAATGATTGTAGTGAATCAGAATGGGCTCGATTTGGAAAAGCATTGGGAAGCTTGTCTTATCAATGCTGTTATGCACTCAAATGACAAGACCACTTGGTACCAGCAAAGTATCATGGGCAAGAAATTTTCGTGGTCAGAAGCCAAGCAGATGGTGATCAGGAAATACAAAGGTGAACGCATGGAAGCGGTGTATCTCCAGCAACTGATGAGCATGACACCCCGTACAGGCGAAGAACCGGTTGATTTCATCGATCGTTTCAGAATGCGGATGCGTGACGCTGTGGTACCCGACTCAGTGACGTATGGCAACATTCTGTTACAAATCATGGATGACTGTTATGGTGACTTTTCGGACAAGATCCGACTGTCTAACGCTAGCACTGGAAGCGAAGTAAGACCACCGATGAATGTGGCATTCTTGGCAGAAGTGGCTCCCATCCTTTGTGTGGGCAAGCAAAGTGTCCTGGGATATGGCGGCTTGATGAACAGTAAGTACGCCACGCCAACCAAGATGAATGGTAGGGGATACCCAGCTGAGGGATCTCGTGATGCTGGCCGACGAAACAGCCAAAGAAGACATTTTGGCCACAACAGCAACGGTCATGAAGCTGGAGGACGAATCCGACCTGCACCACGCAGACAGGACAAGAACCAAACATTCAAGAAGAGGGATTACTCCGGTGAATCCGAAGAAAAGCAAAGATGTCGTAGGGAAAGTCTATGCTTCCATTGCAAAAGCAAGTGGGCACCTGGACACAAGTGCCAAGAATACGTGGACCACCGTAACCAGCACAACAGGGAATTCAAGATGCGTATGGCACGACGCAAGGAAAAGGCCCCGGTACAAGAAGAAGTACCGATGGAAGCAAGCCCCTCTGATGATGAATGCTCCACAGCAGAAGGAAGACTGGCGTATAGAGCCAGAATCAAGGAAGAAGTGGAAAGAAAACTCCGTGAAGAAGTCGTAGAAGACTTAGTTGCGCTGGATGGCTCAGTAGATTGGAATGCCATGGAGATTGACAGGAAAGACAACATGCAATGTAAGATGACTAAAAAAATACTGAAGAGGCAAAACTAGACGATGACTCATTTATTGTTCCTATTATTATAGAAAACAATTGCCTATATGCCTTGGTAGATACTGGCTCAAATTTCAGTAGTATTAGTCACAGTTTTTTGGTTAATAAAAATTTTGTTGTACAAAAGGCTGAAGGTCTTATAACTCTAGCATCGACTCCACAACTAAAAAGATTAGGTTACACAGAAGTGTTGAATATCAGATATAATGGCAAAGAACATAAACATAGATTTGAAGCTATGCAGTATGCGGATAATGCGAACAATGAATATCAATGTGTTATAGGCACTGATTTGTTTGGAAAATTAGGAATGTTTATAACAGGATTAGCTGTATCATTTAATGATAGAAATCATTTTACATTTGATGATAGCTTAGAGTCAGACATACCCAAACCAGATGAATCACCGGCGGGAACTGAATTGGATCAAAAATTATTTTTTTCTAAAATTCAGCAGAGCATCGATTTAAATCAGGCCATTGATAAAAAATCATTCTGTACGATACCAGAAAGTGTAGTATCATTGAACACTCCAGAAGGACAGACATGTTACAGAAGACAATATCCTCTACCAGATAAACTCATGCCATTAGTAGATGAAGCCGTAAGTAATTGGCTAGAAGAAGGAACAGTTATTAAGGCATCTGTGAATAACCAATGGAATAGTCCATTGACACTGGCGCCGAAAAAAGATGCTGATGGCAAGAAAAGTCGTAAAAGACCATGCCTGGATCCACGTCACATTAATAATCTGTTACCAGATGATAAATATCCTTTACCTTTGATCAGGGATATTTTTGGAACTTTAAATAATGCGAAAGTTTTTTCAACTTTGGATCTGAAAACTGCTTTCCATCGATTTAAAATTGAACCACGGGATCAACACAAGACAACATTCACGCACAGAGGAATACAATATATGTTCCAGGGATGTCCATTTGGACTCAAGCCTTTGTCATCTAAGTTTCAAAGAGTCACGGCATTAATATTAGAACATATGGATTTTGCTACTTCATTTATAGATGACATTGTAGTATACTCCCAGGACATGGATCGACATGCTGAACATGTTAAATGTGTCATTGATAAATTGACTGAGGTTAATTTAATTTTGAATCCCGATAAATGCCACTTTGCTCAACGCACTGTACATTTATTAGGTTTTTGCGTATCAGAAAAAGGTTTATCTTTGGACAAACGCAAAGTTACCAACGTGCAAAACTGGCCAGTACCGAAGACCGGTAACGATATTGAAAATTTTCTAGGTGTCGTAAATTATTTTAGAGATCATATTCCCAAGGTGTCGGTATTGACAGCACCTTTGGATAAGTTGAGAAAGGCAAAGACTCTCACAGGTTTATGGTCACAGGCTCAGGAAAAATCATTTAATGACTTGAAGCATATACTCACGCTAGCCCCTGTCATTAAATATCCCCATGTCAATGCTCCTTATTATATTGCTACCGATGCATCGAATACAGGCATAGGTGCTGTGCTTTTTCAAGTCATTGAGAAAAAGATCATGCATCTAGGATTCTTTGCCAGAGCGCTCTCCGCTTCAGAACGCAATTATAGCACGACTAAAAGGGAATTACTAGCTATTGTTTTTGCTTTACATAAATTTCATAAATTTTTGTGGGGCAATCCTTTTACTTTGTTTACGGATCATCGGGCCTTGAAATACATACACACGCAGAAAATTGCTAATCCTATGATTATCAATTGGCTAGAAATTATTTTACAGTATAACTTTACTGTGGCGCATATCCCAGGAATGGATAATGTGTTGCCTGATGCTTTATCTCGTCTTTTCTCTGTGGAAAAAGAACTGGAGGGGATGAGTCGGATCAGCCAACCATAAAAAAACAATATAGCGCCAAAAGATTAGAAAAAATGGCAGGAAATTATGATGACCATTTTACACCACCAATTGAAGAAAGAACAAAATTGGTAAATTTATATCACAGAACAACAGCTCTACATGTAGCGCAACATTTAAAACAGCCAGAAGAAGTTGAAGTAAATTTGATAGACAATTTGGAAAAAAGGAAACAAATTTTACATAAACAACATGCATTCGGACACTTTGGTGCAGTAGCCATGGAAAGAGCAATACATGCAGACGGCATACACTGGCCAAATATAAGAGAAGATGCTTTGAATATTGTCAGAAATTGTAAAGCTTGCATGCAATATAATATAGTCAGAAAAGGATACAATCCTTTGGCATCAATTACAGCAACAATGCCAGGCGATCATTGGGCCATAGATTTAGCTGGACCTATGGATCTGACGCATAAGGGAAATACATTTATTATGGTGATGGTAGATGTTTGCACTAAGTATACACTACTTAAAGCAATACCAGATAAGACTTCGCAAACCATTGGTGAAAAACTGGTCGAGATATTTTGTACCTTTGGATTTCCAAAAACATTACAGTCTGACAATGGGACGGAGTTTGTAAACAGCACAATCAAACAAATCACCAAGACAAATAAAATCGATCATCGATTAATATCTGCATATCACCCTAGAGGAAATGGAGTAGCAGAAAATAAAGTCAAAATAACAAAAGAAACCTTAGCAAAAGAAATGGTTGGTAAAGGAGAAGATTGGGATCAATATCTTCCAGCAGTACAATTAGCCATGAATGCACAACCAGTGAATTTGACAAATTCTGCACCATTTGCACTCATGTTCGCAAGAAAATTAAATACATTCAAAGACTATAATAATGCAAAGGATAAGACGTTACTGACAGAAGAAGAATCAGTACTAGAAGGACGACTGGAAGTAAGTCGCAGAATAAAAGATATGGCTGACATAGTAATACCAGCAATAGTACAAAGAACAAAAGAAGTCAGAGAAACTGCACAAAGGCAATTTGACAGGAAACACAGAATTAAGGATTTTAAGCCTGGATCACTAGTAGGATTACTCACTGCAAAAAGAAATAAGAAAAATGAGCCAAGATATACAGGACCGTACAAAGTCATTAGGAAAAACAACGGAGGTGCGTACGTATTAGAAAATATGGACGGTAATAGGTTGAATAAACATTACCCACCCAGCGCATTGAAAACCATCTCAGAAGACCCTGATCTAGAAAAAGATATGCGTCTAGTACTTGAAGAAATCTTAGAAGAAAGAGGTAATTCTCAAGAAAAAGAATATAAAGTAAAATGGAGAGGTTTGGAAATAGAAGATGCTACTTGGGAAAAAGAAGAAGCACTAGACTCTAATGATGTACAGATATTTCTGGGAAATCAGGTCAGAAAAAGAATGGCAATAGAAATGGAAAATGCAGAAAGAGAAAAAGAAAAAGCGAGGCAAGCAGAACAGCGTAAAAGAAATGCCGAAAGGGAAGCATGGCTAGCAAAGAAGAAGAGTAAAACAACTAGAAAGTCGACTAGAAATAAAAAATAATGAAAGGAAGACGTTCCTGAAAGGAAATGCACAGAAACCCCGACAAGGATCGCTGATCACGATTCCTTGCAAGAATTTGCATGAATTAATGAATTGACAACTACTCAAGAAAAACAACTTATAAATAAATAAACAACGCTTGCTGAAAACAATGAAATGGAAATATGAACTACCAGAATGCGCATAAAAATTAAGATACCCTAAAAACTTACAGATGTAGTCTCTAGATGAAATATTCCTTCACCCCACAATTACAGAACGACGTCAAATAGACTGGAGGGGGATGATGTGGTGTCAGAAATAATACACCTACCCATCTGAGTATGAACAGAATAACAAAAGCCGGATTTAGGACGACCATGGGAATAATTGGTCACGATGATTCCTGAACATCCGTAACAAACGTCTAAATGGGGCATCTGGATGATAAGCACTAGTTTCACGTTACTCAATACAAACATCGCTTTTCTTATAAATAACGGGATGGTCAGCACAAAATAAAACCATATCGAAATCTCGTTTATATTTTTATTCTCGTTATTTTTATTACTACAAATCCTACCCCACTTAACAACAATCCACACTATGGGAATGCTTTAAACCCCGCCCACGTGGATTTATTTACTTTCTTTCTTTTTTTTTTTTTCTTCACCATTCAGCTTTTTTGAGATGATGTTGGACTTAGATTAGTGTCAGGACTAGTTTAAAAGCGTTTTCAGCTCAGGGATTACAAGATGCAAGGGGAAACCCTTTCATTTTGGATTCAAGATTTTGGATCATCATCAGTTCGCTCTTTTGAAGACTTCATTAGTTTAGTGTAGTGTTAGTTTGTCATAAAATGTATCTACATCTGAATAAAATATATCTCTTTTTAAATTCTTTAATGAAATATGTCCCATTGGTCTCTAACATGTTTCGTGCAATAGAACCCGTTTTTATTACCATCACCTCGTCGATTAATGGAGACCGTTGTTGTGTTTCAATAACATCTATCCCTTTAGTTCTTCTCACGATTTGTAGAATATATTATATTACGTCCCATTTTACAATTGTGCCTTTAGATTAACGTTGACCATTCTTCAGATCTCATCTCAAGTCTCCCTCATGATTCCTCCGTAGATCCTTCCACTAAATCCCTTGCTCCAATAAAACCCTCTCCGTTAGTTTTAGCATGTACCAAAATACATCAATAAATTATGCCTTTCTATTAACCATAGTCCGGCTCATAGGGTGGTGTGTACAGTGATAGTTTTGTTGCAAGTTTATAATTCTTTTTACTAGAATTTTGCTTTCTAGTTCATTCACTATGACTGCTTTAGGTCATTTGATAAGAAATGGGGACGCTCTTCCCGCTCTATCATTCACATTAATAAACCTAGGAGGTACCGCCAACATAGGGTGGAGTTATCTATTTCATCCAAAACCACACTTGAATAGGCAAGCACCTCCCCCCTGACACCCAGTTGATCAATTTTCTGCAAGTGTGATGTAAAAACTTGCAACAATCAAATTTTACTTTACATTGTTGTTGAACTGCACCATACAACTGATGATAAAATGGGTTCCGCAAACAGTAACTCTGCATCAGTAAAAATCATCTCTTTCCATCACCTTATCTATGAGGTAATGGATTAAAGTTAGGTAAGAAAATAATTGGCCAAGGCAGGAACTTTCTACGGGATCCGGAGGTTGAAAAAAGTTACAGCAAATATCAAAGATTTGTATCAAAGCCCCCCCCCTCCCCGAGCTTTTCAATTAAAAAAGAAGAGATGTCATACGATATATAATGAACAAATATCATTTTCATTTGACATACTATTGATATTAATCTTAATAATTTTCACCATAAGTGACAGTACCATCAAACTAGGCATCATGTTTCTTCTGGATACTATTAAAGTGACAACAACAATAAGTTGCCAAATATGGGGAGAACTGAGTCTGTTTGTCATTCAGCTCCTTTTTTTTTTTTCTGGATGATCGTAGGCTGTCCCTTCCTTCCTCATGAATTATGGATTACATAGTGGTCACGAAAGCAGCATGAGGTTAATTTAAGCTCTTTTTTTTTTTGACGTTTTCCTATTCTTCCATTGCAAAGAAACCGACCATGGAAGGTTCAAGTAGCGTGACCAGGCTCAGCGCCAAGAAGGCAAAAAAGTTGTCAACGGGAAGCATTTTTAGATTCAATGTCCGAATTTTGCCTTTTCCTGGTTTTCTCATCTTTTTTTTCATTCTTTTTTTTTTCTTTTTCTTTCCAACATTCCTTCAAAAAAGCTTTTTTTTTTTTTTTTTTTTTTTTTTTTTTTTTCTTATTATGCTTTTCATGTCTGCTTTTTATTTGATATTATGTATTATATTTTTATTGACTATCCATGACGTTCAAGGTAAAGTATATCTAATGGCGGAATCTACGGGAATTGTGTTTGTTTCAGGACGGAAGACCAACGGGACGTCTATTTTTTCTTTATTTCTCTTTAGGACACAGTTTAAACAATAGACGATTATTGCGTATCGAAGCTCTCAACAAAGTCCATGTTGATATTGCTCCTCGCCCGGATTCCTTTTTTACCAAACGTAGCGTTACACCCAATCGCCATCACCAGCCTCAGGCACGGTCTATTGAACATGACGACATTTTACGACTCTCCTTGAAAGCTTATAACCAAACTCATCACTTACATCTCGTGCCAAACCATGATCTTTTCCATCCCAATGCTGTTACCAATGTCGACGGAAAAGAACAACCACTGCATCCTCAAGAATACCGTGTCTACCGTGGCTACGTGGTGGATCCCAAATTATCAGATATGCGATGGACGGAAGACCAAGCGGGTTTGTGGCGTGACTATACGGAAGAACAAGACCATGGCATTCTAGGTTGGGCTCGTGTACTAGTACGTCATGACATCAAGTAAGTCCCATTTAAGAATGATTCCTGTTTTCATCCGAAAGGATGACACTGACTTGTGCATTACATAATTATTCTTTAGGCATGATTTGGATTATCCAGTGTTTGAGGGGGCTTTTATGGTCGATGAAGATACTTATCATGTCAAGGCTTCCAAGAACTATCAACGAGTGAAACGATCGGATGATGCTGATTTACACCATGGGTACGACACTGACAACGATGTTCATATGGTGATTTACCGTGATTCCGATACTGTTGTTGTGCCAGTGATGAAACGTGACAAAACATGGGATCATGGTGAAGGTTCATGTGGATTCGACCGATTATTATACAACAGCAACAGGAACTCACACAATGATTATCCACAACAACAACAACAGAAGCAACCACGCTCTTCATCCTCATTGCTACCCGCTTTCGACACAACAATGATGACCAATAGAAACAACATCGATTTGATGCCGTTCTCCAACGACAATTCTGGACGGCATTACGATCTGTACAGCGGCATTGAACACGGTGCTATGATGGGTTCTTTAGCAAAACGTGCACCATCAGGATGTCCAACCAGCAAGAAAAGTAAGAGCTCGATTATCTTTCATAGATACAGATAAAGACAAAAGGAGGGGTGGGCAATATGCAACATATCATACCAATCACTAAACTTTTTTTTTCTTCATAGTCAATTATATGGGTGCGGCTGCCGATTGTACCTACACCAAATATTACCAGGACGAGGTCAAAGCTCGAATGCAAATCATCAACGACTGGAACTCAGCATCAGCAGTATATGAAAGACAACTTAACATTGGATTAGGCCTTATCAACATCACCATCATGACCTCAACCTGTCCCTCTTCTGTCGATAGCAACAATGCTTGGAATCGTGATTGCTCCGATAGCTACAGTATGACCACCCGACTTTCTGATTTTAGTCGCTGGCGTGGTAATATTGGTGATGATGGCGCAGGATTATGGCATTTGATGACAAACTGTCCGTAAGTAGGCAAAATTAAACCTTCACAAAGCACAAAAAAAAAAAAAAAAAAGACGTCCACCTGACTTTTTGCCTTCTTCCTCCTCTTCTTTTTATATAGTACCGGTGCTGAATTGGGTGTGGCATGGACTAAGGCTCTATGTACTACTACGGCGACAGCACAATCAAGTGGCAGTGGAACAGAATATGTCTCTGGCACTGGTATTTCTTCAGTGGGTAAGTCAATATTCAATCATCACTTGGATCTCTTTTATGCTAAACTAATCTATTTATAGTTCGCGACGAATGGAAAGTGGTGGCGCACGAAGTCGGTCATGGATTTGGTAAGAAAGAAAGAAAAAAAAAGGGAGGGGGTTCGGATATTCGGCAACCTTCTCCTGGTGTTGTTGAATTTTATGGCCTATGTTAGGTTTGGTGGGCTGACTTGTGTTTTTATTTATTTATTTTTCGTTAATAGGTGCTATTCATGATTGTACGTCTCAAAACTGTCCTTGTAGTGGTAGTAGCTGCCAGTGCTGTCCTTTGAGCGGTACTGAATGCGATGCAGGTGCACGGTTTTTAATGAATCCGGTCAACAACGCATCTGCCGGTGAATTTAGTCCCTGTACCTTGAATACTATCTGTGAGCTATTTTCCTCTTTGGGTTCATGTTTACAAGGTAAATTATCATGATATGAAGAAAAAAAAAAAACGATGGATAGAAGCATTGATTTTCCTTCTTTTTTTTTTTTGCATCCCAGATCCTGGCACTCGTCCTACAACAGGTTTGCAAATGTGCGGCAATGGAATTAAAGAAGATGGTGAAGATTGTGATTCAAATGGCCAAGATACTCCTTGCTGTGATGCCAAAACTTGCAAATTCAAGCCAAATGCCAAATGCGAGTAAGTTCTAAAAAAAAAACGTTTACACATCCCAAAAGAAGAAGGGTGATTGAACTGAACCTCAAATATTTATATGCAACTGTATCTGTATTATTATTAGTGATTACAACGACCTCTGCTGTAGTAATTGTCAAATTCGTCCAGCCAATTATGAATGCCGACCCTCTTCTGGATCATGCGACACAGCTGAGGTATGCGATGGAACGAGTGGAAATTGCCCAGCGGACAAGTTTAAGGATGACGGCAGTGATTGTGGAAATGGACTTCAATGTGCCTCCGGACAATGTACATCCCGGGACGTCCAATGTCGAAGTCGAGGATCAGCGATGAACATTACAAGGGCATGTGGCGGTATGACAGGAAGTGGTAGCTGTCAAATGTCGTGTGCCGATCCTCACGGGTTTGCAAGCTGCTATATCTTTACTGGCAACTTTTTGGATGGAACGCCTTGTGGTGTTGGTGGTTCGTGTAAACAAGGTAGCTGTAGCTTGGATAACTTTGGTAGGTTTGAAAAAAAAAAAAAAAGCTTTACACAACTCGATTACTTATATTGATTACACACCTTTTAGGAAGCAATGCCAAGAACTGGATCGATAATCATTTACAAATCGTGATTCCTGTTGCCATTGTCGTGGGGTTATTGGTGCTCTTCTGTATCTCAAGATGTATCTTCAGCGGAACGCGAGGTTATCGAAATGTCAACAACGATGCCTATGTAGTGACAACCATTCCTGGCCAACCACACAGTAACCCTTACGGCGCTCCTCCTTCTGGTGGACAATATTATGCACCACCACCACCAAATCATTCACAACAACCACCTCCTCATGGATGGGTGGACCCTGCTATGTATAACGGTCCTTCACCTATGGCCCCGCCACCGTCTTACACACCAAACTCCGCAGCAGGCCAAGCACCCAGGGAAGTCTATGAAATGAATCCAACCAATCAATGGAGCAGCAACAACGCTTCATCTACTCCACAGCCACCTCAATCTCCTCCTGGAAACAACAATCATGGTGGTGCTCGACGATTCAATGAAGGTGCCGTGTAGTGTTTAGAATTGCACTGTATTCTTTTTCTTTTCTTTTTTTTTAGCTAGATTCATAGTTTACATACATATATATCATCAGCATATGCCAACTCCCACCATTATCACCCTTATATAGTACTAGCTTATTGTATGTAGATTTTAAATATTTGCCATTCATGAACAATAAAAAAAAACACTTCTTTTATATATCATCATCAAATATTTTCAAGGACTTTTTTTTGACAGGATCATAATTTAGGTTGTTGTTTCTGAGTGGAGCAGGTAGCTGCAGCATGATCAAAAGCTAAAATATTTTGTTCGTAAGGCTTTGAAGAGCTTTATTCTTTGCACGAGAATAAAAATATTAGCAAAGCGTCAAAAAAATAGAGTATACATGGATTGTCTCTTTCATGCACTATAAAAGCAGCGGAGATTCAATGGCTATAATTTTTGCTTTTTCTTTTTTTTGGCCTTTCATTCTTTACTTCGCTTTTTTTCCTTTTTTTTTTTTTTTTTTTTTCTTTTTTTTTTTCTTTTCTTTTCAGATGCATTTTCCTCCTTTTTTGCTTTCGATCCTTTTACTTCTCCCTTTTTCTTCTTCACGCATTTACTTCGTTTGATGGTGGTGCTCCTACTGTATCTGACTTTGCTACTTGGCCGGCTCCCCTGGTGTTATTTTATTGAACATGGTCCTACACCTTTTTGAATGTAAGACACAACATGAATGAAAAGGTGACTATGTTGAAAGTGGAGCTTACTAATAGACTTTCTTTCTTTCTCTCTCTCTCTTCTTCCTTTTTTTTTTTATTTTTTCTGAGGGTACCAATTTCATTGGCAATCTCATTGATGCGGTATGGTGGCCTTGGATTATTGTTAGAATTGAATTAGGGGCATTCCAAAAAAATTCAATGCGAACATCATACGGAAACCCTTTCGTATTGGATCTAAGAGCTAGCGACCAGCATTATTTGGTGGTTTGGAGCCATAATCGCTTAGTTTAATGTTAGTTTGCCTATAGTTTGTATCTACATATGAATAAAATATGTCTCTTATTACTTGCTTTAATAAAAATCTTCCATTAATCTCTGTCACGCCTTGTTCAGTAGATCTCTTTTCTACTACCATCAACTTTTTTGATTAGTGTTAACCGTTAATATATTTCAATAAAAGACATCCTGTGATAATCTTTATCATGCCTTGTATGTACAGTACAGTAGATTAGAGCTATTTTTACGGTCCGCATTTTAGATTAATATTGACCAC
Source organism: Absidia repens (assembly GCA_002105175.1). Classification (NCBI taxonomy): domain Eukaryota; kingdom Fungi; phylum Mucoromycota; class Mucoromycetes; order Mucorales; family Cunninghamellaceae; genus Absidia; species Absidia repens. Next base: position 223,793 of record MCGE01000033.1, on the reverse strand, counting down.
TTCTCAAAATTTCTCAATCGAACTTCCTCATGCTACCCACATTGGATCCCGTATCACAATAGAAAACACTTCCTTTAGTTTTAGTCTCTACCAAAATGCTTCAATAAAACATGTCTTTTTATTATTCATACTCTGACTCATCGGACAATGAACAATGTCGCTATTATAGCTCTTTTGTCATTGTACTGCTCCACACTTGCCCTCTAGTTCACTCATTATGACTATTTCCTTAGTGAAGACATACTATACATAGATAGCTTACTTATCAAAGGTAATGATATTCCTGCTCGATCTACCATCTGAGTAAATTTAGATCGTACTGTGTGTGTTGCCCCCGCTGTAGAGCATTTTTGTAGGGAATTCTAGCATATCTATGGCGACTTGGTCCATCAAAAGTGGTCTGGGGACTGGTTGACAGTTTTAGGCCACTTAATAATATGAAATGTGACCCTATTCCTGCTCTATTATTCATATTAACCACCCTTTGCTGCGATACCGTCAGTGAAATCCCCATTATTCTATATACCCAAAATGTTATTTATTTTTATCTATTTTCAGGTACCCGTATGGTCAATAATCAGTTCCTAAAACCAACCCAGTATAATCAACAGTTGTGCCCATGACATAACCATCCTTTTGCACACCATATTCACTGCCTCTAGCCGCTCCAGTACACAAATCCCAGATAAACATAAGAAAAATACTCCAGCATAAACACGCAAAAATAGAAATCAATATTGATCAGATATGATGAGGTAGTCAGTTCAACAAAACGAAGAGATCGTATAATAGTTTATTGTATATATAATAAAATAATATTGTAGAAAGACATGAATGATGCGCTGATAATAGATGATGAGAGGTTAGTGATTTTGGGGGTGGGAGGGGAAATGAAGATTTTGGAAATAATGCATAATGTCAAGTAAAAATGGCTAAACTAAAAGAAAAAAAAATGGGTAGAAAGGGATGTAAATAAGATATATGAGAAATAGGATGTGATGCTATGAATCGATAACGGGCGTGAGCGGTCCTAAACACGGCTACGATCCCTACTACGTTCCAAAGCTATAGCAAATAAATAAAAGAAGAAAGGAAAAATGCGTCAGTGAGTTTGACTGTATTCATATGACATGTCTATTTCTTTTCTCATAACTCACGATTGTAATGTAATAACTTTTCGATCAAGTCAACGTGAGTAAGCACCATTCGTCTACAACAGTAACGCTTCAAACCAAGAGCATCCAGTGCTTCACTATATAAGCAGAAGAAGAAGAAGAAGAAAAGGTTCAAGTTTAGTATATATTTGACAGGTAAATCGATTAGGTATTCATTTACCCTTCAGTATATTCAGCTTGTAATAAGGACAAATAGTTATCCCATTTGTTACCGATGACTTTGCCACAAGAGAAACAACGTACTGGAATAATCATGGTGGTGGAGGTGGTATTTGAAAAGGGGACAAGAAGTTGATAAACAGCTACGACTTTTTTTTTCTTGCAACGAATTTTTATCAAAAACCCTGTCACGTCGTAATCGGAAACTCCGATTCGAAATTTAGGAAATTCCCCTGTTTTTTTTTTGACTCACCAGAGCTGCGCCTTATCATCAAAGAAATAAAGGTGGGGGAACAAGATGCTTTTCTTTTTTTCTTTTCCGTATCTTTTATATATTAAGCAAAATGGAAACTGTTGATGGACAAGCTATTACTTTTGGTGATATGGTTATCATTGGCAATGGTCAACCAAATACATACCTCACAGTAGACACACAAGATGATACCAAGGTTTCCTTCCAACCATACGATGATACTGGCAAAACCCAAAAGCTCTTGGTGTGTGGCAAAGCATCCGAACCAGATGTATTTTATTTGACGTTCAAATATGCCCGTGGGTTCCTTTTTGTGGACGCGGTAACAAAGCAGGTGAAAAATGGAGCACCTTGGACAGAAAAGACTTTTTTTAACACCACTCAGTTAAAGCAAGCGTTGAACCTCGATTCGATGACTTTCGATCTGCGAAATGAATAGATTAGAGCTATACCAGTCATTTGATATACAAAATAAAAAAAATCCCCATTTCCCTCGGCTGGTATGCCACCGTGAGAAAATCAGATTTTAAAATGCCGCTTTTTTTTAATTCTCTTTTTTTTTTTTTTTTTTTGACTTCGGGCTCGCTCTCTTTCTCTCTCTCTCTTTCCTCTTATACCTCTCCCTTACTCCTTCTCTTCTTACAATGCGCTCTTTCACTTCTGTGGCAAAACGATTTGGCCAATCTTACCGTCCATTTATTACCAAACAGGTATAGCCTTCCCCACCCCACACCCATTTTATATTACTATTATTAATCTGACTCACCGACATATAGGCTCGTTTTCTGTCAACACCTGTCCAAAATGACTTTGTGAAAATTGTAGAAGTAGGTCCTCGGGATGGTCTTCAAAACGAAAAACAACTTATTCCTGCCGAAACCAAGATTGAATTGATTGAACGTCTTGCCAATGCTGGTTTGCCTGTGGTAGAAGTCACTAGTTTTGTCAGCCCTAAATGGGTTCCTCAGGTAAACCAATCAACCCATTCTCTATCTCTTATCTCTTTTTTTTTCTATCCTTCTCACCCAACCGTTCTTTTTATTTATATCTGTTGTTATTATAATGACAATGAATGACAATATAGATGGGAGACAATAAACAAGTATTCACTTCCATTACCAAGAAACCTGGTGTTGGGTACCCGGTGTTAACACCCAATTTGCGTGGTGTGGAAGGTGCCTTAGCCTCCGGTGCCGAAGAAGTGGCCATGTTCACCGCCGTGACCGACTCATTCAACCAAAAGAACACCAACTGTAGTACGGAAGAAGCGATCCGCCGAGCTGCCGATGTCATCAAGCATGCGCTGGACAACAATCTCCGTGTGCGTGGGTATGTGTCGTGTGTCCTTGGTTGTCCCTATGAAGGTCCTGTAGATCCTGTCAAGGTCGCTGATATGGCACAAAGATTATATGAAGCTGGCTGTTATGAAATCAGTTTGGGTGATACCATTGGTGTCGGTACTGCGGGATCCACCGCTCGTATGCTGGACGAAGTCCTCAAGGTCGTTCCCGTCGAAGCTCTTGCTGTGCATTGTCATGATACCTATGGTCAAGCATTGGCAAATATTTTGAAATCTCTGGAATATGGTATTCGTGTGGTAGATAGTTCTGTGGCTGGTCTAGGTATATAAAAAAAAAAAAAAAAAAAGAGGGATGGGGGAAGAAAAAGGAAATGAATGGGGTGTACTGATTGATATCATACTATGTAGGTGGATGCCCTTATGCTCCTGGTGCGAAAGGAAACGTGGCTACTGAAGATGTTGTCTACATGCTGAATGGACTCGGATACAAGACCAATGCCGATCTCAATGAGCTGGTAAACATCGGAAACTGGATCTCTGACAAACTCGGTCGGGAAACGAACTCAAGGGCAGGAGCTGCTTTGACAGTGGCTAGTCGTAGAAAGGCTGCTTTGGATTCCAAGTTATAGATGGCGATTATGGTGGCCTCCCTTTACATTCAGTTTAGTTTATTATATTAGTTTAGTACTTGCCTTCGTTTAGTCATTCGTGTTGTTGATTTATTTTGTTTGTTTTTCAGCTTCACATAATAATAAAAATTGCTATCCCGAAAATATCATTGACTTTGTATTTACTTCAAAACAAAAAATCGAACAGCTGTACGATCTATTAAAATGGGGGGGGGGATCAAAAAATAAATATAAAATTAATATGTTGATACTGTTTTCAGTCTTGAAAACTATTCAACATTGATAAGGTACTTGACTGGGTGGTGAATTGCAATTATGTAAATGCATAAATATACGTCTATGGACTTTATTGGGGAGCGGTAGAGAGTGTCGAATTTACTCGACTTTTTAAGTACTTTCTTTAACTTCAAGCCATCCTAGTTGTTGAAAAAAAAAAAAGGTATCAATAGGATCGATATTTCTATCGTTGACATTTATCGGGAAAGATTTATGATACACCTACTTTGCACTCGCCAAAAAAAAAAAAAAAAAAAAAAAAAAAAAAGGGGGGTTTGCGGGGTCTAACCATTAAAGCGTGGGGTTTTGATGGGATAGTGACTAGACGTGCCCACCATTCCGTACTTGTGTGGGCAGTTTCTTGGCATCAAAGTACTTTAAGTGTGTCTGTGTGTGTGCGTGTGTTTAGCCATGGAAACAATGGACCGATTATATACAGTATGTCCAGTCTTGTGGAGATTATAGAATGTTATAGGGGAGGATACGCTGGCTGCACGACCTAGATTTACTAGTATGAAAGGTGGAACAGGAATAGACTCATGCTTCATATTATTCACAGCACAGACCTTTTTTTTTTAAATCGATATGGCTGGTCGAGAGAAGGAAGAGACTCACATTTCTTATGAAGTGGCCTAGGACAACCGGTCAATTTTTAAGACACCAGAAGAAAAAATAGTCATAATGGAGTGGGGGACTAAAAAACATGTATCTAATTGGGCGTTCATAAAGACAACTATAATGGCTACATTGATCATTATATGATGGGTCAGATGAAGAGTATTGAGAATGGTATTTTTTATTGAAGCGTATTTATATATGAGCTACAGGTAAGGGATTCATTGTAACAGAGGATCTAACGGAAGTAGCATGAGGGAGACTGTTAGAAAATCTGAAGACGGGTCAATATTAATCTAAAGGTTCCAGTCGCAAAGAGATCTAATACGATGCATGAGGAATAGTAAAGGTACATATGCTATTGTGAAGCACAACAACAGTAAACACAAAGCAGAAAAGGATCTATAGCACAAGACATCAGATCAGACTAATGGGACATTTTTCATTAAAGCAAGTAAAAAGAGACATATTTTATTCAGATGTATATGCAAACAATGGACAAACTAATACTAAACTAAACTAATGAAGACTTCTAAAAGCCAATTATTGGTGCCTTGAGATCCTAGATCCAAAATGAAAGGGTTTCCCCATGCATCTTGTAATCCCTTAGCTGAAAACCCTTCTAAATTAGTCCTGACACTAATCTAAGTCCAACAAAACCTCAAAAAAGTTGAATGGTGAAAAAAAAAAAGGAAGAAAGAGAGAGTGAGAATAAATAAAAATTGGGAATAAATAAATATTCGCGTGAACGGGAATTGAAATGTATATTTTTGATCTTTTGTGATGTTTTGGCTTGCGATTAATATATTTTGGTGGATACAAAAAAGAGCTTCCCCCCTTTTTTTTCTACTCTTTTTCATTACACCATCAACACCATAAACGTCATCAACAAGGTGATTCTCCTTTTTGTTTCACAACAACCATCGCCATTCAACACTGCTGACACGGTGAACCCTCCTCTTTTTGCAGTAGCCAACATAGTTAAAACCGTGCCTCCTCCAATTTACATCAGCTCTCTCTTCTGTTGACCGGATTTGATTTCATTGAGGCTCTCTGCGTTCATTGTAGAATAGTTTGCCATACACCATAGAATAGCTCCCTCCACCTTCAATGTATATTTATTTACACTCCTAGCTTACCTTCGTTATATTTGTTCTTCAATTAAAAAAATAGCATCAACTTTGTATACCTTCAATGGATGTCTTCAATAGTTTATGATATACAGGATCATAAAAATAGTATTTTCCGGAGACGGTTTGATATGTCTGCCTATAGGAACCCGTCGTCATCCTCGTCTCATCTCAAACTCAGCATGCCTTCTCCTTAGATACCCTAAAAAAAAGTATATCCTACTGTTATTTAACGTCTACTTTATTTCTAAAAGGAAATATTGGTAAAAAAAAATATGGAAAGAGTTCAAAAGGTAAAGAACGAGGCTTTGCCGAGACTCGAACTCGGATAATGAGATTCAGAGTCTCATATGCTGACCATTACATCACAAAGCCTGTCATTTTCTGTATTTCAAAAATATTGTATATATGGCAAACCGAAAAGTTTGCCAATCGAGCCATATGATTGGTTGGAAAAAACATGGCCCGAAGGACCGAAGCGCCGGATCAAAATTGGGTATCACAATTGGTTGTGTTTAACTATTCTTTTTAATGAACGCCCTATGACCTCCACACAAGCATTTCCTTGATGTGGTGTGGTCAGCTTAATATATTGACAAGTGATGGTTTTTTTTTGTTTGTTTTTTTTTTAAAAAAAAAAAAAAAGGTACGGCAGGTAGAGTGAGTCGCATGATTATGATGAAACAGAATATAATAATATATGAATTATGGCAAAAGAACAATATCATCTAAGAAGGACAAATCTATCAACCAAACGATAAGAGGTATGCATGCGCGGAGAGGACGAAAAAAAAAAAAAAAAAAAAAAAAAACACACCATTCATCCCAATTTTTTATTTCCATTATATCCAAATATGGGTATCGACAGATTTTCAACGACGATCTTTTTTTTCTTTTCAACAAACCATCGACGACAACGTTTTTTATTACTTTATTCAACAAATTCTATATGGTAATAAAGGGGGAGGAGGGAAATGCAAAGAAAAAAAAAGAAAAAAAAAAAAAAAAAGGATCAACATAAACAAAACTAAAAGTAAATAAATAAATAAAAAACTAAACTAAAGAGAAAAGGGGACTATATATAACTATATTTTGGTCACATTTTTTTTTATGCTAGGTAAGAGGGATGTTGATGTGGCGGCGAGTCTGTATCCATTGGCGTTGGTGTACTTGGCATCATTAATTCAAAAGGAGACGGTGAGCCTACAAGCGTTGTTGCCAAGAACCCGGTACCATCAGGTCCTGTGGATTTGCGGCGTCCAGTGATGGTAGTAGGATGGGCACGTGCATGGTGATGATGATGATGCTCCTCCTCTTCCTCATCCTCCTCCGTGCCAGAACCAGAAGACGAAGATGCATGATTGTTGTTGTTGTTGTTGTTGCTAGTTGCCGCCGCTGATGATCTCATCTCCGTATCTGAGGTGACCATCATATCATCCAAGGCTGGAATAGTGTTGTGCGTTGGCGATAGAGGTATTGGTGGTGGGAGTGGGGGTGAGGATGAAGAAGATGACGATGACGAAGACGCGGAGACTGCTGTGAGTAAAGATGTGTTGGGTACGCTTTGATCAAGATCGGTACTGGTTGTTGCTGCTGCCTTGCTTTTCTGTTGTTTCTTGACAGTGATGGTATCTTTGCGATCCAAACCCAAGATCTCTTTGACTTGTTCCTTTTCAACCGCGACATTTGCGTCCAAATCAGAATAGGTACGACATAGTGGGCACGAGAATCCAGGGAAGTTTTGAATTAAAAGAGGATGAAGGCACCGATAATGGTAAAGGTGAGAGCAAGGGGCTATGAAGAGAGCTTGACCAGGTCCCATTGAATATAAGCAAATACAACATTCTTGAATATCCAGAGATGACAAGGACGTAGTGGATGACGATGCTGCTGCTCCTGCTGCCGATGATGATGATAATTGTGTCAAAGCATGTGGCTCAGCTGATGTCAGTGCCTTTTTTCCAGTTTCCTGTGTTAATGATGCTATGTCGTCAGTGTCGTTCGCTTCGGGTGTTGATGCCAAGCCATTGTTTTTGTTTTTGTTGTTGTTATTGTTGCTGGAAGCAGGCCCTAGACTTGAACGTAGACAGTGTTTCAACTGGCGGAAAGCCACACGACTAAAGGCAGTTTGTTGTAAAGTGGGCGATCGGTCGACTTCAAAACGCATCCTGACGGCTCGGTACATCGGTTGAATTCCACCTATATGACATTAAGAGTGGTGTTTTTTTGTGTTTAGTATTGAGAGAGGAGTAAAAAATAAAAATAAAAAAAGAGGTATGTCATTTACCTTTGTAATCTACCCCCAATTGAATGAGATCACCGTCTTGAATGGCATAGGCGCGACTGGCTGTATTGGCTGGACTGAGCCTTGCTCGGTTCACAAAGGTGCCACTTGATGACCCACTATCCTTGATGTATATCTAATAAATATAAAAGTAAAAATTAGTATCATTTCTTACTCACCATATATATGCAAATTAAAAAAAAAAAACAGCCTGCGCAGAATTCCCATCTGATCTTTTTTTTTTCATTTCACGCAAATTCCCCAGCACACATCTCTTTTTATGTATATTCAAGTTACCTTTCCATTTTCCTGCCAAATTTCCGCATGACACCGACTGACCACTTTTGATTTGAAGGAGAGGCGCTCAGAGCAAGAATTACGATCACTGTATCGGCCAAATTTCAATACCACGCCTGAGTGAAGCGTTCTTTCAATTACATCAAAAACAAAGCACCTAGTAGTGACTCCAATATTGGGAACGAGTCGAATCTTGTGTTCCTGGACAGGGGGGCTAGTTGTAGCAGAAGAAGGACCAACAGTTGCAGCAGTATTATTGTTGTCATCACCGGTAGCGACTGCAGGAGTATCCATGTTACGTCTACGAGAAGAAGAGGAGGAATCCGTGGCAGGTGTCGATTGTCGTTGTTGTTCTATTGAAGTTGTATGGCGGTGAGATCGACGTAAACTAGCAAATCCTCTAGACAGCAAAGGTGAAGCTTGTGTTGGCCGTGAGGAGTTTGGAGAGCTTGTTGATTGACTTCGTGATCGTCCCGTTGGCATATCGTATTATTGTTGTGTATAAATGGATTAAAAAAAGTAATAGGGTGTGTATGTGTGTATGTGTGGTGGAAGATAAAAAGAAGAAGAAGAAAGAGAAGGGGAGATAAAAGAGAGCCAGTTTCAAACCAAATAAGAACCAACGAGGACGGACCCCTTTTTATATAAAAAAAAAGACTGTTGGAGGTCTAAAAAAAGAATTCCGACCACTTGCATCCACAAACATGAAGATAAAAAGCCTAAATAAGGATGAAGTATAAGTACAAAGTGATCTTAATTTTTCTTTTTTGCATGAAAGCATGACTCTTCATCCTACCATAATCAAATCTTGTGCCGTTTCATTTTGTCTTTTTTCTTTTCAAGGAGAAATATGATCAAGATTGATTCCACCCATTTTATTTGTGCCACACGTACCGTGCCATAGGATGTTTGCTAACTAAATACATATATATAAATTAATTTTGTGGAAGAATAAGGAGTAGTAGTTTTTTTTTTTTTACCTTCAAAACCCCAATTTAGGCCAATATGTGTCGTTTATCAATCATCCATCAATGGACTATCGTTCCAAAGATCCATGTTGTGCTGCACCCAACTTGGTTAACACCCAAATAAACAGGTATAGAGAAAGAGTCATCATTCATCAGTAGGCAAAGCGTGCATTACAGTCGGACATTCAAGTAGTTTGATGGGCTGATAATTGTTGTTAGCGTGCTTCCGATGTGTATTTGTTGATCTTGAGGAGGGGCTGGGGGGGGAGGTGTGAGCATTGAGTGTGTGATATGATCAGCGAAGGGTTTATTGATTTTTGGATGATCCAGCATTCGATTTCCTAGTAAAAAATTCAATAAAACCCAAGTCAGTCAGTACCACCTCCTTAAACATTGTATATCATTTTACCCCTCTCCTCTCTCTCTCTCTCCCTTCATGCTTACCCACTATAAAAAGGGCGGGACAGGCATATTTTATTCGTCAACGTGGCTTTAAAGAGTGATTATTGTTCATTCATGTCTTGCACAATTTGAAATGTCAATGTCATAGCCTGTCAAGTTGTCACTAGGGTATTGTTTCATATATCAGTCACATCAATTTCCACATTTCATTCAAAATCTTGGCTGTGTACTTTTCTAAAGAGAGTGTTGTTTACTGTGGTGGGATTTGATAAAAAAAAAAAAACGTAGCTGTGAAATAGAAAAAAGAGAGAGAGAGTCAGACCCCCTCCAAAAAAAAAAAAGAAATCGATCAATTCATAAAATTTTAATTCCCGCCGTGTCTATAATTTTTTTTGATTGTTTCCAATTTTTGGGCTCTTTTCGTTTTCTTTTCCTTGTTGTATTGCTGAATCGCGTGCTTTCTCTCTCCATGGCGTCAGCAGGTAAGCATATGGTTGTGTATAGACAATTATATAGAAAAGCAATAGATAGGACACCATTTATATAATTTTGTCCTAGCTGATGTTTTGTACTGTGTCGATGTCTGTGCATGCTTCTATACCTTCATCATCTCACTAACCGTGGTCCCTTTTCTTTTATATCAAACCAGTGTTTATACTCGATTTGAAAGGCAAAGTGCTTATCTCTCGGAATTATCGTGGAGATATCCCTATGAGTGCTGTTGAAAAGTTCATGCCTCTGGTAAGCTTTACACTACGAAAGATAACAATATTCAACCCATAGACAATATGTATTCATCAATCAATCACTTGTAGATATCTGAAGCCGAAGATGAACAAGTGCCACTTCCTTGTTTTACTCACGATGGTATCAGCTATTTATATTTGAAGCATAGTAATCTCTACTGTAAGTACTCAAGAAGGAAGTAGGGGGTTGAGGGTGGTGATTAGAAACAATATATATCGTTACTAATGCTTCTTTTTGTAGTACTGGCTGTGACAAGGAAAAACACCAATGCAGCATCGATCATGTTATATCTCCACAAATTGACTCAAGTGTTTGCAGAGTATTTCAAGGAACTGGAGGAAGAATCGATTCGTGATAATTTTGTGATTGTATATGAACTATTGGATGAAATGATGGACTTTGGCTACCCACAAACTACCGAAACCAAAATTCTACAAGAATACATTACTCAGGATGCTTACAAATTGGAAGTCCAGGTACGTCCTCCCATGGCTGTCACCAATGCTGTCTCTTGGCGGTCGGAAGGTGTCAAGTACAAGAAAAATGAAGTCTTTTTGGATGTCATTGAAAGTGTGAATCTTTTGGTAAGTAAATAATAAAAAAAAAAAAAGGCCGGGCGAAGGGAATTGGATCTGATTTGATTTTACTGGTTACTAGGTGAATGCGAATGGAAATGTACTTAGAAGTGAAGTGCTAGGTGCCGTCAAGATGCGCTGTTATCTCTCTGGCATGCCTGAACTGCGATTGGGATTAAATGATAAAGTCATGTTTGAAGCTACTGGTCGTGGTAAGTCAGCTAGTAAATGAATTATAAAAGATGATAACTCACTCTCAATTGTATCCTATAGCCAACTCTGCAAAGGCGATTGAAATGGAAGATGTTAAATTCCACCAATGTGTCCGATTATCAAGATTCGAAAACGATCGTACCATTAGTTTTATTCCTCCTGATGGTGATTTTGAACTGATGAGTTATCGACTACAAACGAGCGTCAAACCTTTGATTTGGGTAGAGGCGGTGGTGGAAACGTATTCTGGCTCTCGGGTGGAATATCTTGTCAAGGCCAGGGCACAATTCAAGAAAAAGAGCTCGGCCAACAATGTGGAAATCGAAGTACCAGTACCTGATGATGCGGATACACCCAAATTCAAGGTAACGTAGAAAGAATGAGGAATATGTCAAAAAAAGTGATGATGATGAACTGATACTATCGTTTACTATATAGTGTAGCAGTGGTAATGTGTCTTACAAACCTGAACGGTCTTGCTTGGTATGGAAAATGAAACAATTCCAAGGTGGCAAGGAATTCATTATGCGTGCCCATTTTGGTTTACCCTCAGTCCAGGCTGCTGAAGAAACGGAAAAAAAACCACCCATCAACATCAAGTTTGAAATCCCTTACTTTACTGTCTCGGGTATTCAAGTGCGCTATTTGAAGATTGTGGAAAAGAGTGGGTACCAGGCTCTTCCTTGGGTTAGATATATTACTCAGAATGGAGGTTAGTTTTTTGATCGGGATGAAAAAAAAAAAAAAAGGGGATGGTCCGATTTGATGTGTTTTAACGTTTTCTGTGTTTTTGTAGATTACCAAATGCGAATGCCCGAAAGTATCAAGGCAAACAAGCAAACCAACGATTATTGATATGTTATATACACTATTTATATTTCTTACTATTTACTCATTCACAACTTTTTTTATATATTATTTTTTTCCCCACTGATTATCTTTTATACAGCTCCCCTTCCCTTTTTTTATATTTTCTCTGTTTATATACCTTGATTTAGTCTCTTTTGTTTTTCTTTGTTTTTATATTGATCTTGGCTGTATACATCATTCTTATATTCTTATTATCATTTATTTTAATTGAAAACAATAAAAAAAAGGAGGTTGATTGTGGTCATTATGTTTTGAAGTATTGGGAATATGTGATTTGTTTATTTTGGCTGGGTGTAGGTTATGTTTTGGATTCGTAGCCAACATATCGGAAAATCGCCAATGTCCCCCCTGATTCCATGGCTACATTGAAATTTTTTTTTTAGAATTTATCAGCATGGTCGGACTTTTCGGTACACGGATAAAAATATGTATAACTGGGGGAAGGGACCCTTTTGGTTTCAATTTTTTGTAACCCTCTTCTTTTCTTTTTTTCTTTTTCTTATATACATATATCTTAGACCACATGGATTCATCACCACCTGAATATTATTACGAGCAGAAACAACCCAAAAAATCAAAACGCTGGCTTTATATTGGCATCGCTTTGGGGGTGGTAGCAGTATTGATCGTAGTGATCGTGCCTGTGGCAGTGGTCACAACCAGCAAGAAACGTAATGAATCAGCAATCGGGGACGGCAGTGACTACAAACCATCGTATGCGCAAGCGGAATCCAAGTTCTCCAACCTGACCCGAGTCAAGACACTCAATGATCTCAGCAACAAGCAACGCATCTTTGTGGTGGGTGATGTCCATGGGTGTGCGAATGAATTATCGGCCATGGTGGACAAGCTGAAATACAATCAAAGCACCGATGCCATGATCTTGGCAGGTGATCTGGTATCGAAAGGTTACGACAATCCCGGTGTACTACGCTTGGCAAAGGAAAAAGGCATGTACTGTGTCCGCGGCAACCATGATGACTATGTGATACGATTCAAGACATTTGAGAATATCAATGGTGCTCAGCGAATGGCGCCCCCGAAAGCGTTTCTACCTGAAGGCAATGTGGTGGATCCAATGAAATTCAAGGATGAACATGCGGATATTGCAAAGTAAGAAAACTCATACACACACATTATAGAACCAATGCCTTCTTATCTTAATATTGTTTTTCTGTCGCTATAGAAATTTGACCAGTGAAGATTATGATTATTTAGTACAATGCCCAATGGTGATCGACCTTCCCTTTATGAATGCCCGGGTGGTCCATGGTGGCCTGGATCCCAACATCACTGACATTGCACAAAACGATCCTCATACAGTATTCAACATGCGGGATATCAAGGACGGTGTACCAACACGGGACAATGACGTAGGTGTACATTGGACGGACGAGTACAATGCCCACCAAAAAACCCACGACACTACCTCCCCTCCTATCAAAATATACTACGGCCATGATGCTTCTAGGGGCTTGGATTTGGAAAATGTCACCTTTGGATTAGACAGTCGATGTGTGTATGGCGGTAGTCTGACAGCCATGGATATCAAAACTCACCAATACACTCAAGTGAAATGCAATAAATACGCAAGCTAGACTCCTTCTTCCCCTCCCCTCTTTTATATATGTATACAACAACAGCCCGTTTGCCCTCCTCCCTCCTTTTTGTATTCCTTTTATTATCCCTTCCTCCATTATTGTCTTACTAGTTTTATTTAGAAATATTTGTACTTTTTAATAAAAATTTTGTCTTTTGCCTTCATTATATTTGAATGTGATTGGGGTAAGGATATGGGTGTGAGTCCACGTGGGATCCATCTATATCAAAGCAAACAATGGTGAATGTCAAATATTTCAAACACCGGATTTTTTTTTATTGGATCATGCATTTTGATTAAAGCCAAAGTAAATACCATCATTATTTTGATCAGAACCATCATTGTTCTTGCCATCATCGCTTTTGTATTATAAAATCGACTTTTTTTTTTCCTTTCAATATTTTCCTTGTATTGTTTTTTTTTTCGTTTTATAACGTATCAACAATATGCATTTTGTTTACCCCCTATTGATTTTTTTATGCATTCTCGGTATGGAAAAACAAAAAATCGAGCTGTCACAGGATCAAGCATGTATGATCCACTAACTTTTTTTTTTCTATTTTGGGACGAAAAGTGCTGGGATGCAATAGTGAAGAAGATACTTTTATTGAGTATAATGTGATAGTGGACTCTGTGATAGGAAATTCAAAAGTAGGAGTGGCGATTGGTCAACAAGTGTACCCACTTAAACCACACGCCACCATTCCGCTCTTGTACACAGGGACGGGTCCTGGCAAAAAAACGTATCGGTACGTTATTTCAGATAGTGTATTATCCGACTCCATGGTGGATTTCGAACCCTTTGAACGCCCGGCAATTCGTATGTCAGATCGGACGTTCAATGAAGTGTATGGTCGACCGTGGAATAAATTGAGTCTGCCTGCTTTACCAAAAGTCTATGAGGATATGTTCTTCACTGACAGTGAATCAACCCTTTTCGAAGACGGCGTCATCGCCAATTTAATGTTTGAGTTCAATCCATCTTTGTTGGATCGTTTACATTCAGACAAAATGAATCCAGTGACTAAGATCACTGGTAAAATGACATATATCAGGTAACCAAAAAAAAAAAAAAAAAAAAAAAAAGATTGGCCAGATGCGGAGATTCAAATCCTTTTTTTGTTTTTTTTTCGCATGAATGAGCTATGATAACGTGCAGCACTTTGATCAAGTGTCCTTAAAAATAGGTGGTCATTCAAGTCGTACGTGGGCAAAGGTGCCTTATAAATTAAAATTGAAATCACCGGATGGATTAGCTAACCGCTGGAGTCTGAAATTGAGACCAGAAGCGACAGATCCTACGCTTATCCGCGAAAAGCTCTACGCAGATATATTGCAGGCTTCGGGTGTGCATGCCCCTCGTGGTTCTTATGCTCGGTAAAAAAAAAAAAAAAAAAAAAAAAGGGAATTTTTTTTCAATAGTCCGCTAACATCCTTTTTAAAATACGGTAGTGTCTATTTTAATGGTCGTCCGGTTGGATTGTACTTGATTATGGATGATAATGTAGATAAATCGTAAGGATCTTTTTTTTTTTTTTTTTTTTTCCTTGTGGAAAGGAAAAAAAAACCTGATTTCCTCCTTTTCTTATAGCTATTTACAAGAAACTGTCCATCATGGCATAAAAAATGCAGAAATTGGACCTATTATTAAAGCCGATGCAGGCAAAGGAGAATATGCGGCTGATCTCGCTTACCGTGGAGAAAATGCAGCGAACTATGATGCTTTGGTGTATGAAGTCAAAAGCAACACACCAGATGAAAAAGCCAATGGAATGGCATCATTGATCGATTTGACCCGATTCATTGCCAGTTTTAATATTTCCACTGCTTCTACCAATGCAGTCGAACAATGGAATCAGGTCATTAATGTCAATCATTTCCTTCGTCAAGTAGCTTGCGAATGGTTAGGCGGTAATTGGGATGGTATTGTTTATTGTAAGTCATTTGTTGCTGAAAGAAGAAAAAAAGAGCGGAGTTTTCCCCGCTATGCATTAACATGCTCCCCCACTCACTTTTTTTTTTTTTTTAGCTGGCAATAATTACATGTTGTATAAGCATCCTAAAACCAATCAATTTATAACTATGCCAATGGATTTCGATTTTACTTTTGGAAATGGCTTGGAACTGGATCAACGTAAATTAATGACGGGCAAGTGGACAGATATTTCATCTCGACGCATGGTGCATTCGTACCTGTGGGAAAAAGTGATGTCCGTGCCCGAGTTTCAAAAGAGTTACATGGAAATGCTATCCACCATCAATGACAAGGTAATGCATCCTGCTACTTTATTGCCTCGAGTACAAGGTTTGGCTTACATGATCCAGCATGACGCTGAATGGGATAAAGGGTTACAAAAATGGACTGCGGGAGGCATGTCTCGCCCTTGGGCCGATGGATCGTTCCTAGAATCACTCAAGCGTGGCTCGGGTGCTGATGATGAAAACATTGGGTTGATTGAATGGATCGAAACAAAACACCAAGCTGTTGTTCAAGATCTCTCTGAGACTGAAGCACTCGATCCGCCATCATTGGAAGCTAAACTACGTGCAAATGCTTTAACAATCAAGGGAATTCCTCGCTTCGTCTTTGAAAAGATGGAGGATATCGTTGGTGAAGAACTGGGTGAAGATATAGAAGATCTAATTACTGCACAAAAACAAATTGAGATCATGCCGCAGGCAGCAATCAACCCGGTTCCTCAGTGAAGTCGATGAATTTATATTTTTATTTATTTATTTAATCTTCCATAGAATAATAAAAGATAGTGAGTGATCGAATATGTATCTTTTTTTTTTTAAGCAAAACAGACACCGCTACCCTTTCCACACTTCAGTTTGCCCTGTCACACATGTATTTGCCCCCATGAATGACTGACCCATTCAATACACACACTGATTTAGACCCCATCCTGTTATAAGACTATCGCGACTTTTTTGTTTCGATAAAAAGAAAAAAAAAACCATGTTTTATTGTAATAGATAAAAAGAAGGTAATAATAAAAGGAAGGGTGAGGGTATATTCCAAATAATATATTTAATACTAATACTACTATAAAATTATAACTAAAGTGGAAGGGTGGAGGTTGGGGGGGGGCCGAAGGGAGTCGCTAAAACTACAAGTCATCATCAAATCCACATCTAATCATTGAAACGCCGCCAAACGAGAATATTTTTTCAACTTGTGCTTCATCTCTTGAAGAATGGCCGTTTCCTGATGTAAGATAGCTTCCTGTTCATCCTTGACATACTGCAATCCTGGTAGATCCTGCAACAGGAGTCGAGCCTGTTCAATTCGTTCGTTCAATCGTATCACTGCTTTCCCAATATCATCGGAATTGTCGCCCTCCAAGATCGACTGGACAATGGTTTGCACTTGAGGCAAAAACGAGAATTCATTCTTGTCGAAGGTCAATGGATTGGTAGCTGTTGCAGGGTCGTTGGTGGTGTTATCATTGGTGATGGCTGTGGTTGGATTTTCAGGCGGTTGCATGGAACTTTGTGCTGTTGCTGTCGCTGTTGCTGTTGTTGTTGTTGTTGCCGTTGATGGTAACGCGGCTCCTTCTCCTGCTGCTGCTGCTGTTGTTGTTGTTGTTGCTGACGTTTCTGTAATGGGTTCTGACGTCGATAAAAAAAAATCCGGATCTTGAGACGTCATATCGTTTGTATAGTCTGTGGTGTATAGGGATAAATCATCTTGACCAGTAAGTGCGGGATCCATTCTAACAGAAAAATAAACAAAAGGGAAGGAAAAGATGGTGCCTCCATACCAATTTTTTGTTTTCAATTCAGAAAAATCAAATCATTTGAAATCCCGCCATTCGCAACCTTTTTTATTTGGACCTTTTTTTTTCGCACTCTTTCCTCTTTCTTTCGCTCATTCTTTTTTTCCCCCCCTTTTTTCTCCCTTCGCCATTCAGCTTCTATGAGGTTCTTTTGGACGTAGATTAGTGTCAGGACTAGTTTAGAAGGGATTTTAGCTCAGGGATTCGCATGGGGAAACTCTTTCATTTTGGATCTAGGATTTTGGACCACCTTTAGTTGGCTTTTTGGAGCCGTCATTAGCTTAATTTAGTCTTAGTTTGTCTATAGTTTGTGTCTACACCTGAATAAAATATGTCTCATTTTTTTTTATTTGCTTCAATGAAAGTATGTTCCATTAGTCTCACTGATGTCTTCGTACAAGAGATCACGTTTTTGTACATGATTAGTGGCGACAGTTATTGTACTTCAATAATATGCACCTCTTCAGTCGTTCTCTTGCTTTGTACTATAAAATGTATTAGCTGCATTTTTGTCCTTTCAAATTAGTGTTGAACATTCTTTTGTTACAATGAATCCCTCGCCATTAGTTTTTAGTACCCACCAACATGCTTTAATAAAAGTGTTCGTTTTTATTAACCATCCTCTGACTTATTGAATAGTGAACAATGTCACTATAGTTAGCTGTTTTGTGAATTGTCTCACCAAGCACTTACTCTCCAATTCATACACTATGAATACATTTCCCCTTGGGTACCACCCAGGAGCTAGTTGACAGTCTCGAATCACTTAACTATCACACATATTAACATGCTCTCAGTAATATTCATGGCCGATCATTCATTTAAATGAGTCTAAGTTGGCTGTGAGTGTTGCCAATCTCGTTATAGAGTGTTTTCCACTGTCTTCCAGTGTATCTGCGACTCCTTGTTCCTCGCACCCCACCCTGATGCCCAGTAGCTGTCTGATATTTTAAGGTCATTTTATATAAACGGTGATCACATTCATACGGGCCAACATACGCCGCGTCGTCAGCGTAATCCCGGCCAAACTGGACATTAGGTATATATCTAGCTCTCTCTTATATTTTTTTATTCATTGCTTTGTATGTAGTATAATAAATAAATTCAAGTCTCAGTGAAGGTGGTGGCGGTCTTGGATTTAGTGTTAGAACTTGAACGGGCTCGCCCCCTTTTAGATTAGCGTCCTCTTCAGAATATACAGTGTTATGAAAATCTTTACTGGTCTAGCATAGTGCTTAATTATCATTGTTCATATATCTACATTTGAATAAATTATATGTTGTCTTTTTTTCTTTAATCGCTTTCCATATGTGCGTGTGTGTGCACAATATTTTCATCAACCATAGTGCTCAATGCTCTATCTCTTGAATATACTCTGTATTTGTGTGTCGAAAAAACAACAACACAACATGCATGTACGTGTGAACCGCTCCGCCAGACACTACAGGGTAGTCTTTTTTTCATATTTGCCATTTTGTACTTTAATGAACATGGCCTTGGCAGAAACACCGTGTTTTGCTCTCCATATAATTGATTTCTTTTAAATGTGCGTTGAAAAAAAGGTAAGGTTAGGAATTCGACGCCTCCGCCATCCTCACCTTGGTGAGCGACTCCTTGGAATTCAACCTAAGTAGGTGCAGCTACGCTCATGCTGTCAAAAAAAAAGTGTCTTTTTGAACTCTTGACATACTACGCCATGGTTCCCCGAAACTCCAGCGGAACCCCAGAGAACCTCTTACAAGTAGAGGCAGTTGATCCGAAAACCAGGAACGAATAAATCAGTGAGCGGTTTTGAGGACCAACAAAAAAGAAAAAGACTTAGTGATGTTATTATTCTCTTTATCACCGATGTTGCAGTATGTTATGCCATGCTGATCATATTTGATAAGGGGTACCTTAATTCTAGGTGAGAGAGCATGCTGTCAATAAAAGAGATTCCATGATTGGTGAATATTTGGCCTTTTGTACTCGGCGTTGATGGTGAATGTATCGTGATGATACCTTTATGATCATTGTCTTTATAATGTGACAGGAAACAGTGATAAAGTCAGGTGAGGAAAAAGAAGGATGATCTGCTCGTTTTGTGTTTCGAAAAGGCCATGTGGTCAGTATGTAAGGTTATGGTGAGGGGCATTTTGGCGGGATCCGAAATATACTCTGAAAAAAGTAGTGGCACCAAAAACAAGGTTTATCGAATTTTTGTCTTTTTTTTCTTTTGCTTTATCTCTTATTCTTTTCTATTTGATACGTCTTCTATTTCTCATCGCTTACCTTTATCTTAAACATAAATACCATTATTGATATTCAACCTGTCCTAAAAACGATCAGTAGTAGACATATATTCTTCTTTCCTATTACGACACTAATCTGAAAACCCACCAGTAGCAAACTACAGCAACACCACGACCACACCCAAAAAAAAAAAAAAATGATGATGGCACAACAAGATGACCGCATTCACTATTATGTCTCTCTTTGTGAACAACTCTACAATCCAACCTCAACGCAAAAACAAAGCCAAATACAACACGAGTTAGAAGTCGAGTTCCCAACGTTTGCTGACTCCAACGGTACCAACACCACCACCAGCACCACGAATTCTTCCTTGTCCAACAACAACAGCAATATACCCGGGGCTTCATCATTGACAATCCAAACACCTACAGAAACAGCATCGGCCTTACGTATTTTACTGGAAGCCTCACCAACGCCTTATGTGCAGATCTTTTGTTTAGCCAGGTTAAAGCAACTGATCACTAGCCAATTCACTCTTTTTGATAATGTCACCAAATTGCAACTACGTAAGTCAAATAAACTTTTAATATATGAATGAGAATATACCTGTATACTGGGCTTTACTGATACATGTACATTGAACTATGTGTGTATATGTAGGTACCTTCTTACTTGAGTATGCTTTTGTGCATCCTGACATGTTACCCTTTATTGTGTCACAACTGGGTGGTGTCTTGACACAATTGACTAGAATGGGTTGGGTTGCACTAGAGGAATACCAAACGATTGGCAAGGATTTGGATCAATTTCTGCAGGCTTCATTGGATCATCGCATATTGGGCCTGCATCTCTTATCAGTGATTATACAAGATATCAACACACCAAGTCCGCCACGGTATTCTGCAATGTTTAGAAAGGCTGGTAGGTGATGATAATGTTTAAAATATGGGACAAGGGAAGTTATTTTTTTTGCTAAGCTGTTTTCTTTTCATATAAAGCTTCTGGTTTTAGGGATACTCAACTTTTGGATATCTTCAAAATGGCATTCCAAACATTGGAGGAACTACTCGGTCGGTCTATCCGTTTCGACAAAGGTAAAACTAGTTTACTATGTTCATACAAGGCTATTGGCCCTTCCTCATATTATATTAATATTATTATTATTATGGTTTGAAATATAGCTGATCAAGAGAATAGAATGAGGGAAAATACTTTACGTGTTCTGGTGAACTGTTTATCGTATGATTTTGCTGGAACAAGTTTGGATGAAGCCGGCGAAGATATCGGTACTGTACAGGTAATTTATATATTTAAAAAGGAAGCAAGGACCATGTATTTTCGCATAGTATACTTACCACATAATGATTAGGTCCCTACATCTTGGCGACAAGTTTATGAACAAGATCACTTTCTCACTACCTTCTTCCAAGCTTACCAAGAATTCGAGCCTCCTCACACATCAAAGGTAACAACGAAAGAATAGAAAGATCATAGTATTGAAAGCTGACCTGACTCATCCTCACTATGTTTTTTTTATATTATAGGTGATGGAATGCCTTGTCTTGCTGGCATCTACAAGGAAGGCTTTATTCACTGGTGATACCGAACGATCTGCCTTTGTCACTCGACTGATGCAGGGTATTCAAAACATAATTATTCAATCTCAAGGCATGGGTGATACGGACAATTACAATGAATTTTGTCGTCTTCTATTCCGATTTCGTGCCATTGCTCCCCTAAGCGATCTCGTCAAAGAACAAGGATATGAAGAATGGATTACTCTGGTGACGGATTTTACCATCAAAGCATTTCAGTCATGGAAGGTAAGCATCAACATGGAACTTTTTTTTTTTTTTTTTGGCATGATAATGACATTTATGTATATATATAGTGGTCCCCTAATACTGCCTCGTATTTACTGGGCTTCTGGTCAAGAACAGTGGAAACGATGAGCTATTATCAACATTTGGACGACAATATTATCAAGAAATTGGAATCTATCACTGTGGAATTGGTCCGATCTTACATTACCACCAATGTGCAATCTGTGGCTACCCGAGTTGAAGAAATGCTAGACGGTATAACCAAAAAACAAGGGAAAAAAAAAAAAAAGATGTATTCAATTAACTCATATATATCCTTTCATTCCATTCAAATAAGATCCTCTTGAGAACGAAGAAAGTCTTGTGGATACATTATCAATGCTTGGAAAGATTGCTCGGTGCCAGTATCAAGACTCAAGCGCAATCCTTGTCTCAGTGTTTGATCCTATAGCAATGGAATATCAGGTGAATATATATCTACATGCTTGTATTATTCGCTTTTACTGACAATAATACTCATTTTGACTACAATTTAGGAATGGATGAGCCAAGCCGGTATGATCAGTATGGAGGCATTCAAAGAAACGTTGGATGTGATCGAAGCAAAATTTGCATGGTTGGTGTATTTTGCTGCGGTGTTTATTGGAAACCGACCTTCCTTCCTCAACTCGGATGATAATGACGATGTCGATGGAAAAATCACAACAAAAGTATTACAATTAATGGAAGTCAATCAAGCCTTACAAAACCAACATGGAACCACTTTCCTGAACCCAAAACTGGACTCTGCCTTTATCTACTTTTTCCAACAGTTCCGGAAATCTTTTATTGGGGAACCTTCAAAATCGGTAAATAAAGGTTGATCTATGCCAAATGGACTATTTTTATATTATGTATTAATCCATACTTATTTATCATATATAGGTTTACAATAGCTTGACTGAAGCTTTTGGAATCAGCGATCAAATCAACATGCTGGATGTCATTTTGCGGAAAATGTAAGTGTCCCTTAAAAAAACACACACACACATTGAAACACCGATTCATGCTGATTTTTTTCCAATTTTTCATTTTAATGGCTAGTGTAACAAATCTTCAATTCTGGGGTAACAATGGCCACTTGATCAAACAAACTTTAGCACTTTTCAATGAATTGGCTAGCGGATACAGTGCATTGAAAAACATACGAAAAACCGAAACGATCACCTACCTCTTACAAAATCACATGAATAGCAACAATGGGTTCTTTGGCGTACTTGACAATCAAGAAAACAACAGCAGCAATAGCAATATACATAGACATAATCGGATGCTTTATTACCAGATTCTTTGCAAGGTTTTATTTGCTGAAGAAGTGACTGAAGTGGAATTTGATACTTTTATGAAAAGCTTCGAACAGCGATTGGATGGTCTAGCACAACTCGACTCAATTCAAGCCTTTCATCAAATCCCTGTCAAGGTAAATACAGACACAAAATGAAAACCATGTTCTCCTGCTAACTATATGCATATATATATTTATAGATTGCGCTTGAAGACATATTCCGTGACTTGCGTGGGATAATGATGGCAATGCAAAATAAACGAAACTTCGCCCTTTTCCTTGATTGGTTTTATCCTGACTATATGTCGATTGCGCTCCGGGGCATGGAAGCATGGGCTCAAGATACTAATTTGGCGAATACTTTGCTGAAATTCATGGCGGAATTTGTACACAACAAGAACCAACGGCTCAATTTTGACGTATCCTCTCCCAACGGTGTGTTGATGTTCAAAGATGCCAGTCAGCTAGTGTGTATCTATGGTAAGAACTATCTGGGCAACTATATTACTAAGATGCTAGGATGGATGAACAATTAGCTCAAGCATTAATCTTTTATATTACTATTAATATTATCCTTTTTAGGACGGCATATATTGGAAAAGACAGTGACCCAAGATGATCAAAAATATCAAGAAAAGTAAGTAACGCAATGAGAAAAATCAAACAATCAAAAGTATATCATCATTGAACTTATCATTTTATACTGCGTTAGATTTAAAGGGATTTCAACTTGCTTCAATATACTTACAAGATGTCTAAGTGGGAAATATATCAATTTCGGTGTACTTTGGTTATATCAAGATAAATCTATCGATCAAGCTTTTCGAATGATGATCCAGCTGATGCTAGCTATTCCCATGGACGATTTGATGGTAACGTTATCCCCCACTGATATGTATTCTTCTCTCTTCGCTTTCATGAAAGACTAAACTATTGTTTATAGACTCTTCCCAAGGTGACCAAAGCATATTTTCAGTTATTGGACGAATTCAGTACGGAACAATTAAAAATGCTACCGAACTTGGCGGCGAAACCGTTTTTATCAATGTTGGAATCTTGCGAACAAGGTATACAGGTGCCTGACGCTCACATTCGTACCCATGCCTGTGCCACGCTGGATCATGTGTTTACATTGGTTGCGGAAGAAACCGAGCGATGTCAGGGATCTTCGTCAGCGCGTCGTCATTATCGGCATTACCAACAACGTCCACTGTCTCACCAACAAGCCGACTGGATGTCACCATCATCATCATTAACTTCAGCGGCAGCAATGGCATCATCGTCTTTTACCCACCGCCGATCGTCATCCTCTTCTGCCACTTCCAGCGACCCTATCAATATACCTAATATGAATACAGCAGCACACAGCAACAACAACAACAACAACTCATCTATAACGTCGCCTTCATTGTCATCCTCATCTTCAACCACAACCACTTCTTTATTGGCAACCTCACCTACATCAACTGTTACTTCATCTAATTCGACTTCCTCTTCTCTGTCTGGTTATCCTCACTGGTGTCTTGAATATATTCAAAACACCCCTCATAGTATGGTCACCCTCTTCATCACTTTGTATGGACTGATACTATTTGATGACAACAATGATCAATGGCAGCTCTCTCGTCCTCTTTATGTCCTGACCTTGATACAAAAAGACGTAAGTTTATTTATTCGTCCTATTCAATCAAATCTCAAATTCATTTTTTTTTTTTCACAACGTTGATAGAATGTAATGAAATATACCAATCATGTTATCCAGCATCAATTACCAGAACGAAGAGCATATGTCGCCAAAGTAAGTAAAGGGAAAATAGGCTTGATATGATAATGGGAAATCGTGTATTTTTTTAACCTTGTATTCTTTAGGCGCTCAATCAATTAATGGAGGGCATTGGATGGACATTGACTAAAAAGGACCGGGAAAGATTCTCTCACAATGTGTTGGCTTTTAGGCGTGAACTGGCCATGAATCAAGTGACATTGACTCCCCCTCCCTCTTCTAGTAGTAGTCATAGTATTATGCTATCTCCCATTTGATATCTCTCCCCTCTCTCTCTCTTCATCATATAGTAGTATCATGTAGTTTCCCAATTAATCCCTTCCTGCAACCCTCATATTACAGTCATAGCAATAATATCATTTGTCCCTATGTTGTCCCCCCCCTTCCCCTCTTTCTCATATTTAAGTAACCATTATTTTCGTTTACAATAATAAAATTACTTCTTTTTTCTATTATCCATCTGTGCGTCAATGCTCATGTTTCCAAAAAAAAAAAAAAAAAAAAAAAAAAAGGAGTGGAAATTGATTTTAACGCAAAATGTGTACTTTCTACAATCAGCGCTTTAGTTATAGGGAAAATCAATCTAGTCTATTGTAGTATAACGAACATCAGTCTAGCCTAGTGTAGTATTGTCTATTATATTCAATAATAATAAAAAAGATTGAACTTGAGTATAACTTCTATCTAAAAGTGAAGGTAGGAAATACACGGAAGGGGAACAAAGGACCGATTGTCATGCTATGTCTAATCTACTCAGCGTGTGCATTGATTGTAGGCAGATTTGAAAATAAAGAAAAATCTGGTGAACAATATAGACTACATTTAGTGTATAAAAAAACAAAACAAAAAAAAACGAAGGACATATTTTTATTGAAGCATATATAAGCAAGCATGTATCATAATGGCATAATAAACACTAATCTGAAAAGGGGAAGAGCACGAATGTCCAAAAAAAAAAAAGAGAGAGAAGGATCTACTATTGTAGAAGACAAAACGAAGCGTATGAGAGAGAGAGAGAGACAGACAAGATATATGTTTATTCAAATATAGATATAAACAACTAGTGCTAAAAGCTAAGCTAATGGCGGATCCATCATTCCCTTTTCTCTCCAAGGTGAAGACGAAACTAACGGTGGTTCCCAAATCTTTGAATTCAAAATGAAAGGGTTTCCCCATGCATCTTGTAATTCCTAATCTGAAATCCCTTCTAAACTATTCCTAATACTAATCCAAGATGTCCAGTACTTCAGTGAAGCAGTCGCGAATGTTTTTTTTTTTTAAAAAAAAAAGAATGGGAAAGAGAAAGATTCTTTTTTTTTTTGAAAAAAAACTCAGAAATGTATCAGAGAGATCGGACATCGAAACGAAAACGGCGGCACTGCAGGCAGGTACCAAACAAAACAAGCCAAAAAAAAAAAAGTTTTAAACATCATCTTTGTATTATATACAGTTTTTATATATTTATATCAAAACGTTGATGAATAAACTATTTAAATTTGAATGGTTGTCAATTTTTGCTTTTTACGCTCGTTGATGGAAGGCGTGGGTGGTGACTGGGAAGGTCGTTTCAAATGATGAGCGGGATACTGAAGAGGAGGAAGTGTAGTTACTGTTGGAGGTGGCGGTGATGATGATGATGATGGTGATGTGCGATGTAAAATCGAGGGCGGGGGTTTGCGATCCATTGGTGATGCCTTTCCATCTCCAATCCTGGCTAACGTGGGTGTTAATGGAGCGGCCCGGTGGATGGAAGAAGGCCACGACGTTCCTGAGGTTGACGATGACGAGGTGATCGTGGGTAATTTATTGGTATTTTCAGTGACAGATTCCATACCATTGGCCTGGGTAGCATTCAAATTGGGTAAATCACGAGAAATACGATCGGCATTGGGTGATGATACCTAAGACAGAGCACAAAATAAAAAAAAATTCAATTCCGCTGATCCCTTTTTTATGTTTGACGAATTACCATAGATGATAATGACGGGCGTTTCACTTTTTCTTGTTGAGGTCGTTGTGTTGAGGAAGTAGGAGGGTCAAACGCTGCACTTGTATTACTACCATTATGATACTGATATGGATTATCTACATCTTGAGGAACCGGGGCCGTCATCACCAATCTGAAAAAAAAAAAAAAAAAAAAAAAAAAAATGCAATTAAAAGTTTGTGTGTCATCATGATTACACTAGCAATAAATAAACTTACGATCCATCATTACTGCCATTGCCACTATGCGTTCGTTTTAACAAATCCAATCTTTGACGAATATGTATATTTTTGGGATTCAATTCACTGGCTCGTTGATATGCGTCGAGAGCGTCCTGAATTTGATTATTACATGATTCGTAAAGGGTCCCGAGGTCATACCACACCTCACTAATGTGAGGATTCAATCGAATAGCACGACTGTAGGCATCCAGAGCATCACGGTATTGATTTATTTGATAATAAAGGACACCGATCGAGCACCAAAATGTTGGATTGCGGGCATCACGGTAAACAGCTTGCTGATAAGCCTCGTATGCCTTGCTATAATTTTGCTCAGTCATATAGCATCGTCCCAAGAGGTACCATGATTGCGCATCATGACTGTCAGCTTTGAGTGAGCGAGTCAGGTATTGAATGGCCATGGATTGATTACAAAAAGTGGTGTTTTGCTGATGAAAAAGCCAACCCAGTTGCTGGAGTACCTTGGAATGGTGTGGATTTTCTGTCAATACTTGCTCGTATGCTGCTTTGGCTTGTTCATATTGCTTTTGCTGTTCGTACACGTGTCCCTGCTGAAACCAAATATCAATTTTGGTCAATGGTTTGGGTGGATGATCTAAAATGTATTGAAAACACTGCAAATAATAATAATAATAATAATAATAATAATAATAATAATTAAGGTTTGAGGAACAAAAATAATTTCAGGGGTAAGTTTCCTTTTTTAAAGCAAGGTACCTGTAAACTGAGATCGAATTTCTGCTGCTGTTTATATATGATACCCAAACGAAAATAAATTTCATTTGATTTTTCAAATTGAGGATCCATTTTGGTGACGGCCAAAAAAGCTTCTTCTGCGTGTTCAATAGAACCATAGCGATCATAAAGGATACCAATCCCATACCATAATTTTGGATCTTTTGGATTCGGAAGGTGATACAGTGCTTGTTGATAGGCATGGTATGCTTCTTGTAGATGATCCATCATGAGATAGCAATGACCAAGACTTGCCCATGTTTCTCCATTGGATTCTTGAATGGCTAAGATGCGTTTGAAATATTCAACGGCTTGACCAAATTGTTCTCGACTGCGGCTCAGCGATGCGATTTGTGTTAATGCTTGAATACTGTATGGATTATGCGATAGTGCAGATTCATACGACTGGATGGCCTTTTCGTCGTCTGACATGAGCTCCGCAAGATTTCCTAGAATACATATAATCAAAAATGAATACAAATTTAGAAAATGTCATGGCGCATACATTTTCCTCCCGCCAAGGAGAAACAACCAAAAAAAAAAAAAAAAAAAATCGAGTTAATGGGTTACACATCAAATCAACCATGTAAACATCCATTTTTTTCTTTTTTTTTATGCATCACACTTTTTTTTTTTTTTTTTATCAACCCCCTTTCCCATAATGAGGAGCAAGAAGAAAACCTCACTACCAAATATTTGTTATCTCTCTCGCTACTCCTGCCTATCTCTTTTTTTTTTCCCTTTTTCCCTTGACTACAAGAAAAAGGAATGCCTTTTCCTCTTTGCACACATTTATGTTTTTTTTTTCGAACCTACCTAGTGTTAGCCAGGCCGATTCGTTAGCTGCAGTAAGTTTTTGAATAATAGTTGTGGGGGCCATTTCATATAATAAAAATGAATGCAAATACTAATGGATATAAAAGATGACTAAAAAATAAAGATGTTACAAGTGAGAGAAAGAGAGGATTATACTGATGGCATGGAAAGATAGGGGGAAGAAAAGAGAAAGAGAAAGAAAGAAATACTTTTTGGATAATTAAGTACAAGCAAAAGAAAACTCAAGGAGAAAAGAAAAAAAAATTGGGGGACCTGAAACCATTTCATCAACTGTGTGTCTGGGGGGGGGAGGTGGAGGAGAGGTGAGATGAGTGACGCTATGGAAATATCAATCAGTCAATCAGCCACCGGGAAATGACATGAAGCTTGGCAGATTTCGATTTCATTATAAAAATTAATATTTATGAGTTTTGATTTGTCACAGGTGTCGTACATGGATATGGAGTCGGATGGCACTAAAGTGGGTTTCCTCTGTTTTGATCACATTACATAAATAATCTGTATACTTCCCCTCTCTTTTTTTTTTTTTTTTGGGAAGGAGACTGTTCACAAAAATCGGCGTTTCAAATATTCGTTGTCTGTCAAAAGCACATTACCTCACCGTATATATGTTCTTGATGCACTTTTGAGACGAAGCTGTATATGTTGGTTCGAACGACGCCTTCTCCCCCCTCCCCTTAAGAAAATTGCTTGGATTTTTCCTGTTTTTTTTTTTTTTTCCGCCATCCTCACATTCATAGTTGGAAAATGCAGCTAGTATAGACAAATCCTTTATATCATTGGCTCGAGAGAGACACTAGTACGGAGGATGTTGGACATGAAATCGCCTTTGACAAAGTCCTGCGCCCCTAAAATGGTGCTCAAAAATTTTCAGTTGAAATTTATGCTCAAAAATATCTAGCGAACTGTGCCAACCCAGTCACAAGAAAGCAAATATTTAGTAGGACACTCACAAGACAGTTACAAAAGCGACATTGTGACATTTTTCAGTAGTCAATTTGAGTTAGAGGATGGTTAATAAAAGGAAGTATTTTATTGAGACCTATTGGCAGTTACTATAACTAAATGATAGTGGTTAATTGTATGTACCAAGGGATTCAGTAGAGGATCTATTAGAGGAAGGATGAGGAAGTCCGAAGCAAGATTTGAAGAATGGTCAATATAAACTGAGGGGAAAGTTATAAAACGGGAGAGAATATAACGCAAAAGACATCTTCTATTGATGAATAGAATATTGACAGCTAATCCAGAGGATGACGATCAAAAGGGATCTATTGTACAAAATTTGAGAGAGTGACTAATGGGACAGTTTTCATTAACGCAAGCAAAAAAAAAAAAAAAAAAAAAAAATAATAATACATATTTTATTCAGATATAGATGCAAACTATGGGTAAAATATTACAAAGCTAAGAAAATGGAGGCTCCAAAAAGCCAAACTAATGGTGGTCCCGAAGTCCTAGATCCAAATGAAAGGGTTTCCCCATGCATCTTGTAATCCCTGAGCTGAAACCTCTTCTAAACTAGTTCTGACACTAATATAAGTCCAAAAAACCTTATTGAAGTTGAATGGGGCAGAAAGAAAAAGAAGGAAAAAAAAAAAGAAAACGGAAAGAAAGAGGGAGAGCGGGAAAAATAAAAATGGTGGAGAAAAAATTAAAATCCACGTGGGCGGGATCTGAAAAACACCACCAGCTCTCGTGCTCACTGAGGGGTAGGTTTGCCCGTTTTGTTTTTTAAAAAAAAGAATACCTTTTGTCATGTCTTTTTCATCGGGATATCATTTTATGCGGTGATATCATGAAATTGATTAGAACAATATCCTCTTTGTTTTTGTTTTTTTCATAAAAGTGTTTGCAAATTTCATGTTTTTCGCCTCTAGCTCGTCACCCAAATCTGCAGTCCTGTGTCGCCTCATATTAAATGCAGCTATAAGGTAGCCGCATTTTTTGAGATCAGTGACCTGAGACTTGCTTACAATTTTCCATTTGCACACAGCACACCTAGTTTCATTTTAAATGCCACCCGCCTAAACGTTTTTTAGCACGACATTCTACAGAAAATATCCCTGGTACGGTACCCTTGACAAAAAAAAAAAAAGCCCAATAACAACAACCCCAGCAACATATTCATGTTCTCCACTCAACACACCCACTACTTCAGACAGATCACTATTGTTTACTCAGCACCTTATGTATCAGACAATAAAAAGACATACATTCATGTGACATATATAACTGACTAATTTTATTAGTAAAGGTTGTATGATGGAGGAGAGACGATAAAATCTAACAAACTAAATAATAACATTATATAAAAAAGAAGAAACTAAACTAAGTAATAAGATACAAGACAGGGAAGGGGTAGGGGAACTATCTAAAGTAGTATGGGTAAAAGACTAGAACACCTTTTTGGAGAATTTGCCACAGAGTTTTTGGACAACGTCAAGGGTTTGAAGCACTTCAAGAGTTCCAGTAATAGCACCAACATCGTGATAATTGATGTTGTACTTTTGGCAAATAGACTTGACCATAGGCTTGACCTTTGGTAAACTGTGTCGAGGCATATCGGGGAAGACCTAATTAGAATAAAAGGAAAATAAACGTTCAGTAACAAAAAAAAAGAGAGAGAGAATATCGTCATTTCCATATGATCATCATTATAGCTTACATGGTGTTCGATTTGATAATTCAAACCACCAAAGAACCAATCACCTAAGGGACTAAGTGTCACAGCACGGCCAGTGATGACTTGGATTTCATAGAATTCCATATCTTCAGCTTGTTCTTGGGAGATGACAGGCATACCGTTATGGTTCATAGCAAATACAAACGCCAAAGCATATCCAGTCACAGCTTGGCTGACCAAGAAGAACATGATCATATTGGTGATGCTACCAACAAACAAGATATTCCAAGCAGTAAATAAGATCCAATGACTAACCAACATCGAGCGTTCCATCCAGTTGAGCTTTGCAGACTTGTCAAGAGCACCTTGGTTGAAAGAATACATCAGTGATTGGAGAGCCCATGAAAAACGTGCAAATCCGAGGATGAAAAAGTAGTAGCGACTTTGGTAAGGGAGTACGTGTTCGGCAATGAAGCGGGAGAACTTGCCTGGGTTGTCTTCCAGAGATCCGTAAAAATTGGCAGTGGCAAATTCGTCCCACAATAAAACAGGTGCAGTGTCAATATCGGGATCGTGGCCGCTGACATTGGTACTAGCGTGATGAGTGTTGTGTTTGTTTTTCCACCTAGCAGTAAAAAAAAAAAAAAAAAAAAAAAAGGATGAGGAAAAAGGCCAACACATACATAGCTCATCCTCGTGTATCAATTTTTACCATGAAAGAGAAAAGCCTTGACAGAAACAACCTAAAAAGAGGACCAGCATGTCATTCTTTTCATGATCATCACTGACCTGATGATGTCCAAAGTCGTGAGCCAACCAACCACATTGTTGCCAGAACAAACCAACGATGACAGCAGCAGCAAACACAACAGGAGTAGAATGACCACCATAATACAACATGGCAAATCCAGTAGCACAAATAGCCAGGGTAGACACCACTTTATAAATGTAAAACAAGGTCGAGCCGTCAAAGTACCCTTCAGCTTGCAACTTCTCACGGAGATCACGGATTTCTTGAGCAAAAGCCTGGGAGTTCTGTTTGTCCTTGGATCGTTGAGCGGCATTGCTTTTTTCCGCGGCTAAATCACCAACATAGCAATTGGCAAGCATTTCATAAGCTGATTTAGGGTGCATTGCGTGGAACACATCTACCAAAAAAAAAAAAAATTGACACAGGGCAGTGTGTATGTATGAGTCAGTCAGTCAGGGAAACGTCAAATTTGCCTTTTGTTGTTGTAGGTGCCCTTTACCTGTAGCGTCCTTGCCAATATGAGTGCTAATGACTTGTTCACCACCGGGATGATCAGAGATAAAGTCAGTAATGTCATACACCTTGTTGTCGATCGTCAGGTACTTTTTTTCACCGAGGTTGCCATCTCTATAAGCCTCTAAAGACTTTGACAATTCAGACCTTTCGAAAATTCTAATATCTATAATAGTAAAAAAACGTCAGATTTTTTTGTTCCGCTTTTTACCCCAGAAGCCCCAACAACGGGAGTCAACGTTTTGCCGACTTACCAGTAGCCAGCCCTGACATGTTCTATAGATACCGTTGATGAGGTGGTGGAGAGGGACGGTGAAGGGGTGAGGGATATAAAGAAGGAGAAAGAGGAGGTGGGGACGAAGATATTCTACTGTTTTAAAACGGTGAAAAAAAAGGTAGAAGAGGAAATATTGATATTAATAAAAAAGATAAAGAGAGAGAGAGAAAGAACGATCATGATCTTTTATCGCAGAAAAAAAAAAACTTTTTTCTATCTCCGTCAAATCATCGCCAATGGTCAGAGTGCTGCCCAATCGTAAATCCTGGATGTGTTGAGGTATGAGAGTATAATAATAAAGGCACCAAAATAAATTTTTTATTCAAAAAACAATAATGCTTGTAACTAGATACTACTATCACCACTAAAAACTACTACTAATAAGACTATATAATACTATAACAAAACCAATACACCCACGTCCTTCTTTAACAGCAGCCACCGCCTTGTTTTTGTTCATCAGGAGTTTGAGAGACCAAAATAGTTTGTCCACCAGTAGGCTTGATAGCATTGTTGGAGGATTCAAGGGCCTTGTTGGAGACAATTCGGTAAATTTCTAATGAGTGAATGAAGAAAACAGTTAATCATCATCCATATAAAATTTCTAAAAGAAAGGAACAAATGAACCTTTTCCTTACCTGTCAAGATACGCTGGAAAGACAGATCAACGTTGGTGGCATCCAAAGCTGAAGTTTCAATAAACGAAAGTCCATTTTCAGCTACAAGAAAAAAAAAAAAAAAAAAAATTGTCAGTATCAAATTCTAATATGCATCTTGACAACTTACCGGCAAATTGTTTAGCTTCATCTGTAGGAACGGCACGTAAATGTCGTAAATCGCTCTTGTTGCCCACCAGCATAATCACAATGTTTGAGTCCGCATGGTCACGGAGTTCCTTGAGCCATCGTCCCACACTTTCGTATGTTGATTGTTTTGAGATATCGTAGACTAATAAGGCACCAACAGCACCACGGTAATAACTAGAAGGAATAGTTCAAAGCAAAATGTTGGTGAGAAGACTGTGATCACAACACTTTTTCTTTAATAAAACAAAACTTACGCGCTAGTGATAGCACGGTATCTTTCTTGTCCAGCTACATCAAATCACAATACAAACCATGTTACCGTTAGTATATTCATCCCATTTGCCTTTTGAAAGTGTTTACCTGTATCCCAGATTTGAGCCTTCACAGTCTATACCATACAAATATAGATATAAACACACAAGAGATAAGTATCAGATAGATAGACAAGTAACAGCAGTTATTCACTACAATACTAATATTATTCTCTTCTTATACCTTTGAATCCACTTCTATGCTACGGGTGGCGAATTCGACACCAATGGTACTCTTTGATTCCAAGTTGAATTCGTTACGAGTGAAACGACCCAAAAGATTGGTTTTACCTATAAATACATAAAATACGCTCAATATTATACCCCAACGAATTATTTTATATTTCATACTTACCAACACCAGAGTCACCAATCAAGACCACTACAGACAAAGGGGAGGAAAAGATGATGATAATTGAGTGAAAAGTAAGTTCGAGTGAAATAAAGTTCATGTGCAGACACCCGTTGATTGCTGTTGCTCATCTGTTTTTTTTTATCCTTCAACCCAATAGTGACGTAAAACTATATTTACCTTTAAAGAGATAATCGTATTCTTCGTCTCTGCTCATAGTTGTATAATAATAGTATAAGTAAAATAAATAAATGAAGGTTAAGAAAGAGAAAAAAAAAAAGGAAAATCAAAAAAGAAAAAGAGTTTAAAAAAATTGTCGATACATTTACAAACACCGCTGTAGGCGTGGTTGAATTGGGTACCACTGGAGATCACAGGTTGAATCTGACATGCAGCTTTTTTGATTTTTGTATCAATATTATATTGGACATCAATAACTTAAAACTAGCTTCTTTACATTGCTTTTACCTGAATAATGAAAAGGGTGTGTTGACAGTGGCGTCGAGTCTTCTACCCCACAGACAAAAAAAATAGGCATGACCAAGTTCAACATCCGCTTTTTTTCGAGTTATACTGTACGCTGCAATTGATGCTGTCTGTCCCTCCTCGAATTAGTACCATTTTTATATATACCAGTCATACTGGTATTTATTTAATCCATATTTAAAATAAAACTTGATCCATATAGCTACATTTTACTTTATCACATACAGTGTATTGAGCAAATACCTTTAATCATCATTTTTTATTTAAACCTCCGGTCTTTTATATCAAGCCTGCTGGCTAGGAATTGGTAAAAAAAAAAAAAAAAAGATACTTGGTATAAGAGGTTTACCAGCCATTGTCCAACGTCAAACCTTCTTTATGATAGCATCATCAACTGTTTCAGAAGCCCACGCGTCCAAATAATACTAAACTACCTAATGCCCGTTTCATATACCCATTTGTCCGTCCCTGATCTGATGACTTGCCATAAAAACAAAAAAGTACAAAAATGGTGATAAACAAGATATTTTTTATTATTATAAAGATTGTTCTGGGGGAAAAGACAATAGATAAAATGGAAAGGTGGAATAAACTATATTACTATGTACAACCGATTGCTATATAGGTATCTAATAACTATCATACTACTATTATACTATAAAAGATATATAAAAAAAGAAGGGGATTGCATCTATGCTTTGATCAGGGGGTTCCATCCTGCACGAAGAACACGGACGGTCCAAGCCAAACCACCAGCAAATATCATCAGGACACCAGCAAAGATAATAGCATGAGAGTAAGTAGGATTACCACTATCACTATTGATCAATGCGGCACAGATAGGAGAGCCGAATAAGCCGCCAAAGAACCAAGCAAAGAACAATAACCCATTACTAGCTTCCACATCCTGAATCCCAACACACTGAACCAGGACAGCAGGTACCATGACTATAATAAAGAAACAATAATTCACAGTATAACTTAGTACAATCATTTTGATATATAGATAGATCCCACTATTTTACTTACCCATATATCCACCACCAAACAAACCAAAGCTTGCAGCAAATGCCCAAATGGCAGCAGCGTTAGTGGCAGGTAACCATAAAGCCAAGCACATCACACCTGTCATTGCAACACAAATGGTACACGTATTGGCTCTACCAATATAATCACTAAGAGTACCACTTCCGATCTTTCCAACAATCATCAGTCCAGAAAGAATGGCTGACAAGTTGCTTCCAATCCATGGGTCCAAGTGAAGATAACTGGCATATGCTATTATGATTTTTTTTTTAAAAAAATGTCAGTATCATGGTGTAGCTGTGGTAGGGAGAGGAGGGATTGACTTACAAGGTAAATAACTAGAAGGTACGTTAAAGGCAAAGTTACCAATAAATTGAATTCCAAACAAAAGACAGAATTGTACATTACGGAATGGCTTCAAGTTGATAGATTGGGAGAGTTTACAAGCAGGAGGAGGATTCAAAGGACGAACGACACAAGCTGCAAATGACAGCAAGGCCAAATTGATAAAGCCCACAACACGAAGAGACCAACGAATACCCAAAGTGGAGTTGATAGCTTCAACAATATTGGACATGACGAGACCTGTTCCATTTCAGTCAGAAGACGGGTAGGCAATGATGAGTATAAAGATCTATCAAACATAATACAGTATCTGGACTTACCTCCGAATCCACTTCCAGAAATGGCAATACCAACAGCCATACCACGACGTTTCTTGAAGTATTGTTGAGGAGCACTAATACAAGGGAACCATGCTAATGAAGCACCAAAACCAGCTACCGAAAAAAAAAGAAAAAAAAAAAAGGATCAGATGTGAAGGTGTAGCGGTGATTAAAACCGTAAATTATGATTTTCCATTGGTGGATAAAATGTCTTACCTAAAAAGCCCTGGGTTATCATCAATTGCCAAATCTAATGAAGAGTAAGGTAGTTTTTTTAGTACGTGGGGTAACAGGAGACACCGAGAAAAATTTTCTTGAATGTATAATTACCTCATTAGAAATACTTGCCATCATCAGTGCCAGTGTATTGCAGAGTACAGCGGCAATGAGAAGCCATCTGTAGCCGACTTTATACACGACATAACCATATACGGGCCCCAAGATTACTGCCATAGCCAACCAGAGACTGCCGATCCATGATAGTGCATTCATTTGATTCACAAATACATGTTCATTGTAATAATTTAAATAAATACCCCACTAAAGGAAATAATGTTTAGAAATAATTTATTTATTATTTTAACGTTTTTTCTCTGTTCACTTACAGTGTAGTTGTAACCTTGAGTACAAAACAAACCACAGAAGCAGCCAGCAAGGACCAGCCAAGCTCTACCGCCATCTAATGCCTCTTTATGATCATCAGGCGTAGTTAATACAGATATCATATCTTCTTCTTTAGGTATACTTTCTTTAGACTCGGCCCTAAGGTTAGGAGGCATTTTTTCAGCTTTTTCAATAACATCCATTTTGGTTTTTGATTTGAAGTAAGGGTAAGTAGAAAAAGAAAAGAAGAAGAAAAAGAAAAAAAAAGAGAAAGTGGGAAGACTTGCCCGCCTACCTTTATGTTTTTTTCTGAGTTCGGTCCCTTCGACCCCACACAATCTCCGAAGCGGCGTGTAAATAACATATCTTACTTCGTGCAACTCTTAATTTTTTTTGACATTGATAGAAATCCGTCATGACAAATGGTAAAAGCATATAGAAGATCCGGAAAAATGATATTCAGTGGCTTTTGAATGACGATCATCTGCCTTTTTTTTTTTTTTTGTGGATTGGGCATACAGATCTCTTTTTTATCAAGATCAAAAAAGCTTGCCGAGTTTTAAAAAAAATATAGCAACAGAAAATAATAGTTTGAAATGACAGCTTCTAAGGCTCGTTCTCACAAATTGAGAAGGCAGAATCTACGGAGAATGAACACAAAGTTTTTGCCAATTATATGTTATGACATCAACAGTGAACCTTATCAGAGCCAGATCACCTATATTTGCAAAAAGGTCTTTGAAATCAAAGAAGTGCTATATATTTGCTCATACCCACACTAAGATTTATTCATCAGCAAGCAGCTCCTTCTATCTATCTTTCAATCATTCAAGCATCATTCACCAATGATACAAAAAAAAGAAAAGAAAAAAGATAAAGCAAAAAAAGATACTAATAAGTCTATTTTTACCCAACGTATCATCAAACAAAAAGAATAAAAAGAAACAAACAAACATTCGGTGGGACCCAGTGATCTAGCCTATTACATTTCTGTGTTTTAGAGTTAAATTGGGACAAGTAAAAATAAAGATGAAAGAAACCAAAGCCAAATTTTTATTGTAAAATAATAAAGTGTGTTTGACAAAAGTATAAAATAAAACATGTGATCTAAAATTACATAAAAGAA
Source organism: Absidia repens (assembly GCA_002105175.1). NCBI lineage: Eukaryota > Fungi > Mucoromycota > Mucoromycetes > Mucorales > Cunninghamellaceae > Absidia > Absidia repens. The sequence goes on along the minus strand of MCGE01000033.1, from coordinate 186,010 downwards.
TGCATTGTCTATAAAAGTGTGAGTCTATCTAATAAATGGGATGAATAGGGGCAAAATAAAACATGAAATGATAAAATAACGAATGAGGAAGAGGGTGGGACGGGGATAGTAATGACGTAATCATTATTGGGTAGAGAGAACATCATGATCATCAATATCAATAGCATCCCAAGGATAGACCAGCCATTGATCGGGCATACTGACAGCAGCATAGTAATTCTTCATGATTTCTTCAGGCAATTCCCGCTTCTTGGGCTTTTCCTTGTTGTGTAGCACAAACACGCCGATAGTGGTGCCACTGCTTCCAGGAGCCATGCCTTGACGGATTTCTTCGGCCAAGATGTCCTTTTGGATTTCCTTCACCGCATAGGCCATGGTCATGCGACTATCATCCACTTCATCCACAATCAAAATACGACGGCCAAGAAGAGAAGTTTCTGATTGGGCGAAGTTCAGCCACTGGGTCTTGGTCACTTCCACAGGGCGGGTATCACCAGTGGCGGCAGCAATTTCAAGTTCTTCATACAACGACAAACCAATCACTTGAATAGGAACATTGCGACCATTCACCTTGTTCAAAAAAGTACGCATAAACCGGGCAGGAATCATACCACCAGCTGCAATGGCAATCATGAGATCAGGTTTGAAGTCTTCATTCAATCGATAACGAGTGACAGCTTCACGGATATCTTTATGGACTTCGTTGTAGCTATAGCATAAATGATCATAAAACGTTGAGTTAGTTGTCAGTATATGTACACAAGTAATCATGAGTACTTACGTGATATATTTCTTGGACATGGTGGGGGTCTTGGATGATATTAAAAAAAAACCGAAAAAAGGGGGAAGAAGATAAACAACCCAATTGTTTCCCGAAAAAAACTTTTCCACCACCTTTATGACAAAAAAAAAAAAAGTCATACGGAAATATTTTAACCCCCGCTTTAGATGATTTGACCAAAAAATAGAAAGAATTCAGTTCCAAGTATGAAGGAGTCTCTCCACTTTTTCTTTTCTTGATTATTAGAAACAAAAGAAAACCGGATTTGTCCTTTATAAAACTCCTGAGTACCCATGTTAATCAATCATCATTACGTATGTAACTATCATAGATTCAAAGCGTTAGTCGGGATAACGGTGGATCAGGGCTACATTATTGTAATGTGTTACGACAAAGAATACCTCATTGTTACCTTATCTGATACAGTGCTTGATCTGTTTTCAGTTTGGTTTCTATCCAGTGGTAAGATTTACAATAGGGAGGTACACATATGTTAGTAGTAAAATCGAAGCTGTCAAAAAATAAAAACCACATCGAATCTTTCAGTTGGTGGATTTCAAATTCCGATGACTTGAATTTTTTTTTTAATTTTTTTTGGCCCATGTTTACATTCTTATTGATTTTCTTTTTTTCTTGCTTTATATTTATTATTTTTGGGCATTCCAATCCTTTTCTTCATTTATATACTATCCAATGGCTTCTGACAGTCGTAGACGATCTCCTTCACCTTATAAACGGCAAAAACGATCACATTATAGAGATGAATCACCTTCAAGACGACACCATAAACACTCTAGTCGAGAAGAACGTCATCATCATTCCCACTCTCGGTCTTCCTCTCATCGCCATGGATCTTCGTCCTCGTCTTCTAATCATTACTATTCATCTTCACACCGTGACGCTGTAAGTAATAACAACCCTGATGCTTCTTCTACTCCTCCCCCTCCTCCTCACTCAAGTGATCCATCTCTTCTTCACAAAGCTGCGACAAATGCTGGTCCAACCTTAGAAAACGGCCAAGTTACTAGTGGTGCTGTAAGTCTCAAATAAACTTAGGAAGTGAAAAATAAATTCTCATGTCATCCTTTTTTTTTTTTTCTGTATTCATATTAGGATTTAAATCAACAGCAGGAAGAATCGAAACAACAGGCCATGAAACGTGAACGTCGTGAGCGTATCGAAAAATGGAAACGGGAAAAGGCTGAACAAGAACGTCAACAACAACTGGAGCAACAACAACAACAACAACAAAAGAAAGATGCTGATACCACTATGACAGAAGTAGCACCAGCACCAGTTCCTCAAGACACTTCATCAAAATCAGAACAACAAGCTATAACAGCAACAACTACTGCGGCACCACCAACTGCTCCAGCACCTACACCGGAAACCACACCAGTCAAGAAATTCACTTTTGGGAAAACAATGAAGTCAAGTGTATCCTCGGCAAGCACCACCACAACAGCAGCGAACAATAACAACAAAAACCTATGGGCATGAAAATGGGATTCGGACTAGGCAAAAACAAGCTGATGATGACAACACCTGCCAACAAGAAGTCAATTTCCGAATTGAAAGCAAATGATACATCAGCAACAGCAGCAACAGCAACAGCGATGGATGTGGATCAACAGCAAGAGGACGATGCCGACATTGACCCTTTGGATGCCTACATGTTGGACGTGACAGCCGAAGCTCGAAAAATCAACGAAGAGGATCAAAAACGGATGCAAGATATGGAATACACTGAAACAAATAAACGCAATGTGATGAACGGTGAGGAGGACGATGATCAGCAAAAAGGAAGTGACGATGAATATGGTAGCGATCCTGAAGATATTCTAGCGTAAGTAATCAAGGAAAAAAAAAAAAAAAGATAGATCCGCCCGCCTTTCTCATGACTCTTTTTACTGTTTTACAACACTTAGGATGGCGGCCAAGAAGGTGAAACGAAAGGATCTAGCAGCAGTGGACCACAGCAAGATGAACTATGAAACCTTCCGCAAGGACTTTTATATCGAACCTGCCGAACTACGTGACATGACCAATGACCAGGTGGATTTGCTGCGTGTGGAACTGGATGGTATCAAGATCCGAGGGGTCGATTGTCCCAAGCCAATTCAGAAATGGACGCACTGTGGACTTCCTGTGGGCTGTCTTGAAATCATCCGCAAATTGAAATTCGACAAACCTACTTCGATTCAAGCCCAAGCCATTCCTGCGATCATGCATGGTCGTGATGTCATTGGTGTGGCCAAGACCGGATCTGGGAAAACCATCGCGTTTTTGTTGCCCATGTTCCGTCATATCAAGGATCAACGACCGTTGGAAATGGGTGAAGGTCCCATGGCAATTATCATGACACCCACAAGAGAATTGGCCACTCAAATTCATCGAGAATGTAAACCTTTTTTGAAAGTACTTGGATTAAGAGTAAGTTGAAAAAAAAAGAGATAGTATAGTAGAGAGAGAAGGGGGAGGGGAGGTAGGCTAATAATTTTTACTCACATTTGTCTTTTGTTTTAGGCTGTATGTGCTTATGGTGGTAGTCCAATCAAAGATCAAATTGCCGATTTGAAAAGAGGCGCTGAAATCATTGTGTGTACTCCTGGTCGAATGATTGATTTGCTATGTGCTAATTCTGGGCGAGTCACCAACTTGGCCCGTGTGACATACATGGTATTGGATGAAGCTGATCGTATGTTTGATATGGGCTTTGAACCTCAAGTAAGTGAAAACAAATTGAAATTACTTTTCTACTTGAATTATTTTATTAATATTGTTTATCATTCAAATAGGTGATGAAAATTGTCAACAACGTTAGACCCAATCGTCAGACTGTCTTGTTTTCTGCTACATTTCCGCGCCAGGTAACAAAAAAAAAAAAAAAAAGGCCTATGTTCAAGAATCATCGGATCTTTAACCCGCCACATTTTTTTCTCCTTTGTAATTGTACTATAGATGGAAGCTCTTGCAAGAAAGGTGTTGAAGAAACCACTCGAAATCACGGTGGGCGGGCGTAGCGTTGTCTGTAGTGATGTGGAACAAATTGTCGAAGTACGTGAAGACGCAACGAAATTCATGCGCCTATTGGAAATCTTGGGTCAATTCTACAATGATGAAGATGACGATGCTCGGGTTTTGATTTTTGTCGATCGTCAAGAAGCTGCTGACAATCTGTTACGTGATTTGATCCGAAAAGGTTACGTCTGTCAATCCTTACACGGTGGAAAGGTAACATAACATAAAAACATATATAAAATGAAAAAGAATTGGTTGACTAAATGTTGATGTTACTATTATTATTTTTAGGACCAAGTCGATCGTGATAGTACTATTGCCGATTTCAAGTCTGGTGCAACCAATATTTTAATTGCTACGTCTGTCGCTGCTCGTGGTTTGGATGTCAAGCAATTGAAACTAGTCGTGAATTATGAATGTCCCAATCATATGGAGGTAAGAAAACGAAGATGGGGAAGGATGACCGAACAGGAAGAATAATAATAATACTCACTTAAATATTCTTATCTTATTATCAGGATTACGTTCATCGTGTTGGTCGAACAGGTCGTGCCGGAAACAAGGGAACAGCCTATACTTTCATTACACCTACACAAGAACGCTACGCCATGGACATTTGCAAAGCACTCAAATTAGTGGTCAGGCCATTCCTCCAGATTTACAAGCCTTGACGGACGATTTCCAAACAAAGGTGAAAAGTGGTCAAGAACGTTTTGCAGGGTCTGGGTTTGGTGGCAAAGGCTTGGAGCGGTTTGACAAGGATCGTGATATGGTCAAGAAGATCCAGAAGAAGGCTTACGGTGGTGATGATTTAGAAGAGTCGGATGAAGAGGTGGAATTGGAATCAACACGAATTATACCCGGTCAACCAAGAGCAGCCACAATGGAAAGTGAAACCAACGGCGCCACAACGGCGGCAGCAGCTGGATCATCAACATCAGATCAGGGATCCTCGGTGGTGGCGCAGGCAGCAAGAAAGGCGGCTGAAGTAGCGGCGCGATTGATGGCTAACGCAGGTATGAACTCATCGCAGACAATGGAAACAACTGACGACAGTGAAGATGCTCGGCCTGTATTTGCAGAAGAAATCAACATCAATGACTTCCCTCAAAAAGCAAGATGGAAGGTCACCAATAGGGTAAGGGAGAAAAAGGAGAGATGGGATACTAAAGGAATATATAGGGACACGCCCTTTTTTTTTACTCATTACATAAAATTTTAAAACCCAAATTTTTTCTTTTCTTTATTACTAATAGGAACAAATTTCTCAAATCAGTGAAATCACCGGTGCTGCGATCACCACAAGAGGTACCTTTTTCCCAACTGGCAAACAACCAGGTCCAAACGAACGCAAATTGTACTTGTTTATTGAAGGCGATTCTGAAATGGTACTGGAAAATGCGAAGCGTGAAATCAAACGTATTCTTGAAGAAGCCACGGTGGCATCCTTGGAAGCCGAAGCTCGAACGGGTGGTGGTGCTCCTGCAAGATACTCTGTAGTGTAGTTTATGTTCAGTTGATTAGTTTATATTTATTACATATACGTATATAGTAGTTGACAGTTAGGGGCTACTGGTGTTTTTTTTGGTCATTTTGTGCCCTCTGTCTTCAATAAAAATCATGATTTCTCTTTTCTTTTCTTTTTTTTCGACTTCCGCTTTTATACAATTTTTATTACTGTCTTTTTTGATCTTTTACCAGAACATGTGAAAAAACCGACGTTGTGTGTGGATTTTAACCGCCGACGTTTATATAAGAAAGAACAACCTCAATTTTCCCCCTTCTTTCTTTTTATTTCCCCACACTTCAATTTTTTGATATTTATTTGTTCTATCTCCTAGTCTCTATTACCAACACACTCTTTTATATACACAATGTCCAAACAACAAGAAGACCCTACAAAGACTGTACCAGCTTCGCAAAACGATGATTCTGATTTGGATGATCTTTTGGATGGTAAGTGGGTGGTGCTGAGTGGCGGTGACCCATACATACTGCGGGGATAAGTCATGACTAACGCACCGTGACACACACACACACACCTTGTTTTTTTATTATTATTATTATTAGATGTTCTTGATGATTTCAATGGGTTGTCAACAAAGGAAAAGGAAGCGGCAGCAACATCCAAACAACCCACCACTACCACGACGGCGGTGGCCGAAGAACAGCCGGAACAAGAAGGACAAGGCTCATCGATGGACGATATGTTGGATGACGATGCATTTGCCAAGCAGTTACAAGCAGGTATGGAAGAACTGATGGGCAATATGGACAAGGATCCGGAAATGAAGGCTGCTTTTGAAAAGGTATGGGGGTCCCTCGATCCTACCGCCATGGCGGCTCAAGCAAATGAAGAAGCGGCAAAGAGTACATCGACTCCTCGTGCGGCTCCTGCTGCTGCTGCTGCTCCCGGTGCTGCCGGTGGGGCCTCTTTCCAAGATACCATTGCTCAAACGATGAACAAATTGAAGGATAGCTCGAAGCAAGTGGACGTAAGTTTTGATTGGGATGCTATGTGTATGTGAAGGGGGGGGTGAGAGTGTGGATGTTATAGGGTGAACGGCAAATGACTGATACCTATTTTTCATTTATTTTTATTATTACGCTTAGTCATCTATTAATGAAGAAGGTGAAGATGCGTTTATGGCCGAATTGATGAAACAAATGGAAGGATTGACCGAAGGTGGTGATTTCGAAAATGTATTGGAAGGTATGATGTCTCAGTTGATGTCCAAGGAAATGTTATATGAACCTATGAAGGACTTGGTTGAAAAAGTAAGTTGAACACAAGGAGAGGGGGACGGGGGGGACGGACATAAGGTTTAAGCTATGTATCCATTGGATATTCATTTTTATTTGTATATTTTGAATTAGTACCCATCATGGCTGAAGGACAACAAGGACAAGACGGAAAAGGCTCAATATGAAAAATATGAACAGCAATTTGACATGTGTAAGAAGATTGTGGCGGAATACGAAGCGCCTGGATTTGATGAAAACAACGAGCAACAAGCAAAGAAGATTATGGATATGATGACGAAGATGCAAGACCTTGGTCAACCTCCTGCTGCTTTACTGGAAGACATGGCTCCCGGTATGAACTTTGATAACCCCCAAGGGATGCCCGATATGAAGGATTTGGAAAATTGTACCATTATGTAGATTAGTTTTATATTTAATTTTGTTTTTTATCCACTTACCCCCACCCATCCCCCATTCCACTCATTTTAGTACAATGATCTTCTCATTTCTTTTCTTTTTTTTTTTTTTTTTGGAATAAAATATATTTTATTTGTCTCCTTTATATGATATTATATTGAAAATAAAGCAAACCAAACTTTTGTCCTGAATGATTATGTATGTTGTTTGTTTCATGTATTGTTTTTTATGGGTTGTAGTCTGAGGCCAGCGCTTTTATCTTTTGAAAAAACTAACTTTCTCGATGTAATCATCCTTATTGTACTATCTATCCATTAACACTTGCCCTTTCTTTGTTCATGGATATATGCCCAAGATTTTTCTTCAATCCAATGCCACAAAGTTCGTGCCTGAAAACTGCTCTTTTTCCATTTTTTTCGAGTACTATCCCCTATCCAATATCGGCATTAAACCTCCCCACCCTATGACCAACACTCTATCCTCTTCCCCGTCACGATCTTCCTATCGTATTATGTCCCACCATTTATCCATCCCATTGTCATGACCACTATCGACAACAATACCTTTGTAGCCAATTTATATATAAAGTAATATTCATTTTGAATTTCGAGAAGTTGCTATGATGACCAATCTCTCAGATATGTTTATTGAAGTCATATAAAAAAATATGTATATACTAAAGTAAAAAAAAGGACACATATGTACACGTTCATATCAATATGCTAATACTAATACTAATATCAATACTAGTTTATTCTACGCCTTAGTTCGAGCCAGACCAATTGTTGAATTAAAAAAAGAAGATTATTCAGACCGCCTCGATGGTGTTGTCACGTTGTCATCTCCATGATTGTCCTGATTTGGTAGAGAAGTTGAATTTCCATTTGCCGCAGATGAAGAACGGGGAGGTTGATCTTCAGATACATACTGACCAGGCATCGAACCCAGTGATCTTTCGTGGGCATCCGTTGTCGTTGTTGTTGTTGTTGAGGAGGCGGTGGTGGTGGTTGTGTCGGTCGCCATAGAGGATGCAGTTGTTGCTGTTGGTAAAGAAGAAGGATCATCGGTGTCCGTATTTTCAGTTCGCAAAACGGTTGTGTTGTAGCTTGAACAATGAGCACATTTGTGGTAAAAGAAATGATATTTTGCTGGTGATCGAAGTTCGCAGTCGTTGCAAAAGACATGTGAGATATATTTGGCGTATTCCGCAGGCATCGATTGTCGTTCCAGTTCCCTATCCAACCGAGCAAAGTATTCCGACATGTCACCCAATGATTTCAAACAGGTAGGGCATTGGTACGAGGTTTGAATATACTCAGTGTAGCAGTTTTTATGTATACAATGACCACAGGGCTATGAGGAAAAAAAAAAAAAAAAAAAAGGTCAAGACAATGTACTGCCCATTCATACATACTAGTACCCTACTAGCCATTCCCTTTATTTTCCCCTTCCCTCCAACTTACCATAAAAATAACCGTTGTAGTACTTGTAAACATATATTCACCACAAATAGGACAATCCGATTCCAGATTACGTTCGATACATCTATGTTTGTCTTGCATGGAGATTGACATACAGATATTGCACTTGTCACAATGGAAAAAGTCCTTGCCCAAGCCTTGGCCTTGTCGACAGATGCCACAATCATCACAATGGTAGATCGATTTGGCCGGATCATCGTCCCAGAGTTTGCACTTGCTACAAAAATAATGGGCCACTTGTTCTTGACATCCACCACAATATTGCGCTGCTGGTTGGAGTGTTTGACATAGCATACAGTACATCGTCTTGGTATCACTGCGTACAATGGCATGGTCCGAGGCCTCGTCATGACAGAAACGACAAGAATAGATCTGCTTGCAGCAGTACGCCTGGAGTTTGCATTTGCGTTGGTAGTGTGGGCAGCCAAGAATCCCTTTTTCTTCGTCCTATGTAACGTAAAAAGATTTCCATGAATATCATATGATGAATGTGATACGCCTCACCTTCCCCCCCCACCCCCCTAGTGACCTTTCCGTGTGTTCGTTGTTTTGTTTTGTTTTGTTTTGTTTTTTTGTCTTACATGATAAGAGATACCAGTGCCTTCTGACACAACGGGATGAAGGGCCTGTGATGGAGAGGAAGTCGAAGTCGTGGACGATGTTTGATGGGTAGGTGATGATCGATTTCCTTGCCACATGAGTTGCTATTAAGAAAAGAAAGACGTGCGCTTGGATCAGTCGATGGATTAACATGAATCAGGGCCTTTTATATAGTTTTTTTTTTTTTTTTTTTACCTGGATTTGTCGTGCTTTATCTTTGGCGGCAATGGAAGTGTCCCGTTGTATTTCGAGGATCTTGCGTCTCAAGTCGTTTTCAGCTTCCAAGGATGGTTGTGGTTCGTTGGTATCGTCGCCTTGAATGGTGGAAAGTAAAGCTGTCGCAGCGTTTGCTGATGCAGTGGTGGAAAAAGGCGGTGGAGGAGGTGGCTGATGAGGTGAAGTAAACTGTTGTCTTTCTTCCGAATGATGAGATTCCATGGATGATCGACTTGATGTTGGTTCATTTGTCAAACTAGTGTTACTGGTTTCTGCGTGAGACCGATCCATCGTATGTGTTTATAGGTTGGCAGTAATTGTATGAAGGAAAAGGAAAAGGTTTGACTGAAAGAAAAAAAGAAAAAAGAGAGAGGGAGAGGGAAAAAAAGGGGGGAGCGCTGTTGACCGATTTTCCAACTGGCGCATGTCCAACCAGTGGACCCACCAAAAAAAAAAAAACAGCGGTGATTAAAAAATTGCCATGGTGGAAAAATAGATGCTTCCTTGTAGTGCCCAGAAGAGGAATGGAATCGACCACTATCTGTTGTCGACACCTGGTAAAGTCAGTATATTATAGCGAAGGCACGCCTAAGTTGTATTTTTCGACAGCACAAAATAAATAAAAAAAGTAATTTTAATGACCCAAAAAGGCTTGATTTCATTGACAGTCAAAAAAAAAACCTGCATAAACTTTGAATGTACTTCCCCATACCGGGCAATATAGGCAAGACTCAGAACAATCCTGCTTTGCACTCCCAAATTCACTTACAATCTACTGGGTTAACGGTATGCTAGGGGTACGATTGTTGAAGTGTAGATCAATTAAAATTTGACACCTCTGCCACTTTGCACTTTTCGTGAGCTGCTCATTGGGGCACGCCTGACTGGCTTTTTGTGTGGAATTTGTAAGTTTTGCTCTGAATTCTCTCACAGCAGCATTAAAAATAGTAAATTGGATATCCCTAGAGTATGTGTTCAGCCTACGTTGGGCGGAAGTATGATCATGGTTGACTGATATGAATAGTAGAGCGGAAATAGCGTCACCTTCCATTGCAAGTGACCTAGAACTGCCAACCAAATCGCTCGAAATCTTCGGGGATCGGGAGGTGAGAGAAAAGAGTTCTTTAGCTTATAGTTACAATTACACTGATGAGACGACTTTGGTTCACTTGCCAAGTCATTGACAAACAACCCCCGTTTTTTCTATTGTTATGCTAGCCGGAACGTAGAGTAAATTGCTCTACCATACTATACGTTACAGCGGCGGTGACACTCATGGCGCACCCTAGGCTCATTCATACCATTGATCGATCAGGGGTCAAGTCAATTGATATAAAATGTGGCCCCAGGATACACTGTAGTAGCTACTCTAGATAAAAGTGGTCATAGTGTATGAGCTAAAAAAAAAAAAAAAAAAAAAAAAAAAAAAAAAGAATAGGTGCATGATAGAACATTTATAGAATATAACGACGGTTTGTACTATTTATTGCGTCACAGGATGGTTAATAAAAAAGAACGCGTTTTATTGAAGTATAATTGATGGTCAGCAAACTAAATGTGTGCGGTTCATTGTAACTAGTAATATAATGAAGGTGGCATAAAGGAGCAGGTTGGGTGAGTTGAAAAATGAACAACACTACTATATAGGTATATCGTAAAAGGGAATCTAATATACTGTGCAAGGCATGAGAACGAGAGTGAATGGATATCTTCCAATGAAGTATTAAAATTGTCACAGGGATGGGACATTTTTCATTGAGATTGTTGAAAAAAGAGGTATGTTTTATTCAGGTATAGATTCAAACTATATATACACTAACATGAAGATAAGCTACTTGGGCTCCAAAAGGCCCAACTAATGGTGCCTTCAGATCCTAGATCCAAAATGAAAGGGTTTCCCCATGCATGTTGTAGTCCCTGAACTGAACCCCCTTCTAAACTAGTGCTGATACTAATCTAAGTCCAATACAGTCTCATAGAAGCTGAATGGTGGAGAAGAAGAAAAAAAAAATTAAGAAAGAAAGAGGAGGAAGGGGAAAAATTCGAGAGGGGACAAAACGGTGGTCGGCATTTAAAACATATCTGAAAGACTACTACAACTTTTTTTTGGTCCATCATTCTTAGAATATATATTTTACAACAGCTATCTCAGAACAACATCATCAACACAATAGTTCTCTTATCGTGACAGAATCTGCTACCATTCGCCATCGGTGGGATGGTAGCACCTTTTTCGTTTTACAGCAATCGAATTTTTACGTGTATAAAGGTGATTTGTTGCGCTTGGGTAAAGGGTGCTGGGGGTGAGCGATCTTGGTTTGATTTTAGCAAGTGGACAGGAAAGTGATTCTACAGGAAATTGGGCGGCTATCTATGTTAATTGTAGAATAGTGGGTTACAGCATGGAGGCGGTGATTATGCATGGACCTGGCTTTAGGTAAAAAATACTTGTCTGTGCGAGGGTTGGACCATTAACATAAATATGACAGACCTACTTTTTCTGTTCTGATTATGCATGCCAAACTTTTTTATGTCTTTCCCTAATCAGATTTAAACACTACCTTCATTCTACTATCACGACTTCACAAAAGAAAACGACATCATTTTTGATCCATCAATAGATGAAAGATTACAGTAACACATGTTTTGATTTTTGATATCGATATTGTTTTTTATTTTTTTTATTGAGAATGTATAGAATGTAAAAATATAAAGGAATACAAGTGAATGGTAGATTTTGAATAAAATGGAATAAAAAATATAGCTATGAGATCGTGCGTCGTCGGAGGGTGGGGGACAATAAAAAAAGATATATATATATATATATGTAGATGGATGGCATAAAAAAAAGAGTAAGGTTTCAATGTTTTGATGAGATGGTGCGCGAGTGTGTCGTGTGTGACAAATACTAAAAATTCCTTATTCAAGGATTTCCCTGATCACCAAGACGTACTACAAAAAATCAAATCAAATAAAAAAAAAAAGAAGTAAAATTAGACTAAATGCATCCCGTCCAGTTTGTTTTATCCAAGTCGTCTTCTCTATACTTACACCAAAAGTTGGTAATAACAGCCGCCAGCATGAGGATACATAAAACCGTGGGACCAACACGGTCATCATAAGGAGCCGCTTCTCGGTTGCGGATCTTCGTAGCTCGCCAATGGAAGGTATAAAGCGCATACAACATGACACCCATGGCAATGACTGTGAAGAGGACAGCAGACAAGCGACCGATACGATCGCCAAAGTTCAATAACCCCATAGCAAGACCACCTAGAACGACAGTAAAGTTTAACCATGACAAGAATGTACGTTCATTGGCAAAAAAGACTTTTGGCTCGATACGGACGGGCAAAGCGATACGTTTCCCTGTAGTAGATTCCAAAGGATTACTCGACATTTTTTTTTTTTGTTGTGTGTAATAAAATATAAAAAGAGGGGGTGGGGGAGACGGAACAAAAAAATAAAATAAAAAAGTGACAGACAACAAAAGGTGTGAAAAAGAAGGAAGTAAGAGAAAAAAAAGAAGACGAAAAAAATCAGAAAAACAACCGAGCGATAAACGCTGGGTGAGGCCTCTGATTGGTGTGATTGGTGTGGGCGGTATTTGAATGTACTTGAAGGGTCAAAAGTCATCCATTTTGATTTGTTTGCCCGAACCTTTTTTGTGTGTGTTTTTTTTTGTCTGTGCTTTTGTCTTTTTTCTTTTTCTTTCTCTTTGCATAAATTTTTTTATTGTTTATGGATCTGCCTACGAACAATGTCGGTGAATGGGCTACAGTGACGCTCAAGTCTGGGTTGACTCGCCAAGGTTACTTTTATACTATGGATCCAGACTCGAAGTCCATGATCCTGTACGCTGATGGCAAAGCTTTTGTTTTGCTGGGCCATTCCATTCAGCACTACCAATGTAAATAAGTGAACGAATTGTTTGTTTGTTTTTTGTGTAGATAGATCACTAACAGTAATTAACTGGCTTTATTTTCGGGATAGTTGATAAAACGACAACGATGAATATGAAGGAAATGGAAAAACACCTGCGCTGCCAAGAAGATCATTTGCCAACAAAGCAACAACTTGTAGAAAGGAAGAACGGATTGATAGGCTATATGGAAAAGGTAATGATCTGTGATCTGTGATCGGTGATATGTGAAGAGAGAGGGTTTGTAACTGATCGATTCGTGATCATAAATGAATCATCTCATTTTTTTTTTTTTTGTAGCATCGTATACCGATCACGCATTCAGCAGATGACCCTGTGATATTGGTCTTGGGATGCGCACGTGTTGAACCACCTTATGTTTCCACCAGTACTTCCGGCGACAATGTCATTCTTCTCAAACGCGTACGCGATCTCATCACTCAATACGATCAAACTGTCTACTAGATTCCCTTCCTTACCCCATTGTAGAATAGCACACTAGTGATTATATCCCAACATCCCATTTATCCACTTATTGTATGTCATTGTTTTTGTTTTATCATATGTTTATTATCTTTATTAAATAAAAAAGTAAATAATAAAAATAAGAAAAAAGACGTCTATCTATAATACAGTGTGGGTGGGGTGGGTGTCGGGAGATGAATCATTCGTTTCTATTATGCAACATGACCAACAAATGGGCGGCATCTTCATCAGCAATAGGAAAAGTAGTAGAATGGACCAACGGTTTCGGCGATGTACTTCGTTTTGCAGATAAGGGACATTGTGATAATAAGAAGGAATAAAGAGTAGGATATGATATACGTCTACGGTGTTTATTACTGTATCGTGACCATGATGATGTTGTTGTAGCTGATGATGGGTTTGGTTTGGAGATAGCGGTGGGTGATGTAGAACGTGTTGGGTAATAACGATGTCTTTGTTGTTCTTGTTGCTGTTTTTGCTGTGCTTGATGATCCTTCTTTATCTGTTTACGCGATAATAGACTCGATTCTAATGTACACAGATCATATCGTTCGTAGCCGTATTCTCTTTTGAAATTAGCTAAGGCTAAACGGACTTTCAATCTGTTCATCATCTAACAAAAAGAAAGAATGAATATATTTCTATCAGTGTAATCTATTCATATCTATCTTTTTTTTTTTTTTTTTTTTTTACCTCAGCAACATTGTCTTGTTGAACGTGTATAGTCATTTGTGATTAGATAGATATATATATTTGGTGTTCGTATGAAGAGAGAAAAAGGAAAGAGAAGGAAAAAACTCGTTCCCTTTTATATTCCTTTAAGAAAAAAAAAAGGGGGGTGAGAGGAAAGGGAGAGTGGGTCCTGATCCAAATACAGAAATAGGAAATGATGAGTAAAGGGAAAAATCAAGGGGGGAGGAGGAGGATGGATCGAGGTTGATGATCAAAAAAGGGGTAATTTACAGTATACCTTTCAAGTTTATCACCATAGAAACCCCACTCTCCCTTTTATAATTATTACTACCACAGTTAACTACTTTTACATATCCCCTTTCCTCCAATCCCCCATCTCATTCTCCTTTTTTATAAATAAAATAGTTTCTATATAAAAATCAAAAAATCAAAAACACCAATCGGTCATCACCATCGTCATCATCATCGAAAAGCATCACGTCGTCATCGTCACGATCCCAAGATTATAAAAAGTCCTATGACTTTTGGGAAATAGTTCTGTTTACAAAACAACCTTTCCATTCAATTTTATTGGTTATTTCTCTTTTTTTTTATTTCTTTGTTTTACTATATTAAAAAAAATGAGACATGGATAACGAGATGATAATAATAATAACAAAAAAGATCATATTGAATGATGTTATTAGAATCACAACGCACAGACTCAATTTAATAACTATTGCTGCCGCCGCTCCTTTTTCCAGTTCCTGCTGGTCTTTTGGTTCTATTTTTTTTTTTTTTGCGTCTCCGCTATCCACGAGTAATACCAAGTAGACCAGGTGATCAGATGCTACAACATTTCCTTAATGACTATTTACCCAAAAATAAAACGTACGAGAGAGAGAGAGACAAAGAGGTGTTTCATGGATAAAACAGTTTTTTTTTTTTTTTATTGAGAATAATGATGATAATGATAAAAGCTATGTACAATAAAGATATAAAACTACAAACTAATTTGTCACCTTGACAATTTCTGACGAAGCACTATTTGTGGCTGCTCAAAAAATCGCGTTCCACCGCAGTACTAAAATTCATGCCTCCATTAGTCATACTTGGTCGCAGAGATTGCATATATGTAGGCTCATCCTTGTAAAATTCGTTTTCGACGGGTAATAACGATGCCGTGATTGCTTCTAATAATCCAGAAAAAAAAAAAGAAAAATAAATATGCATACAGAAAAAAGGATGATCGGATGCTTACCTTCACCAGGGGAGATAAATCCATAGATTGATTCCGCAGAAGAAAGCGATTTACCAGCAGCGCCATAAACATCAGTAGGGTTACATGCTTCTTGTATAATTTGCTCGGTCACTTTGTTTAAAAGAAAGATGTATTGGTTAGTGTCTTTTTCTTTTTTCGATGAATAACATATTTTATTTACCTTGATCTTCCGGTGGTACAATGGCTTTCATCCTTTCCAGGGCGCGTTGTATTACTCTATTTTCAATAATAAACAAATATATCAGTCATCAGGCATTGTAAATCATTGTTTTTTGTTGTTGTTGGTGTTGGTGTTTAAATCAGTGCTTACAAAGGGGGCAGCTTTGCGCCAAGAGCAGCTAGTAGTATGTCTTCATAGCCCAGGGGATTCAATTCTTCTGGTGGCGGTGATCGTGATGATGATGATTGAGATGACGGGCGTTCGTTTTTGCCAATTTCATTTAAAATGGCGCGGATCATATTGGTGGTGTTATCTACAGCACTGTTGAGGGTACTTTTGTATTGTACGGGTGTTTTGGTATCAAGACTTTCACGTAGTTTTTGCAAAGACATTTCAAGAATTTGGTCAGCGTGAGTGTGGATAGCGTCATCGTTATCGTCAGCGGTATCGGATGGTTGTTGATCATCATCATCATCATCATCTTCGTTTTTTTCTTCCTCTTTCTTCTGACAAAGACGTATACTGTCAACATTGATTGGCCATGGTGGAATGTGTGGCTTTTTTTGCTGTTTTGTATTGTTATGAGAATAAAAAAATTTGCGTCGTTTTTCTTGTAGCTGGGAATATTTTATGTTTCGTGATTTTTTCGATGTTTTCGCTTGATCCTTTTTCATTGCTTTCTTCGTTCCTTCAAAGGAAAACAGAAAAATAACAACAAAAGAAAACAGGTTCACCCAATTTTTTTTTTGGAAAACGATCGGGTCGGGATTTTAAATCGTCAACGGCTCGACCGAAAAAAAGGGAGTCATGAGCCACCACTTGGGAAAGAGAGCACTGACATTTTCTTAACTTGGGATGAGCTATATTCTTCCATCAGCGCCCCATTATAAGAAGGATGATCATTTCTCCTTCTGCCGGAACTTTATACACTGAGGATAATAATTCTTGGTATTCATAAAAAATTCCTTCTACCATAAAGTCGAAAGTTAGAGAAGGTTCTCATGATTCCTTCCAGTTAGCTGTTCAAAAAAAAAAAGACAGGTTAAAAAAAAAAAAAAAACTCCCACCGTTGTAAGAAATTGAAGAAGCTAACCAATGAAAAAGTGCCCGTAATCATCCATTTATTGATGAGAAGACAGGTCTCCGATCCAATTATCGCACTAAACAACGAGAAAACAGGAGGGCACAAGCAGTGGCAAAGAATGAAGAAAAGATAAAACCCCGCCTTATCTGATTATATCTCATTTTTTCAAGTCTTTTTTTTTTCTTCTTTTTCTTATTTTATTTTCCCTTTCTTCGTCATCATCTTCTTTTTTTCTCTTTATTTTTTTTTTATTACCTTTGCACTATCATGTCCCTCCATATTAATTCTGATACATCTTTACCCTCTGCCATAAAACGAAGGCGGTCTTCTGCCACAATGTCATCCCCACCTCCAAATTCTACTCCCCCTGCGTCCTCACATATTATATCTGCCACAACTTGTAGTCACTGTGGCACCACTTCCACTCCTCTCTGGAGAAGAGCTCCCAATGGTGACACTATATGTAATGCTTGTGGTCTTTATTTAAAAACAAAACACACCATGCGGCCTATTTCCTCTACTACGGCAGCTACCGCTTCAAACACTGCATCAGCTAACATCTCAGCCTCCTCATCTTCAAGTAATTCATCTTGTGGCAATCATGATGTGTCTCACAGCTCTTGCTCCTCGTCGAACTCCGCAGGTCATACTGCTGCTGCTGCTGCTACTACTACTACTACTACTAGTGCCGGTTCTGGTGGCGGTTGTGGCTCTTCCACTGGTGGGAAAAAGCAAGGCGGAAGTTGTGGTGGAGCAGGTCAATGTAATGGTCTTGGCGGTTCTGCTGCATGTGCTGGATGTCCTACATTCAACAATCAACAACTTCGAAGACAACAAGAACAGCAATTGGAAGGACTTGTCTGTGCTAACTGTGCAACTACTACTACACCGTAAGTTAAATTTTTACCAGAAGGCAATGTCATCATTACTAATTCAATTTTTTTTATAGTCTATGGAGAAGAGATGATCAAGGAAACACCATTTGCAATGCCTGTGGTCTTTATTACAAATTACACAAGGTACACCGCCCTGTCAGTATGAAGCGCAATGTCATCAAACGTCGAAAACGAATGATCATGTTGGAACAACAGCAACCGTCACCTACTCCAGCAGCAGCCGCAGTAACGACTGAAAATAGCACAACTTCTGGATCCGCCAAAGGCACTTTAATACTCCCATCATCACCATCTGTGACAAGAACGCCTTCTCCAGCTTCAACACCGCCACCTCCATCAATCAAAGAAAAACATCTCTTGCCACAAGTACGCTTAAAAGAAGAAGATAAAAACGATCAAATCAACCCTTCTACCCATCGACAACAACAACAACTTCCCACCAACAATACCAATGCCCACAACTCTATTCCAGCTATTGAAGACTTTATTAGCAGCTCCCGATTTCCTCTTCGCCAACAACAACATCATTATCAGCCAT
Source organism: Absidia repens (assembly GCA_002105175.1). NCBI lineage: Eukaryota > Fungi > Mucoromycota > Mucoromycetes > Mucorales > Cunninghamellaceae > Absidia > Absidia repens. The sequence continues at coordinate 167,709 of MCGE01000033.1, read as the reverse complement.
CCATACCCATATCGTTAGCACGTGGCAACCCTCCGTCGCAGCAGCACCAACCTTCATTAGGTGGTGCGTATTCAGCCTCGTCTACGCCGATTCACAATCACTTGCCTTCATTTAATACTATGGACACACATTCCTCTTCATTATCATCATCATTATCATCATCATCATCTCATATTTTATTACCACCCATTCAAAGCCTTCCCGCTCCTCCTTCACCTCCATTATCCATTTCATCTCTACTTTCCTCATCCTCCACATCTTCCCCTTCTTCTTCCCCCTCGTCTACATCATCCAACATCAACAACAACACCGCTTCTCTCTCAAGTTACATTCAACGACTGGAGCATCTGAACAAAAGGATGACAACCACCAATGGACATCATCAAGTATCTGCTTTCATCTCACAGCTCGACCAACTTATCACTCAAGCGGAAACAACTCTTGTCTCCCCAGTTCCTTCTTCTTTTAGAAAAGATTAGACCTTTTTTATTTTATTTTACCCTGATTAGTTAGTCATTGATACATATTTTGTGAAATTACATACACTTCCTTTTTTCATATTTACTAATAAAAAACCTTATACATATGACCTTTTTTTTGTGTACTACCAAAAGAAAAAACCAAAAAAAAAAAAAAACTTCTGTCTATGAAATTTGATTTTACTGATTGATAAGATAAAAAATCCAATTTAGATCAATGGCGTGGGGGAAAGAGGGGATACCCTTTTTTTTTTTTTTTTGTGTCATTCCGGAACAGCTCATTTGCCTTATCGTGCTAAAAATAAGAATAAACGAAACCCTATCATCCATTTTTGCGCATCTGATATGTATATCATTCATTTCATCTATGAAAAAAATAAAATCAGGAGGACTCCGCCTTCGAACTTTTTTTTTTTTTTTTTTTGGCTTCGGTCTACGACATCCGCACAGCCTTTTTTTTTTTTTTTTTTTTGTATTCGTTCATCTCCCCCTACACCATACTACTAATCAATACTTTATGTACATGATACCTATGCACCATATGTCATGTTTATTTTTCTATACAGTTTTTTAATAGAACGCATCCCTTTTATATACAATACAGTGTGCGCATACCCATTCAACAAGACAAATTAAACATATATCAGGCAATGTAAAGATAAAAGGAGCAAGACAAATTTTTATTCGAATGCAGATATAAACTATGTCAACTAAACGGAACTACACAGTCTAATGATAGGAACCACGTTACCTATCTAAAGTTGAGGCGATTACAGTTGTCTGTGGTGGGAGGGGGTACTCAGTTATAGAGAAACCATAACTTAAAATGAACTGGTACAATCAAAGAGGGTAAGATATTCTATAGTGAACAATAAACTACTCTACCATGTAGGAGGAAGGGGGAGGGCGGAGTAAACTAAACTAGGACAAATTGCTCCTTCTTGACTGGCGGTAGCGTCAAGAGAAGAGAACCGTCGTCCTGCAACTGTTAATTGGTAACGGCTTATGTATTGAGAAAAGAGGGAGCCAACATGTTGACGATATTGCCTAGTGCAGATGTCGTAAAAGAAGTGAAAAGAATAGGAGGGTCCCCCAGTCTGTAATGGTCGAAAAAATATTTAAATGCCGCCCACGTGGATTTTTTATTGACTACCGCTTACAATTTTTTCAGTCTCTTTTTTCATTTTCTTTTTTTTTTTTTCCTGCCTTTTTTTTCTTCATCATTCAACTTCTATGTGGTTATGGTGGTCTTAGATTAGTGTCAGGACTAGTTTAGAAGAGTTTCAGCTCAGGGATTACAACATGCAAGGGGAAACCCTTTCATTTTGGATTCAGGATTTAGAACCACCATTAGTTGACGTTTTGAAGTCTTCATTAGCTTAGTTTGATATTAGTTTGTATTCACATCTCAATAAAATACGTCTCTTTGCACTTGCTTTAATGAAAAATGTCTAGGTACTCTCTATTGTCTCTATTGTCTTGGAGAGTACTATGCACGAGATTTCTTTTTACATGTTGCAATACTAGGTCCCTGTCAAGTATTACACAATAGATTCCGTTTTACTATAGCCAACGTTTACACACACACACACACACACTCTCTCTCTCTCTCTCTCTTTTATTCCTTATATAATAGATTCCTTGTTAACATTAATGTTTTTGATTAATATTACCCATTCTTCCTATCTCCCAACAGTTTTCCTCATTTAAGCATCAACAGATCCCTTGTTACGATGAACTCCACGCCCCTCCCCCATCAACGTTCTTAGTTTAGTGCGAAACATTACTTTTACTTTAATAAAATTTGTTTTTTTTCTTTGAGCAATATTCTATACCGCATAATGTAGTGAGCAAAGCCTCGCTATAGTGAATGTGTGGTATGTGTTCTATCAAACACTTTCTTTCTAGCCCACCCACCCACTATCAACTTCTTTTTTTTTTCTTTTTCCAGTGCGCTAGGAGCAACTCTCTGGTTATCCTAGTTCCACTCAATAACCCTAATTCATGCTCCACCAATAATATGAATGAAATGGTACTGTATCGTGAGTGTAGCCGCATCAATTGCTATTTTATTTTATTTTTCCTTTTTGCAGGATAAGCGATTCGTTTGGCGGCTCTAGGTAACTTAATATAAAAGGTAGCCCAATTGTCTCCATTTTCGTGACTACCCCAATTAATCAAACAATTAATAAAAGTATTTTCTATATAAATATATATTTGATTTTTATTCATGATATCATAATATAATAATATAATAAATACAAGCAAAGTAATTGGAGGAAGTGTACAGTACAACAAAAAATAGGGAGAGAAAAAGAAAAAAGAAAAAAAAATATCAAGCTAATCAAAACAAGTGTGAATATCTCTAATAAGTGTAAATAAGGATATATATAAAACTAAAGTAACAAAAACGGGTCATCTAAGTAAAATACGATTCACCATCGGCGGCAGGAGGAGGAGGAGGATTGGCATCGGCACGAGGTGCAAGTGGATGTGTAGGAGCAGTAGCAGATGGAGAGAGTGGGGAGAATGGTTGAGCATGGCCGAATCCTTTGCTGTTGGGGGAGATGATTGTAATAGACGCACTGGTACTACCATTTCGAGTCAATTGCCTGGCAGCCGCGCTGGATTTTCTACGTCGTTGCATATAGGCTTCTTGTTCCACGTCCGTACGTCGATGTTCCAATGCCAATGCCTTTTCAAACAGGAGGTCAGGTAGAGTACATGTTCCCAGTGCACGTCTCATTTGTGTGTTTAGATAGGTTAATCCCAATTGATAGCTAGACACAAAAACAACAACAATGGTAAATAAATATTTCATATCCCTTCTTTTTTTTTGTCAATGAAACATGCATGTTTTTGTTATTACCTTGCATTCATCCATCCAAACCCTTCGCGAGGAACAAACTTGAAATCCGTTCCAACATTTCCATACTCCACCTGAACCTTGTGTGATGAGCTGACCACATCGTACTTTTCCGGTACGACACCGTTGAAATCAACAAATGATTTGGTAATACTATGGACCACAAAAAAAAAAAAAAAAAAAAAAAAAAAGGAAACAGTCTGGTTGGTACCAAAAGAAGAAGTAAAAAGTTCCCAATAACAACAATGTCAAAAATGCACTTACGTATATAACCAACGATAGGCCAATCGCCGCGAGATGTCACGCATACCGTATTTTTCAAAACCAACCCAAGCCATCATTTGATGCGGCGCCCATCCAAAGGGGAAATCCCATTGTCGATTGGGTCTGTCCAGAGTAATATCACCACGTGAGGTTTCGGTACCGGACACCAGCCCTCCCAGGACTTCGAATTTATGCAACGAGTGCGCGGCCATCTTGAGCGCCTGATCTTCGGTAGCACATCCCGCCCACAGGGTCCAAAACGCAGTGGCACTTTCATAGGTGGTCTGTTCTTTTTTGATGGTATCATAATCGTAATAAAGCTGGGAGTCCTCGTTCCAGAGATACGTGTTCATGCGTTGTTGGCGTTGCTCTGCACGAAGGGTCCAGTCCTTGGCGTATTGCGCCTTGCCATCGAAATCCTCCAACAAACCATCCAAGCATTGGTCAATGGCATCCGCAAGGTCCGTTTCATACTTGTACAGTAGCGAGTTCAAATCCACCGTCGCCAGATTCGCACACACCTTGTCAAACCGATACGTCGTATCATGGCCCGATTCGCGCACCGCTCGATCATGCAAAAAGTAATCATCCAGTTCCGGTTCATCCACCTGATCGTTGTTATACAGTTTGTTGAATTCCTCAATGGTGACGTTGTGTTTCCGAGCAAAAGGCGCAATGACATGGTCAAAATGGGATGCTTCTGTTTCAGGAGGGATCCCCTTTCCATCAGGGCGATAACGAGAGAGCATCGTGATAGGATCCAATCGAGGGGAGGCCATCCAGACTTGCCAATATTCCTTCATGGCGGATTTGAGGATACGACGCAGCCAAGCCTTGTTTTCTTCTTCTTCTTCAGGATTCAGGCGTTCAAATACCTTGAGGGCCATGTCGGTAAGAAAGGGAGGTTGAGACCGGGTGAGGTAGTAAGAGCGATTTGCGTTGAGGATTTTGCCATAATGTTTTATTTGATATGCAAAGTTTTCCACCATACTTTTGGCCAAGGCCACTCTTCCATCCACCAAGAGACCCAACGCTGCAAAATACGAGTCCCATCCATACATTTCATTGAATCGGCCACCAGGCACAACAAATGGTTCACCCACCATGGTCGTTGTTTTTCCATCCGCATCCAGCACTTTGCGCATCGCCAACGTTAGAAGTCCCGGACGATCGTTAATGCCACGGACAAATTCAGGGGTAATCTCTTGCGGTAAATATTCGACAATCAAATGTAACTGAGGACGGTCATTGGCCACTTTGCAATAAAAGTCATACGCATCAGGATCACCACGCGGCACATAAATAATAGGATGTTGTTGGCTGGAGCGATTCTTGGGATCAGGGCAAATCACCTCTAAACTATCAGCATCAATGCGACGTGTCAGTCCATCCCAAAAGTTGAAGCGGATCATACGAGAAAGTCGGTCCACAGGGTTTTCATTCAAACGAGCTTCGTCCAGAACAATATGTTTCCGTCCATAATCCTTTGCCAATGCAAGTTCTTGTAATAAGTTTGCCAACATATATCTATTCTCAACGGGTAAAAAAAAAAAAAAAAAAAAAAAGTTTGATGAGTATATACTGTATATCCTCCTTCAGGCGGGGTTTAGGTTAAATCACTCATCATCCACTTACGTTCCACGAATGTCAATTCTTCTATAACCACCGGAGTCCGCCGTCCCCAAACTTAAAGTCTTTGAACCAACATCATTGATTGTGATTTGGAAGTCGCCATCAGTATCTTGTTCAAGAATACGTTGAAGGGTTTCGTCCACGTCCACAAGGAATTTCTGTGCCTTGTTTTTGTTGTCTATGTCACTAAAGGAGTTAGTTGCCAGTATTGGAGATGGTGGTGGTGGTGGCTGTTCTACTTGTATTGTGTTGACTTACCATGGGATGAACGACGATACCGAGATGAGTCTGTTAAAAATCCAAGTGATTCTGGCGGATGTCTCTATTCAATGAAATAAAATAAAAAAGATTGGTACAGTGTGAGTGTGTGAGTGTGTATGTGTAAATAGAGATGATGGACTACCTACAGTGTATGTTCGTGTTCGTTCTCTTGAATTATTTCCAGTTGTATAGTATGTAGAAGGATGAGCATGGACATCAAAGTTGCCATCGTTAGAGACATCGGGAAAATCCACCATTTTTTAGATATGTATATATAGATATATATATATTAAAAAAGAAATGGAAGAAAAAAAGGTACAAGGAAAAAAAATTTAGGTCCACAGAAATTTAAAAAAAAATTACTGCCCTATTTCAAACTGCGCCGCAGTCTGTGGGTCGTCCTACCTCCTGGAAATTGCATTGGCTTTTCATGTGGTTTATATGGATGAATGATCGATCCGATGACATCTACTGCTCCGTAAATGTTTTTTTTTTGTTCATCGTCATTAGTAATGCTACTACGTCATGATTCTTCATTATCGTGGTATTTTTCAATTTTAAAATATAAACGCATTTCTCCATAATCCAAATGAATCATGGGGGAGGAGAGATTTTGATCATTCCCACAATGTGTGCTATTTCGAACAAGTCATATATGTATTCGCCGCTCTTTTATGTTTTGTGGCACGGACCCGAGGAAACAGATCGTTTTTAATATGCGACCGTGCGTGCGTGCGACAACATTATGAGCCGGAGCTTCCTTCCTTTAAGTATAATATACAATACAGTATGATCCGACAGTGCCGCACCCCTTTCCAAAAATATACACATACAATACAATTCACATCTCTTTTTTATTATCACAAATTTATGCTCACAGTACCCCTTTCACTTGTACCATTAATACATATATTCATAAGCAAATCATTAGATAATAACCCTTTAGTTAAGGTAATGTGTGATTCATTAAAGACAATAATGGTGTAAAGTATAAATTTATTGAAATGAGGAAGACAAATACGAAAAGAGAATAAGACTGCTAGAGGGATAATAAAGGAGAAGGGGATGGAAATATATATATATATATGTTTATTAATGCAAATATAAAAATAAAATAAAATGAGGATTGTATTAATAACAATGATAACAAAGGAAGAAGACGCTAGAAGACATCAGAGATCCCCCACCCTAGCCCCTCAACCTCCACCGAATTCAACTGTATCAAAGTGAGATAATGTGTGATATTGATTGAGCATGTATGTCCCACAATATCCTGCCTGCAACACATTTTCCACCGGGGAGCTTAAGTGCACCCCATCACTACGAATCCCGCCGTGATTCCCCCTTGTTTTTTCAACCAGCATGCTGATGGTCCAAATCCAGTGCATCTGAGGATCTCACCAGTGCACATAATTCCCCCGCCCTCTGCAATTCCAACCCCTCCCCAAAAATTCCACGGTAAACCCAGGCACCAACCCAAAGAATCTCCAATAAAAAAAAGAAGAGATGGCATGTTTTCGCTATCACTGGAAATATTGACAATATCAAAAAAAAAAAAAAAGTGTAAGACTATCGATATAGAGTATAAATTATCATCGTTTTTGCTTTCCTTACCAGTTCCATTGTGATATATCAATACAGCAAGCAGATGATGGAGCTGATATATCGCCTATTGTATTGTTTTATCCCCAATAGCAGACCCCTTGAGTATGGCTTTATTTGTCGCTGATGCCACTTTGGCACACACGCACAGACCGAGAGAGCGAGGTGGGTATTCCAAGTGAGGCTGCCACGTCATGTACAATAACAGTACGTGTTGCAATACTGACTTGGTGAGATGGAGTATCAAGATTGTGCTCCCCCTTTCATTGTAAACTGGGTGACTGGGAAGATGTTCCTTCAAGCGGGTTTTCACTCTTTAAAAGCCAAAATCGGTAAGTAAGGAAAAAAAAAAAAAAAAAAAAAGTTGAAACAAAAGAGGTTTTGGTCAAATATCAAAAAATTACGGAGTTTTGAAACGTTACTCACTCATTTGCATGAGGATGATGAAGAATACTGTTTTAGGTGGTGGCGGCCGGTCAAAGTTGTTGTTTTTTTTGAATGGCGACTGGTGGGATCATCATCATAGATTTCATCATAGATTAGAATGGTTTTATTATATAGTTGGTCAAGTTTGTTGAATGTATGGAATCCCAAGACATTCATTTTAATTTGGATTATTTGTCATATTCTCCTATTGCCACATCGACATGCACATTGTATTTCCAAAGAATAAGATATATAGTGTTGTCCCTTATTTTGAAACACCAGCCCAATGGTTATGCGGCTGTTTGATTAGTAAACTGCGTGACAAATAAAAAATGACGAGGATTTAATGCGTGGGTTTCTGTCGTACATGCTTTTTTTTTTTTTATAAAAAGACACACATAATAAAAAAACGACACTTCTCTTCTTTATATTTATCAAACATGACTGTCGACGTATATACTTTCCCTCCATCCCTGTGGGCTGCTGTGCCACGTTTAATTATCGAAGAAAAAAACATTCCCGATATAAATTATATTACCACTGATTTGTCAAAAGCCGAGAATTTCTCACCTGAATTTTTAAAGTAAAGTGGCCCCTCTTTTCCCTTCTGTTTTTTTTTTTTTTGTCTAACTTTTTTTTTTCCCCCTCTTCCATTAGACTCAATCCCAATCATACGATTCCAGTGGTGGTAGATGAACAAGCGAACAAGACACTCACCGATTCGATTGCTGTGTCCAAATACCTGGATGAAAAGTCTGGCAATACACTCACACCAAAGGACAAGCACCAAGTGGATCAGATGAATGGGCTCCTTGATCTCCTTCATGGCACGCACGATGTCGGCAATCCTCTTTTCTTTACCGCGGCCTCGGATCAAGACAGTGATGCGAAACGGGCGATGGTGGTGCCCTTCTTGAAGAACCGTATTGCAGGCTGGCAACACTATTTGGCGGCCACGCAAGACGAGGCTACCAAGCAAATGTATCAACAACAAATCCAAGCAACCGAACAACTCATAGCGGCGTATGACAAATCCAACACACAGCAAGCCGCAACCATGTACAATCAACACGACGCATGCTGGCAACTGGCCCTGGACCTTTTGGATATGCTAGAAGCCACTTTAAAGACAAACGACAACGGCAGCGCGTATCTTGTCGGTAACGAATATACATTGGCGGATGTGCACACGACGCCTGTGTTGGCTCGGTTTATCCTTATCAAGGGCGAAGATGCTATTTTGGGTGGTCGTCCTCTTTTGAAATCCTACTATGATCGTGTCAGAGCTAAACCAAACTTCAAGACTATTTAGTTGTATATTAGTAGATAAATATCACTATTATTATGTTGGAAATAAAAGTTGCCGTTTTTTTTTTATATATGTTATTACGTTGTGTACGTTGTATGTTGTATGTTATATGTTGTATATATTTGATGGGGTGATATTATTTGTGCGCGTTTGTTATTATGCAGTTCAGCAAGAACGTAAAAGTAAACCTTATTCAACTTCAAAACCTTCTCACGCTTGCAAAAAAAAAAAAAAAAAAAAAAAAAAAAAAAAAAAAGATCTACTGGGCTGTCAAAGGAATTGAAGGGTGGGGTTATGATGAATTTAGATATCCTATTTTGTATTTTTACGTGCTGGATAAATTCAATATGTGGATATCACACTGGCGGTATGGCCTCGATTGATCCATATGAAAATGGTAGAGTAGGAAAATAGAGGGGAATGGGTCACGTTTCGTGTAAAGGGCCCTAAAGACTGGTGTCCAGTCGCTAAGCCTCATAGAGTGGTGTGAGTAATCATAGATAAGCTATAAAACAGTTTAAAAACGCTCTGTCGTGGTGGCTGCATGCACAGCACGACCCTAGATTTACTTGTATGATTTGTCGAGCAGAAACATGGCTTTCATGATAATAACTTATCTATAGTGGTAGAATGAGAAAGCAAGTGTTTGATAGGATACAAACAGAGAAAGCAATGACATTGTTTATAAGACAAGAAGTCATAGGATGGTTAATAAATAGGTCTATTTTATTGAAGCATATTGGGTAGATAGTAAAACTGAAAGGGGAGGGGAGCATTGACCTAGTATTGGAGGTACCATGAGGGAGACTATCGGGAGATCTGAAGAATGGTCAACACAATTTTAAAGGGACAGTTGGGAAAAAGGGAACTAATATGCTTTTCAAAGCATGGGAATAACTAAAGGGATATCTTTTATTAAAACACAACAATGGTCATCACTAATCCAAAAGGGTCATAGTAGTAAAAAAAAAAAAGGATCTATTGCACAAGACATTAGATAGACTAACGGGACATTTTTCACTGAAACCAGTAAAAAGTGACATAGTTTATTCAGATGTATATGCAAACTATGGACAAACTAACACTAAACTAAACTAATGAAGACTTCAAAAAGCCAACTAATGTGGTTCAAAATCCTAGATCCAAAATGAAAGGGTTTCCCCATGCATCTTGTCATCCCTGAACTGGAAACCCTTCTAAACTAGTCCTGATACAATTCTAGGTCCAAAATAACCCCATAGAAGTTGAATGGTGAAGAAAAATTGAAATGAAAAAATAAAAATAAAAAAAAAGAAAGAGAGCAGAAAAAAAGAAAAAGTGTAAGGGTAATTAAAACTTCACGTGGGCGGGATTTGAAGTGTGTCCATTCGTCTCTGTGAGCCTTTTTTTTTTTTCATCCATTATCCGTAAAAAGCCTCTATTTTTTTTTCTTACAGCAGTCAACACCATGTCACATGCTCACCAAGGAGCATATATCAATTATTGTGCTCAGCGCTTCGTCCAAAGTACATATATAGTATATACTGTAGAGTACTGGGCTTTTAAAGTAGGGAGGGTGAGAATGGGTTTAGAACATGACCATGGTGGAGAATGCATGAGAAAAAGGATACTGAAGGGCGCATAAAAATAGGACGGATGAAAACGCATTGGAAAGTATTTAGAGAAATACATAACAACCATTTTAGCTATATTGTCAAGTACAAAATATCCATCGCACTTTTTTGTTCCTGTGATACCCCAATTGTTTGTATACCTTCTTAACTGAAGTGCACCCATATTATATTTGTTGCACATAGATGATGGGTGGTGTGGGTGGCGTTGTTCGTTTTACAACGGATCACATGATGTCCATTACTATTGAGATATGTGCGGGGTGTGGGAATTTACTATTTCGATGATTGAAAGATTGATTTTTGCTTGTTTATTTGTATGATACAAAAAGGATAATACAATAACTAAAATAAGACTGACTCGATGATGATAAAAAGAAGCGACATATACAACTATATACAAGAAGAAGAAGAGAAAAAAAAGAGTGGTGATAGGGAAAAAATCATGTGAATGGCTGAAAAAGGGGAGAGGGGGTATTTCTATTGATACATTCAAGCCGACCAAAAGATGTGACGAGTTGGGTCAGGGTAACGATGTCGATTTGAAGGACGCTTATAAACAGTTTGTTCATTTTCATTCCATTCGAATTCGGGTTGTGTTTGACAGCTACGTTCCTGAGGGTCATAGGCTGACCAATTTCCGTGCACGTTTGGCATAGTGAACGTTTTACACGTAGCGGGTATATCGATAAAAGTAGGGCGATTGGGCCGATTTAATGAAAAGGAAGGAGGCAAGGAGGGTGGTAAGTACTCATCGTCTGAGGAGAAAGAAGAAGAGTCAACGGATGATAATGAAGGTGATAATAATACAGATGATGTGGATTGTCGTTTAAAACAAGAAGGCACAAATGCTACAGGCTCCACTGTGGGTTCCAAGGTCGAACCTGAAAATCTAGGCAAATTTAATGAAGGGTAGGCAGTCATTGAATTGAGAAGAAAATATTATATATATATAGGAAAAGTAATTTGGAATGATAACAAGAAGAAGAAGAAAGGATAAAATGAATGGACTTTATATATATCAAAATGATGAAAATAGTGGTCTGTTTGTTTCATTAGTGTAACGGGTCTTCCATGAATTTTCTTTTCCTTTTTTTTAGTCTCCACCCATTTCCGATTTGTTCCCGCCTGGTCTACTGAGTCCCTGTCCCTCAAACCCCACATTCACCTATTTGCGAACAACTACAGAATAAAAAGAAAGATCACAAAAACTAAAAAATAATTCCTTAATCACTGATTGGTCAAGTTGCAAGCTTTTTTTTTTCTTTTTTATTTAAAAGGTATGATACAAAATTAAAAGAAAGGTGGAATGAAACTATACTACATAATCAATAAACTATACTATTGCTACTACAAGTCACGGACCCTTTCTACCATGCCGCATTCAGCCATATGATTGCCCCGGTATTTGATCAGGTATTCACCATTTTGTTTTGCTGTCACGGTTTTGTTGACTTGACAACCCTATCATTTTCAAAAAAAAAAAAAAAAAGTGAGCGGAGAGTCAATCTATCATTTTATTTTTTTTGGATCGAAATTGGGATGGAGGAGCATGAATATCATATGTCAGCTTCAAGCAAAGGAATCGGGAAAAATCGTACATTTTCAAATATGCGACCCCTTCCTTTCATCTTTTGCCCGTGGCTTCCCGTCACTTTCCATATACTAGATCACTCATCCTAAACCCAAAGAAACCATCACCCCACTTTTTTTTTTTTTTTTTTTGGTGCGTTTTGTTACCTTGTTACTATTGGAACATTTGTAATAGATACTTCGGCATCCTGTCTTCTTTTGTGTAGTATTGCCATTGTTGCGCCAAAAATAGTTGTCCATGTATGGAAATTCCCTGGTCTCGACAATCTTGGTAATGGCCAGCATTTCACGTCTTCTTCGGGGTTTTCCAGCTTCTGTTCCAGCGTTTACCTCTTGGTCTGTTGTAGTAGGGGATGGGTAAGCATTGATAGTAGAAGTACTAATAGAGGATGGATGACGAATGATTAATATACATACATAAATAAAATAAAAATAAAACACATGGCTTCTATATCTTTTTATTACCTTGGATCCATTTCTTCATCACTTGAATAAAAATTGTTAGCTTGATCCGGCAAAGCAGCAATGGATGGGGAGAGCGAAGGTAATGACGATGGGGACACAGAGCTTCCCATGGCTAACATGGCAGTTGCGGCAGAATGACGACGTTTTTGATGGTGATACTGATGATCAATCGACGAGTCTTTCCGGCTAGGTGATACTGGACTCGTTGTTGTTGGACTAGTAATGATAGCAGTAGTATGATGCTGACGGTTAAGTGAATAAGGGGCGCTGGGATCCGGAAGACGTTTGCAGTTGACATTTATTCGTGAAGGTATAGACATTTTTCGGCGTTGTTGCTGTTGTTGGGGGTGATTTACAATAGGTGTAGGTAAGTCTGTGTTTGGCGTTGGTGATGGCGGTGTTGTATCATGTTTCAAATAATAGTCCAGTTCCTTTGATCGTAGTTTCGCTTCTTCCGTCCTTCGTTTATCTTCTTCGACTTTGCTTGTCAATATGAGTTTGAGTAATTCTGGGTGAGTCTTGTATTGATCAAAGACATGTTGTAATTCATATAAAGGTGTTGACAGTGAGGTATTATTAATGGGATGACGTTCTTGTTGGTGATCATGATCGTTGCTGTCATTGTTATTACTGTTGTTGTTATTATATAGTGTTGAAGCACAAGTATCAGCCATTATGTGTATGTCGTGCAGATAAAAGCAGAAGGAATTTATATATAAAAAGAAGGTATGAATAATATGTATAAAGAGTTGAAAAAAAAAGTGATAAAAATTGGGAAAAAAGGGGCGCACTTTATGTACTCAATATTTTAACGGAGTATGAAATATGCAGAATATGGTGATTTCCCAGCGAAGAAAAAAAAAATCACACACACCACCACCACAACTGAGACCAGTTCAACTATTTCTTTAATATATTTCACCTCATATATATTCTATTCTATTTCAATACATGATTCATTATGTACATGGCACATATTAAGGATATCGATGATGATGAACGAAGCGAGTTTGGACAGTTTTCGTGAAACACTTTTTTGCTTTGTCATTGTCAAGTGGCGGTGTTCTAACTGCTGTGAATCCTCCTCCGTTTTTTTACCACCATTTGCCGCTTTTTCACCTTGAAAACCTTCACATGCCAATATTTATCAGTCAATCGTGATTTTACTAAGACAATGAAACTGTTATTTTTTTGCTTTTTGTATGAATAGCATTGTAGAATAAAATCGGATATTGCGTTTTTTGTCGGAGGGGAAGAATCTATGATTGAGAACGATCACCTTATAAATTGGGTGGGATAGGATCGGTTTTTTTGTTTTCGACTGTATTTTAAATGGACAATATGTATCATTTATACCTTACTATTTCATACTAAAAAAAAAAAAAAACAATGAATATATAAAGTTGTTGTCGTTAGCCATCGGGTCTGAAGAATAAAAATGGGTTGTCGTTCGGACGTGTCTCTCTGACACATGTTAATAAAAAAAAAAAGTGCGGGGAAACCGCGGCGCTTTAGGTTGTTTTCTTATCAGTATCCTCTCCTTTCCATTGATGGATGATGGATTATATCTATGATACCCGATTGGACTGATGTAGCTGTTGCAGCGTTTCCGGAATTACTTGTGGCACATTTTGAAATCGGTGTTCGCACCTGAAAAAAAAAATGCGGGATTCCCAAAAAAAACGTCGGAGTTGATTGACCAACCTGTCGCTTTGTTTCTTTCCCACATCCAGCATTGACTATTTCTTTTATTTTATATTTATTTTTTGTCATTCGCCATAGCCAATACAGTACTACAGTAGTAACCTACAGTGACGATGAACATTTGAATAACAATGCTGACGATCACCTATATCCATACAATGACGGCAACAACTCTAATACCATATTACAACAAAACCCCCTTCAAGCATTGGAACGGCGACTATTCTGAACATCACTTCTCAGGCCTACTCGAACGCAACTTCAACCATGTAGATTTGAAAATATACATTGCTGTAATTACCAACCAAGTCTGATGGATTCTGAATATTATATTGTTATTATGTTTAATAGCCGTTCATCAAATTGACATGTCCCACACTCGCTGGTGTGGAATGCGAATGCAAAATAGGTGGTGTACCTGAATACTAAGCACTCATCAACAACAACCAAACAACCAACAACAAGGATAATCTGCAGATGGGACGTTGTCTCTGACGGGAAAGTGGATTGGAACCTCCTTTCGTTGGACGTATCTTGGACAGTTGGGGAGCAAGAGACATACACACGACCGACCCATCTGAAAAGGCGGAGGAGGGCGTACGGTATATGATGCTCAAGGCCATCCTCACAAAATATCTTCACGATTCAAGGACCTCATGCCCGTCAAAAGTCAAGATTCTATTAGTCATTTTATTCCATCGCATCCCACTGTCCGAACAGTCATCTTTTCGTCAAGTATATGCCAAGAGATTGTGGATTTAGATTAGTTTTTTAGTTTGATTAGTATAGCAAGTATAGTATCGTTATATCTTCCCCTCCCGCCGCCGATCCTTTTACCTTTACCCCATCTCTCTTCGACACATTAGTTCTTTTTTGTTTTGTTTTTTTATCCTTATAGTCCAATTTACTTGAATAAATAGTTGTACAGACCCAAAATAATGGTCTTGTAGTGCTTTTTTATTGAAATATAACGATGTGTGATATTATTTATATAAAACTTATATTCCATTCTAATAAATAGCTTGTTTGTATAATCTGGTTGGTATGGTATGATGTGTGATACAAGTGATGATATCAAGGACGGAGATGTGAAGTAATGTGTGTGGCAATGTGGCAGTAAAATGATAATGACCGAGTACAAGCAGGAATAGAGCAACGTCTATTATATGTAAAGTGACACTATATAATTTTACACCAGTCAGTGGATTTCGAGGAAGGACGGCGTAATTATACTGAACAAGTCAAGAAAGCAGGTGTTTGGCTCAAGATATTCGCAAAAAAAAACAGCTAGAACAGCGATTTTGCTCATTATAATATTGGGTCAGAAGAAGGTTAACGGAAAGGTATATATTTTATTGGAGCATATTGGGCAAATACTAAACTAAAGGCGCGGGTGGGTTCATTGTAACAAGAAGATCTAATGGAGGTAGCATGAGAGAGACGAATGGGCATTCTGAGAAGTGACAATACTAATCTAAAGAGACAATTGTGAAAATAAATCCAATACTGGACTGTGCAATGCATGAGAAGATTGAAGGGACAACTGTTATTGAAGTACAACAACGGTCAACACTAAGCAAAAAAACGTGATGGTGATAAAAAAGAGATCTATTGCACAAGACATGAGAGGAACTAATGAAACAATTTTTCGTTGAAGCATGTAAAAAAAGACATACTTTATTCAAATATAAACACAAACTATGACAAATTAATACTAAGCTAAGCTAGTGAATGCTCCAAAAAGCCAAACTAATGGTGGTTCTAAATCCTGAATCCAAATGAACGGGTTTCGCCATGCATCTTGTAATCCCTGATTTGGAAACCCTTCTAAACTAGTCCTGATACTAATCTAAGTCCAAGTTAATCTCAAAGAAGTTAAATGGTGAAAAAAAAAAATTGAAAGAAAGAAAAACGTAATTGAAAAGAAAGAGAGCGAAAAAAATAAATATTCACGTGGGCGGAATTTGAAATGTTTTCAGTCGTGGCTCTCGCAGGCCCCTACACAATGTCCAAACCAGTAACAAAACATGAATGACACCGGCCCCAGTGTCCCAACAGCTTCTCCATACTAGTATAAAAAAAGTATCTATATCATAGTATAGTGTGTATAAATCAATCAGTTTGTTTATTTTATTGCAGTAATAATAATACTAAACGCAAATCGACTAGGACTGACACTACGTCCAAGTGATGGAAGATACTGTGGCTAAATACTAACTGTAGTAGTGGAAGTTGGGTAACTAAATCGTTAATTATTTGTTTCGATGCATGCCAAACAGCTGCCTAGTATTTTTTTCTAAATGAGTCAATATCATCCAATTCAATTGACTTGATCAAATCTAAAGACAAAAAAAAAAGTCGGAGCATGACAAAAGCATGAGTGTGTTCTACACACACACCCAATAAAAACGCAAAAAAAAAAAAAAGAAAAAAAAAGAGAAGACAAGATAATGTATTTCAAAAAATATATATATATCACTTTATTGAAACAAAATGTATATATAAAATCCACTACAAACAACAAATCAAGCAACGTACACGTACGTATCCCGTTCATGCCTAGCTATAAACTGTTTTTCAAGTAGCTGTTCAATGCATTTCTTGATCATAATCACCGAGGGGGCGAAGCGAGAATTGGCTTGATCGAGGATTTCTTGTATCAGTTGTACATGGGTCAATGACTGTCTGGATTTCATGATACGTACAATGGCTGCTTGAATATACATCCTTCGGTCTTCATCTACTGCTTTTCGTGTTTCTTGTGTCTCTTGTTGTGATTCCTGTTGCGCAGCCACCGTCACTTTGATCTTGGTACGTTTGCTAAGAACAAATAAAAAAGGATAGGATGAGTCTGTTTGTTTGATCAAGTCTCCGGCTCATCCCTTCTTTTTTTCTTTTTTTTATACCTTGTAAACCCATCATTTAGTCTAATTTCCGAAGTATCATTCAAACCGCCACCAGCACATAGCAGTACTTGTATATCAATAAGAGGCTATAAAACAAAAGAGATTGAAATTTGGTTAGGATGATTAGTTGAGCACTTCATGTCATTGGGGACCAACTGCTACGGTATATTGTACTGTACTTACTTTCAAGCTACGCTTCACATCAGCCAGTGGTAATCCAGATTCTGCTGTAATTTCCGCTACTGAGAGTAATGTTGCCTTGTTGAAAAGTAATAAAACCATCATCTGATATAACCCAACCTGGAGTTCGTAGTTTTTGTCCATATGATTCATCCGAAGGTCACCTAATTGGAAATCATCGCCCACAAAAAAAAGGTCAAAAAACGCCATTACTTTGCGTCCTTCCTTTTTTTCTCCTTACCTCTTGCCAAATTCCATTGCCAAAGGAGCCGTCTGCCATTGTGATGCTTGCCATAAAACGATTCAAATGTGGTGATCCCTTTTTCAAACTATCAATAAATATAGGATAAGTATAAAGAGAGAGAAAACAAATGCGTAGTAGTTGATGATTTTTACTTACTTCGGTAGGAATTTGAATTTTTTGACTTTGTAACGTTTTCTGGTCATCCTTTTGATTCAATGGCCACGCACCAGCTGTGAGTACAAGGATATCAAAATTGACTAGATTAAAAATAAAAATAAAAAATAAAAAATGAATATTTAAAAAAAGCCATGTAACACTTTTCTTTTTCTTTTCGCTTACCTTTGAGTTTTGACCCAGGTTGTGATTTGACATAATCCTTAAAGTTGGCATTGAGATCGCTGCTAAGAGACACATCAGTGAACATTTTGTTGAGTTTGCTGGTATATTCAACACCACATATTTCCTATTATGCAAAAATAAAAAGCAAAATGATTAGCTGACAAGGTTGGTTGTTGTTGTTGTTTTTTTGCCTCGAGCCTATCTCACTTTTTTTCTTCTTCTGAGATTACCTTGAGTCGTGAAATCATATTTGCTTCCAGTTCTTCTGAAGATAGTGTATTGTATATCAAGCGCTTGGCCAACATCCGTGAATAAAATTTCTGGAAGATGTCCTTGTCGTCCACATATTTGAACAAAGTGATCTATTTTTTTTAAAAAAAAAAAAAGGAGTCAGTATCAACGGTACACATAGTTTCAAAATCCAAAGACAGTTTGTATATATATTACCATTCGCATCAATCTTTCTTCAGCATCACCTTCATCCATTTCCATTTTTCGTACGGCACCCTTCTTCCTTCCTTCCGCGGTTGTCGTTGTGATTTCCTTTTTCCCAACATTCTTTTTCATCATCATGTCACAATAGCGAGCCAACGTTTCAGGACCATCGGATGAGGAGTTTACAATAGCACCATTGATCACTGTTCGGAAGGCCTTGTCCACTGCAGCTGTGAATAATGGATCCGACGAAAAGACTTGTTGATTAATATGATAGTATTTGTTGTGCAGGTCTAAAAGTTGATCGACATACATTCTCGGATTCTGATACGAAAAAAAAACAAGAATTAATAAAATAAAAATTAGTTCATGGCAAAACAATAACCCAGTTCCAAATGCCAGCAATTTTTACCTTCATCGCCGAATTGCCTAATTTTGAAATAATGTCTTTGCCTAGGTCCCGAACGTAATCTTGGTATACTGATAAAACAGGTTTGAGCCCATCAGGTAAGCGATTCAAAAGATTATAAGCCAAAGTGCAATCTAAATATGAAAATATATTTCACATGAGAATCCATCAACAACCAACCATTTTCAGATCTTCATCCACTCCACTTACCATCAAAACGTTCATTGTGCAACATGTTTTCAAATTCATCAATAATGCGGTGTTGATAGGCGGCAATGTATTGAGCTTCGAATTCCCGGACAATTCTTGTATGAGAGGTGGAGTGACAATACTGATTGTTCCGCATGATTTCTTGAGAGAGTCGTTGGGATGCTTTATTCATGAATTGGCTGATGGATCCCGACGCAATTTCCTGAGCCGCCTCTGCCTCATAATATCGCTTTGTATGCACCAAATAGGGTCGTTCAAATTCTTCGATGTAGATCTGGAGCGGTTGTTCAGTGAAGGTGTTGGCATTGACAAGTGATGTGATGACCGTCTTGATGGTGGTATGAAGCGTATCGCCTTGATCCCTGTCCCGTCGAATCCTTTCAAATACTTGATAAAAGAGCCTATTTTGACACCGATCACGAATGTAAAAGAGCACGTTTGTTTTCCAAAGTGACATAGCCAACTATTATAAAAAATACATAATATATGCACCGCGTAAGTATATCATCCTACTTACTACTCCTACCCTTGTTTCTGCATACTGGGGGGATCTTACCGATTCCACGTTCTGCTTTCTATATTTGCCAGTCGACATTGCTGAAGGTCGATGATCAGGGCCCATCCGGGTGGAGTTTTTTGGCGCAATAATTCGGTTCAGATAATAGCAGGTACGAGAGACATCATCCGCCGCCATTTCGAATTGCTCAAACGCTTTGGCATATGCTGTTACGATATCATCGTGGGCAAGAATGGCCTATGAGAAAGAAAGAGAAGAAAAAATAACGGAAGGAGATTAACAAGCGAGAAACCGAATAACAGTATTCCATTCTACCTGGCAGACGTGAGTAGTATGTTTGTCGATGTATTCGGCAATGCCATTGAACAATTTATCGGTGAAAGGTCGAGGTATCGCGTTGCACATATCGTATACTAATCTATTTTAAAAACAAGCGATATCAAGTCAAGGAATATACTAGTCGGAAGTTTTGACGTTTTCATAGACAAGGGTTATATTCAATAAACTAGTGCATAACGCACATATCCATATTCCAAAAATAAAATAAAATAAAAAAAAGGATACTGATACATATCGATGCCAGAGATCTCCTTGAGTGCCGAGAAGGAGAAGATGGCATCAAACATGACTTCAAGTTCGGCAAACTTCTTTTCAAAGTTTATTGCTTTTCTTTTCAAGGACATGATGGTTGCTGGGTGACAAGTGATGGTATAAAATTAAAAAAAAAAAAAAAACAAAAAGGGAGAAGGCAAGGAATATGAACGGAGCAACTTGAAGAGCAGAAATATCGCGATCGGAGTTTTCATGATCACCAAACGCCCATCAATTTTTATTCCAGAAAACTATACAGCCCAATTATGCTATGCTATACAACTATACTATGCCATGCTATGCTACGCTATGCTATGCTACTACTATTACTATACTATTATATACTATTACTATTGATGCTAGATTAAGCCTATTGGTATTCGTCCAACTAGATAGAATATAACATGATTAGTAACAGCACCGTTCATAGACGATATTTGTTTAATTGATTACCTTCAATGTCAAGCATTTGCTAGAGTTATGATCCATATCGCGGTAAATTCCAACCAAGCTTTGGGCATGTTGGTACAGAAGAGTTTTGAAGGAGATGACAATGAATTGGAAGCTGTTATTTGCGTGTAGTCTGATATATCGCACTACCTTTAGCACATTTGTATTGTCCAAAGCAGCGTCCACTTCATCCAAAATAAAGAACGGCGAGGGCTGATAACTACAAAAAAAAAAAAAAAAAAAAAAAAAAATCGTCAGATACGTTGTTGTAAATAAAATGTTTTACCTTCGGATAGCAAACAATAAAGTCAGAGCCGCTATGCTTTTCTCACCACCAGATAATTGAGCCATATCCATGAACCGTTTCATAGGAGGCATGACATGATACATGACGCCTTTCAAATAGGATTCATCCGAGTCCTCCAACGTCAAATACGCTGTACCACCCAGAGGAAATGTCGGAGTTCTGGTCAATTCCTTGTAAACTAGATTGACATGTTCGGAAATGTGAGTAAATGCTGCTCGGAATAGCGATGACCTTTAAAAAAAACGAATCCCTCACTCATGTTAATCTACTTTGACATGGTTCCTTTGTTTTGTTTTTTTAGTATGTTTTCTTACCGTTGACGTTTTATTTGATCAAACTTTGCCTTTACTGCATCCACTGATTTTCTTGCTGCTCGATATTCCTGTTCGATATCCTCCAATCGCTGTTCCGCCCCATCCAACCGGTCGATGGCCTTGAGGTTGGGCTCCATTTTTAAAATTTCTTCACTGCGACGCTTGATATCGTCTTGGTATCGTTTTTCCAATTCATCACTACCGTCTTCCCGCTCGTCTTCGTCCAAAGGGGTGAAATCTACCTCCACAGTCCAGTCAGCAGTCCGGATGGATCGTTGTGATGGCTCGTCCACATCCATGGAATTTTCGGACCCCGTGCTGTCTAGTGACTATTAGAAAAAATAAAAATCGATACCATATAGCATCAGTCAATATTTTGTAATTATTATTATTATAATTATTATTATTGGTGTATTCACTTACCGATGGTACAGCAGCATCGTCTATCAACACATCATCCACGGTGCCACTAATCAAGGGTAAATAGATCTCCTCCAGTTTGCATTTCCGGAAGACGGCAGCTCGTTCAGCACGCATCTTATCAATATTGGTTTCCACGACGATGATTTCCTGCAAGTAGGTATCCATGTCCTTCCCTTTCGCTTCCAGTGTGAGTCGAATTGCCTCCATTTCCTGTTGCTTGGCTTGTTCCAATTCGAGTTGTACCTGCAATTCAGCTTCATAGGCTTGACCATCGTTCGTCAATGTTTCCTTTCGTTGTTCCAGAGCGACTAATTCAGCTTGATTCTTTTGCTGTGCTTGTTCCGCTTCGTGTAAAGATGTGACCAGTTTTGTCAATCGTTCCTGGATGGATCCAAGTTGCTCTTTTTCAAACGAGTGCTGAGTTTGTAATCGTGTTCGCTGGGTATTATATTTCGCATGTTGTTCCCGCACCTGATCTGGTAGTATGAACTGGGATTCCTCGTATTGTCGGATATTGGATACGCCAATGCTGCCACAAAAATCACCAAAGATGTCATCTTCTACCACGGAAATGTGCTGCTTCACTTGCTGAATATCATTGTCCAACATTCCGAGTGAATACTGGGCGTGACTAAGTTGCTGTTGATGGATGACCATGTTTTCTTGTATATGTTGTAAAGAGCTGTCGACGTCCTTGAGTTTTTGTTCGGCGATTTTCTAATAATAACGGGGAAAAGAGTCAAATCATGATCACAATATATATTTCTTTTCTTCTGTGTAACTTACAAGTTCATCATGCACAAAAGATAGACGACTTTCCATTCCATCACAATCACATTTGGCCTGTTCTTCTGCACTACCCATACGTTTGTTGCGATTAAGTTCATCCAATTCTGCTAAAATCTTGTCACGCGTGCGTATTAAACCTAATATACAAAGTAAGAGAAATGCTAAATGCATATTTCAACATGATTTTTATTTTATTTTATTTTATTTTATTTTACCGTCAACGTCCTTTTCGTCCCAGATCTTGTCCTTTTGTGATGAGCTTGGTCCACCAGTAATCAAGCCACTGCGATGAATCACATTACCATCCAAAGTGACAGCTAAAAATAAAAAGGCGTTAGTCAATCATCATCATTGTCATCAACGTGAAATATCATCTTATATTTTCTGAATTTCTTTTACCTTTCACGTCATGATTGAGTTCATAGCAAATATACTTTGCGCCCGCCATATTTTCGCAAACAACCGCATTCCCACAAGCATATTGCACAGCAGAGAGGTACATATTATCGCACTGAATGACATCCACCGCCAGGCTGGAACGAGGCAAATTTCGGAATCGATCATGGATAGCAGGCGCAGATAATGAGTGGAGTGGTAAAAAAGTAGCCTTCCCTGCACGTTGTTCGCGTAAATACTGAATACAGCTGATAGCCGTCCATTGATCATCTACCACAATGGCTTCCAAATTTCGCCCCAAGATAGTGCTGACGGCCTGACCATACTTGCGTTGTGTTGGTTTACATAATTTTCCCAAGGGACCATGAACACCGAGAAAAAGTTGTCGCATCATAGTGAGACTTTCTTTGAGTTTGGAGTCCGTTTCCGATTCATGTTGTGTCATCTTGGCTTCTATCAGTTCGTTGAGTGTCCCCTGGAGTTTTTCGTTCAGTTGCATTTCGAGGTTGTGGATGTCCTTGCGTTGCTGTACAAGAGATAACAAGTCCTGTCGTCGGATGGCTAGCTGTTTTGTGAGGGTTTCGGCATCGTTCGAAAGCGTATTCCCATTGTCCATCACCTCTTGTCTGTCATCCTTGTACAAAGCATTGCTGTCTTCAAGTTGCTGTAGTTTTGATGTCTGTCGGTCCACTTCTTGCACTGCCAATTTTCGCTTCCGTTCTAAATTGGAGAGTTGTTCTTGCTCGTTGGTGACTCGTACGCTTACAGCTTGTTTTCTACAGATATGGAAGAGAGAGTGTGTTAGGATTTATATACATTATAACAGCCGGTTGATGTATACATTTGTTACTCACAGTTGTTCATAAGCCGTCATCTGTTCCGGGGTAAGTTTTGGACCTTGACCATAGTTGGTTTGAGCTACCTCGTCTACGGTACCACCAAAAAAACAAAAAGCACATATCGTTTAGTAGAACGTATCTTTACCCTCTTTTAGTTTTGTCCTTACTTTTATAATTGGATTCTTCAATGTGGAGCAATTCCATTGATTTTTCAAGTTGCGCAACTTCATGTTTCTATCAATATTAAAAGAGAACATCTATGTAAATATATTATTGTATTGACATCCTACATTTTACCTGGTGTTTAAAATCACGCTCGGCACGAGTTCCATTTTGTTTGATTTGAATGATCCGCTTTTCCAAGTGATCCAACTTTTCTTGAATTGCAATAGAGGTAGGACGCTTGATTTAAAACAAAAAAAAAAAAAAACGCGGGTCAATTCACTAAATTCTTTATTCGGTGTAATATAGTCGTATATATATATATTACCTGTTCAGTAAGTGTGCGCTTTGTTTTCTTGATTTGTAATTCCCGCCGAGTTCGTTCACGATGGATCATTGCTTGTTCTTTTCTGACAGACTTGAATTTTTCTTCCAATTCCAACTAAGTATAACGGATAAACACTGGTAAATAATGCCATATATACATATTCCTCTTTAATATATTTGACCATGAATAAATTACCTGTTCCTCAGTAGCATTATTTGCAGCCATATGGTTGTTGTTGACTTGAGCATACATTTCCTGGGTCTTTTGTTCAACATGATACAGTTTCCATAAAAAATATCGAGCATATATTTCTTTGCGTTCCTGGACCAGTTGAGTGAATTGTTCGGCTTCTTCCTTTTGTTGTCTATAATACTTGACTTCCACCGATATACCACGTTTCTTGTTGAGAGCATGTGCATTTCCATCCACAGCCGTATCATATTGGACCTTCAATCGATCGTATTCCTCCTTTAATTCCAAAGATCTATTGAAGAAGAAACGGAAAGAGAGAGAAAAGGATCAATACAATAATCATCATTTTCGTTCTATGGAGGCTTGACTGAGGTGACTTACCCGCTAATTTGTTCAATCAACTTGGTGAGTTCGTTTGGGGTTTGACTTGCCACAGATTCGACATCACCTTGGAACACCAAAAAGTTCTTTGCCTTGACCAGTATACCTTCTTTTTCCAAGGCATCATCATATTCAGAGTGAGGTACTTGTTGGTTGTTGATATAATATTCAGACTGTCCATTTTGGTGAGCGATACGTTTGAACCGGACTTGTCCACCACCTGCCTTTTCGTAAACAGCAGTGACATGTGCTTTTCGTGGACCGCTTGAACCATTGTTGCGCGTTGTCGACGTTGTTGCTGCGCTGCCGTCAGTTGTTTGTAAAGCACTTGCGCGGTAAATCAGATCCTTAATCGACAGTGACCGTAAATGAGAAGCGTGCACGCCAAGTACAAATGAGATAGCATCCATCAAGTTCGATTTGCCTAATACGAAGCATTGAAAACCTTAGTATTGAAATTTTGCAGGGATTTTAATATCATTTTTGTACCTGAGCCATTAGGACCAACCACAGAAGTAAAGGGATAAAAAGGACCAATGACTTGAAATCCTTTGTATGATTTGAAATTTTCCACTTCAATCTGAACAAGTTTGCCCATGGTTGTTGTGAAGAATAAAGAAAGAAAGAAAGAAAGACATGCAAAGCTTAATTTCCACGTGTTTTAAGACTCCGGTGCTTGAGCAGCGGAGGCTTTAAAAAAAGAAAAAAAAAAAAGTTTCCCAATTTCTCTTTGTGCCCCTGTTTTTGACAGATCTATCTCTTAAAAAAATGGTATTCCGTAAAGGTGGTAAATGGGTCAAAAAAGTCCATAAAGTAAGTCCATCAAGATGAAAGCTCTATGGTTCTAGTGTATAGATCTTCAACTTACCTATATATGCCTCCGTTACAGAAATCTAGCACCCAGATCGAAAAAGATAAAGAACACAAAGCGTTTGTCCTAGAAAATGAAGACTTTGAAATGTACTACAAGGTAAGCAAAATATTATTACATTTAGTTTAGGAACGATAATAACCTATTTTATTATATTTCTTTGGGGGGGGGAATGGATGACATGTTTAGAAACAGAATCTGTTTTCCGAAGAAGAATTCGAAACGTTTTATGCAGTTTTGAAGACCCCTTTAGCAAGTACTTTCCGCATTACTGGAACGAAAAAGTAAGTGACAAATAGTAATGGTTTAAAGACAAGAAGGGACAAGTGTTGTTTGCAAATGCTAATGCTTTTCACTATTATAGTAACGCTTTACAGATCCGAAAGTTTATTGAAGATCACCATGTTGTCAACATGCAAAACGTCGTAGTGGATGGTGTCAAATACGATCCTCCATCCCCTGTCTCTTGGTATCCGGATCAACTCTGCTATGAAATCACTTGCCCTCGTAAGGTACTACGATATTCCCCTGAGTATGCAGCTTTTCAAAAATTCCTAGTGGCAGAAAATGAAGTGGTAAGCAGTAGCATTACGACTACAAAAAGGATATCTACTAATCAACGTATATACTGTTTTATAGGGTAACATTACTCGGCAGGAACTTGTTAGTATGGTGCCTCCTCTACTTATGGATATTCACCCTCATCATCATGTCCTTGATATGTGCGCTGCGCCTGGATCCAAAACTGGTCAGATTGTCGAAGCCGTTCATGCCAATGATAAACTTCAAGAATTGCCCACAGGGTTGGTTATCGCCAATGATGCCGATTACAAGCGTAGTCAACTCTTGGTTCACCAGTTGAAACGTCTTCAATCACCTTGCTTCATGGCCACCAATCATGATGCCGCCCACTTCCCCAACATCTATATTTCGGTAAATCAAAAATCTTGCTGTTTGCTGTTTAAATAGAATCCATGTATTAACTATATGATTTGGTTTTTATTATTGATAGAAAAACGGATTGGATACTCTCTTGCAATTTGATCGTGTTCTTTGTGATGTCCCTTGTAGTGGCGATGGAACGGTGCGAAAGAATCCCAAAGTCTGGAAAGAATGGACCCAAGGTATTGCTCTTTCCCTTCATACGTAAGTGAGATAACATTATATGGATTGGTTTTTTTTTTTATCCTTGATGCCAGGGATTTGACTTGGACTTTTTACATGCATAGTATTCAGGTGCAAATCTTCCTGCGTGGTGCACAATTAGTGAAAATGGGTGGTCGCATTGTCTATTCTACTTGCTCCTTCAATCCTGTAGAAAACGAAGCCGTTGTTGCCGAAGTTCTGCGTTTGTCTAAAGGTAAATAAAATATGGATAGGGATATAGTGGGGGGAGGGAACGCTAGAAATAAACAGGAGTTGACTCACTCTTTGCATGCTCATTTAGGTGCTCTTGAACTGAAGGATGTGTCCGATCAATTACCAGGACTCATTCGTCGACCAGGTCTCAAAACTTGGAAGGTGATGACTCGTGAAAATCAATTTATCTCGTCGGTGGATGATATTGAAAATGCCCGTGCTCGTCGCAAATTCCCTAAGTCTGCACTCCCTCCCGAAAATGCTGAATCTTTACACTTGGATCGATGGTAAGAACCAAAAGGGAAATGGTAGTGTGAATTAGAAATGTAAATGGAATACAGCCATATCATTAACCGTTGCCCTTTTTTTCGTTTTTCTATGATTTTCTATTATACTACCTAGCTTACGAATCTATCCTCATGATCAAAATACTGGTGGGTTCTTTGTCGCTGTTTTTGAAAAGGTGAATCCTATGACTCTTGCCGATCGCAGATTCGTATCAAAAGACCTTGAAACTTCTCTTAATGCTACTGATATCCAAGCTGGTGAAGTCGAAGACGAGGCATTAGTGGAATCTGTTGCCGAAGCTATCTCAAATGCTCCTCTCTTTCAAGATCCTGAAACACCAGATGGCCAAAATGAACAAAAAATGGATGCAGCGACGCCTGTGGCAAATACGGTCAAAGCTAGCAAGAAGGATGTATATGGCGTGAAAGAAGCACCTTTCGACATGATGTTACCCGAAAACCGTGATTTATCAGAAATCAAGTAAGTTTCAAACTCATCTTGCATAACAATGAAATTGAATTGGATATACTCACCTTTTTTTTCCGGTATATATTATATGCTTAGATCATTCTTTGGCCTCGATGCATCATTTCCCATGGACCAATTCTTACTTCGATCTGATATGGACACCAAGAACCGCCAAATTTATTTTGTCTCCAAGGCAGCGAAATCGGTTTTGGAATCAAAGCAGGTCAAGCGTCTCCATATTGTGAATACTGGCGTGCGATTGTTTTCGAGGCAAGGAACTTTAGCAGATACGACTGAATGCGCATTCCGGATATCATCTGAAGGTGTTCCTTTACTTCAACAATATATCAGTGATCATCGATCTGTACATATTGGCCTGGATGATCTCAAGGTGCTGCTGGCAACCGCTCTTCCCAAAATCCCTCAGTTCACTCCCGAAACTCAAGCGCGCTTGAATAAACTTTGTACGTTAAAACAAAAAAAAAAAAAAAAAAAAAGTGGGGAAGGATGACCATGAATATGAAATGCTTATTTTTTTTTTTTTTTTTAGCACTTGGTGGGGTCATCTTTGTGGTGGACGTTTCAAAGGCTCACCTGCCGTAAGTACCTCTTGACAGCAACCCCAGACTAGCTGAAGAACTAACTCGTTTCTTTTTTTTTTTTTTTTTTTTTTTTATAGCGATGGTACAAATATGATGCTTTCTGTTTGGCGTGGCATAACATCGGTCAATGTACTTTTAAACAAGCATGAAAAAAAGTAAGTAAATTACATAGTATAGTTTTAACAAAGAAGGTACTGCGTCCCACTTACTCTGCAATTTATTTTCCTTTAGATCAATGTGTCAACGATTATTCGGAATCATCCCTGAGCCAACGCCTGTGAATATCAAGGACAAACATCAATCCGTTCAAGGCAACGAAGATGGAGAAAATGGATCTGCCACCTTGGACGACGAATCGCAATAAGAATTACTGTAGAATAGATAGAAAAATCAATTTACCCCTCCCCCGCCTTCGTCTCAAATATCTGCACATACACACAGATACTGCACTCATGTTTGTTTATAATTTTAGTTTTCCCTCTAACTTCTAGACTATATACATTCACTCCCCCCCCCTTTGTTTCACTTTTATTTTTATGAATAAAACGTTATTTATGCATTTTATTGTTTGACAGCGTCATTGTTTATTGAAGTGTCTATTGTATTGTTTGGTTTTTGTTAGAGTATATGCAAAATGGAAAATGTATGCCCCATTGTTTACATAGCCAAATACATAAAACTTGGAATATCATTATGTATTTCAGGTATCTGCGTATCACACGATGTTTACTAGTCTATTCTGAGAAATATAAGACATAATATAGACATTCGGCATGGTGATCTGTAATCTCCAACCAATATCCCATCATTTCCGTGCAACTTGAATTTGTCGTCCATTTCTACGCCCATCCCGCATAAAAAAGGAACTACACATATCATTGATGTCCAAAATAAATATTCAATAAGCTGTTTTATTTTATTATTCATAATAGATCTATATACAAAGCATAATGTAAAAAACTAAACCAAATAAAAAATGGAGGTGGGTGTGAAGGAGGGGAGGAGGCTAAACTATGCTAAACTATGTTAAAGACTGGAAGGAGCAAAGCCTACCCTGGCTGTTTCAAAGTTGTAACTAGAGTAATAGTTCCGCAAGAATGTTTCCCCCATGATAGCCAGTCCAGAATCCGATGCGCCCACGCCACTAATACAATACGTTGGATCCTCTGCAATGTAGCGTTCCCGAATGAGTTCCGATAATGGGATGGGGAAATCTTGTCCACCAAGTTTGATTGTCACTGTCGTATTAAGATTGGTTTTGCAAGGGAAGAACCATCCAATAGGGTCCACGAATTTCCCGTGAGGAATAAAGGAATGGATGGCATCCGCCACCGAGGTCGGGACAACAAGAAGTGTGGTACCAGTATCAATCATAGCTTGGTCGGTACTGTTGTCCGTATAAAGAGTGCCATCAATATCCACACCGCCGAAGTCCACTTGCCAATATTTTTGTTTGGTCACCTCGATATAATTGAGTTCGCCTGTAAATCGATTCTGATTGACACCTCCAAAGATCTACACAAAGGGGAAAGAGAGAGAGAGTCAGTGACATGAAAGCAAAAGATTTTTTTCACACACAAGAGAGAAGGGCAATGCATTTATGGTGAAAAGAAAATAACTTACAGTTTCGCCTTTACCGCCATCCCGTGTTCGACCCAAGTGCATTCCCACGATTGGTTCCTCAATTTGCCCATCCTTGTACATATCCATAATAATGCTTGATTCCTGTTTAGTCAATGACATGGATGGAAACGCAAGGCCAAATACACCATCTAGATATGTGTTTCCACCAAAAGATTTGGACTCCAGCGTCGCCAGTCCAATCGTTTGATTTGCACGAGTCAAGTCGCCCATACGTACTGTATCCGTTCCAACCACCTAAAAAGTCAAGTTGAAGAAAACAAAAATAAAGGTCATTTCCAAATGTCACATTCTGACAATGTTTTGATCCGACAGGTAGAATAAACTTACACCTTTTGCAAATGAGCCATCAAAATATCCCAGTGACCACTCCCGATCGAGCGATAGATATGTGGAGGAGTTTTCTGAATTGAAGAGAGGATGATCGCCGCAACTATCACAAGGCACAGATGGGAACCAAATGTCAGAGCTTCCAGTATCCAGCACCATGTTGAATTGAATAGGAGGTGTTCCTACACTAATAACTCCCACATACTAACATGACACGAAGAAGAAAAGAGAGAGAGAGAAAAAAGAAAGATTAAAGAAAAATCAAATCGATTTTTTTTAAAAAAAAAAAGTCGGCCATTGAAAAAAGCGAGTTCCTGAATTTTTTACCTCCACATCAACAAAGATACTTTTAAGGTCAACCTGGGCACTGCCCTCAGCACCGAGCGCCCCAGAGCTTCCGTGGCTTGATGAAAAAACGGGTCTTTTTTCTAAATCCATTCTAAATTTGATTTGTTGAAGAATAAGTAGGGTTAGCCAGGTTAAGAAATGAACGTGATTGAGTTCCTTTTTGTCACTTTACTTGAAAGTTCGACGGTTCGATGGCATTGATGATGATTCACCGTAGACTATTGAACTTGACAAAAGCAGCATGCTTGCAATCATAGATAAAGAGGATGAAAGATACATTCTGTTTGATATTTGGTTTTTTTATGCCGGGGAGCCTTTCAATGACAATACACAAAAAGAAGAAGAAAAGAGGATCTTCAAGCACACAGACAATGTCCTTTTAAAACTTTTTGACATCGGGAATGGTATGTCGCATCCCTATGAGTTTGGATGTCAGAATTAGGAAAAAATTCGATTTCTCCATTCTCAAACTTGGTGATAGAGATATGTGGGGTAAGCTCAAACAAAACAAACAAAACAAAACCAAAAAAAAAAAAAAAGAAAAAAAAAAATACGTGACATATTCTATTGCCATACAATGCATTTCCACAGAAAATGTTTGTTGCAAAATCAACCGACGAAAAAAAAAGCTTATTTACATAGTAGTAATTCAGGTCACCCTTTCACTGCTATCAAGATCAACATTACCGCCACCAATACCAATACCTTCATCATCATCATCAACACCTATCCCATTTTATGTATGTGTCTTTTTTTATCATGTTTTTGGTATCATGTTGTCAATGCGCCCTCGTCCCGTTTTGGCGGCATGATTTCATTCCACACATTTCCCCCCTCTTTTCTTTGCCCCGCATATTGCACATACGATCATAATAGTTCTTATAGGAAAACAGAAAAAAAAAAAAAAGGAGTCAATTTCAACATTTTATTATCATATTTCAGATTCACCAAGACGTCACACCATTTTTATTTTTCCCAATAATAATAAAACAACAATAAAAAAAACCACAAAAAATATATACATATACATGTATAAAATCTAACTAATAATAACAAAGAGCGGTAAGGAGGAGCAGGAAAATCAATAATACCCCCACACCCCCAAAAAAACTAAACTAAATGAAAATCATCGATGTTTGATATCAAAAGACCATAAATCACGAGCGCAATAGAGTTCACTATCATTCTCCTTGCCAAACCGATCCAACGCCAGTTGCCTGATTTCCTCCATGACCTTGATTCCATCTTCACTGAGATCGCCCTTGTACCTTGCACTGAAATGCGTCAAGATCAACGTACGCGCGCCAATTCTTTTTGCAAAGTCGCCAGCCATTTGCGGTGTCGAATGTCCATGCTGTCGTGCGCGTGTTTCCACCATCTCGTGGGTCATGGTCAAGGTGCCATCCGATTTTTTATCTATATCCAACGACGTCAATGCGTTTGTTGCTTCGTGTACTAAGAGGTGAGGTTGATGACAATAAGGGATGAGGGAAGATGGGTCGCAAGTGTCGCCTAGAATCACGACTTGTCGGCCGGGTTTTTTCGTTGGAGGGTCCAGCCATGTGCCATCCGGTAACTGGATCCGTTCCCCTTGGCGTTGGAGTCGTCCTAAGAGTGACAATGGTTGTTTGATCCCCTGCTGCGTTTTCAAAGCGTCTGCATTGCGCAATAAGTGAGGCACCACCAGCTCCCGGTCCAAGTTGCCCAACACGTCAGGCTCTTGCACAAGAAAGCCCAGTGATGGAATCGAATGTTCAATGGGTGCTGCTACGACGGTGTAACCTTTGCCAAGATCGAGCGTAGTGACGGGTGATAAATAATGGTTGGTGCCGCGGAGTTCCTGAGGATGATGATGAGGAGGATGATGAGGCGCTGAGTCCGCAGCGTCGTCGCCGTCGTTGGTTTGTTCGTCCATCACATAGCCATCCGCTTGATCCTTCTCGTCCGGTCGAAGGAATTCATGGACACGATAATAACCTCGTAAGTTGGAATAGGTGGAAGAGAGTGTAGTGCGCAACCATTGCCGTAAGCGAGCAGGGCCGTAGATTTCAATAGGTGGTTGCTGCTGATCTAGAGGTTGCGTGGTGTCGTCCAGTATCTTTTTGTCAGGATTCAAGGTGTCAGTCATGGAGCACATGAGCGGACCCAAACCAAAACAGTGATCCCCATGCATATGTGTGATAAAGATCTTGGTGATGCGACCCATCTTCAGATGACTCTTTTGAAATTGATGTTGTGTTGCTTCCCCACAATCGAACAACCAGATATCGCCATCGACTCGTAATGCCATGGATTGGTGATTACGGGTAGTGCTGGGTTGGGCGCTGCTGGTACCCAGGAACGTAATATCCATTGCCACCACCATGATCAGAAAAAGAAAAGAAAAAAAAAAAAAAAGAAAGTTGTGAAGAAAGACGAAAAAACCAAAATGTGCAAAAGTTAAAAAAAAAGGTTAAAAAAATTAAAATTAAAATACCGAGTATAATAAAGATTCATTGGCGGAATTGTTGGGTGTCGCAGAGGAGGGGGCGGTATGGCTGAGCACACTCCTAAATTTAAAAAAAAAAAAAATGGAGGCTTTAAACATTGTGTGTGTGGATTGGTGATTACGGGTAGTGCTGGGTTGGGCGCTGCTGGTACCCAGGAACGTAATATCCATTGCCACCACCATGATCAGAAAAGAAAAGAAAAAAAAAAAAAAAAAGAAAGTTGTGAAGAAAGACGAAAAAACCAAAATGTGCAAAAGTTAAAAAAAAAAGGTTAAAAAAATTAAAATTAAAATACCGAGTATAATAAAGATTCATTGGCGGAATTGTTGGGTGTCGCAGAGGAGGGGGCGGTATGGCTGAGCACACTCCTAAATTTAAAAAAAAAAAAAATGGAGGCTTTAAGCATTGTGTGTGAAGTGTTGGTTTCGATGGGATGGGATTAAACACACACCCAAGCACTTACCATTTTTCACTTTGGTGGGAAACCCTGCGGGGCTTCTGCGCCATGTTCAA
The DNA here is from genome assembly GCA_002105175.1 of Absidia repens. Taxonomy (NCBI): domain Eukaryota; kingdom Fungi; phylum Mucoromycota; class Mucoromycetes; order Mucorales; family Cunninghamellaceae; genus Absidia; species Absidia repens. Next base: position 134,177 of record MCGE01000033.1, on the reverse strand, counting down.
CGTTCCGCCACTCAGCTCTTTTTTGTGCATGGAACTAATGGCTGGAGTGAGATTGGCATCTCCACCATTTTTGCACTTGAAGTGAATAGCCATCCCTCCTGCCACTCACCTTGTGGGGACGCAGCTGGCATTTATTTTTACCAGTCAGATAATGAACTGGGTATATCCGCTATATTCAGTCGAATTGAGGCTTATATTATTTTGAACGGGGAAGCAACGCTGGTGGTACGGCCCAGATTGATGGAAATGAGCGACAAAGGGTAACCCAAAAACCGCAAACCTGTCGCCGGGGCTCTAGGGGATGAGGAAAAGGCACCATAAAGCATGCATAGAAAAATGCTTTTATTGCACTCGCTATAGTCACAACACAGCCAATATTCATTCCGACGAACGTTAATAAAGCAGACAAAGCAGGGGCTATCTCTGATACGAGGTAACCTAGAACAGCCAACAACTTGCTCGAGTTCCTAGTACGAATGGTTCAGAAATGATATATTTTATTCAGACATAAAGTGGTATACACTAAACTAAGGCGTGGGATTCATTATGACATGGGATCTATTGGATATAGAATGAATGGGGTTATTGGGAGGGGATCTGAAAAATTATGATCACTAGACTGAAGGTACAAATGTAAAATGACAACCAATATGCTGTGTAAAGTATGAGAATGACAAAAGAGATATCTTTTATTGAAACGTAACAACAGTCCACACTAATCAAAGGCTATGATGGTAGTAAAAAGGAATCTCTTGCACAAGACATGAGAGAGACCATTGGGACATTTTCATTGAAGCATGTAAAAAGAGGCATATTTTATTCAGATGTATATGCAGACTATGGACAAATTCACACTAAACTAAGCTAATGATGACTTCAAAAAGTCAATTAATGGTGGGTCCCAAATCTTGACTCCAAAATGAAAGGATTTCCCATGAATGTTGTAATCTCTGATCTGAAAACGCTTCTAAACTAGTCCTAACGCTAATCTAAGTCCATCAGAACCCCATAGGGAAGAAAAGGATGAAAAAAAAAAAAAAAAAAAAAATTGGGAAGTAAATAAATATTCACGTGGGCGGGATTTGAAATATATATTTTTGGTCTATGGTGAGGTTTTGTCTTGGGATTACTAGGTGTTTTTTTTTTTCAAAATCTGTGAACCCACCTCAGAACTACTCCAAAACCCAAACTGTATTATCGCTGTAAGTGTCTAATACACTTATATGTTTGGACTAATACTTTATTTTTCATTGTGCACCTGCGTTAATACATAGTCGCCTACATTTTCCATCTCTACCTCTGTTTTTTTTGGATTTCATCCTTTGTTAGTAGACCATGATATAATTTTAATGTAGAGCCATGAACAACCAATCTACCACAGTCAAAATATGTTATGATAAAAAGAAGGTAGCACATCGGATACATTTGATTCGTCAGGAATTACCCAGAGGTCCCGCTTAAATAGTTTGGCCGGTGATGGCTTGTTTGTTATATATCTCTTGTCAATTTCCGAAACATATCCGCCCTCTTGGCTCAGTTGGCAGAGCGTCTGCCTAGTAAGCAGAAGGTCATCAGTTCGATTCTGATAGCGGGCATCATTTTTGCACTTCTTTTGACTTTCCTGACTCAGTATTTTATATTTGTTAATTGTAGCATGCTTGTTTTTGCTATTGAGCATCATATACTGGGATTGATGATTTCTTTTTTGCCGGACGACGGCGTTTTTACAGCCGAAATGAATCAGTAGATTCCCAAGGTTAATCAATGGAATCATGAATTACGCCAATAACACGTTCCTGAATTTGGTTTTGGTTGTGCTTTCATTGCTCGATGGAATTGGACCTCCTCTTTCTACTATTATCGTCATCTCCTTACACCTAATTATGGCCCTTGCCTTTAATTTAAGTTTGTAGTGCCATCGATCTTAGATGTATAGTATTGAAACGGAATGTTGTACTGTCTAATATAGAATAAAACAGCGGATGCTGTCATTGTGCAAAAAAACTTGCCAACGTGTTTTGTATATTACCAACACTTGAAGGAGGAATTATGAGGATCCAGTTGCCTGCCTCCTTCTCCTCTTTCACGCTGCTTTCATTACATTCTCATGTCGCCTTCTATTAATGGAAATTCGACTTTTTTTTATGCCCGCATCAAGTATAACAATAGTAATCCGTTTAATTTCTTAACCTGTATGGATATTTCTTTTTTAGGATTGAAAGGTATCTTTGTATGCCCTTGTTGTAATGATAAATATATTTTCAAGTATGAAATAAAATAGGTACAGTTCTATTGTCCAATAGTCAAATGATACTCACGCTTTGTACTCTTTTTTTTTTTACTTGAAAAAAAAAAAAAAAAAAATAGGAGTCTAATAAAGTTACTAACTTGAGGAAATATATACATTAATATACAAGGTATCTTTGATTAGTATCAATTGCCTTTTTATCGCTTGCAGTCAGCAATCCATCCATCCGGTGGTCGGACTTTTTTTTATATTTTGATTAGTATGCATAATTTCAAAAATGTCTTTTTTTTTTTTTTCTATTCGTAGTGCTGTGGCATACCTTTTCGTTTTCTTTTCTGTCTGATAAAAAAAATAATGACACTTTTGGATACATCATCAATTATGAAAACGAATAAGTAAATACATAGGAAGGACATGATGAACGGTTCTTTCTGAAAGTAAAAGCAGGACCCCTTATTCAACTTCGTCATTTCATATATTTGGTGAATGGAGTCTCCTTAAAGGATGAGGTGCAAGTTATATTCGTTTTTAATATTTCCTTTATCCAAAAGTTGTTTTACTCTTTCTCTTTCTCTCTTTCGCTCTCTACTTTTTTTCTGAACCCTTTCCACTCATTTTTTTCTTACTTTCTTAATATTATATATATATATATATATATTTCATTTCTCTATTTTAATTCAACGTCATAATGCGGTGCTTTTCTTTATCGATTGTATTATTTACAGTATTCTCTTGGTATAATGCTGCCGAGGCATCGTCAATTAAACGAGGAACAGCAACGATGATGTCGTTTGGTGATGATCAATTACAGGGTTCATTGGAGAAAAGAAATCGAGGCACATGGTAATTTGAAATTCCGCAAGGATACAAACTGAACGGAGGTAATGTTTGATTGACCTTTTTTTTTTTTTTTTTTTTTTGTAATATCTTTTAGGTATAGTGGAAGCGATTTAAAAAATGCTGCTTGCTATGATCGTAAAGGTCTTCCTCGCTTTTCTGCTAAAATAAATGATATGATTGGTGCTATGGTAAATAAGAATAGCATAAACACATAAAAAGCAACACTAAACTCAGTTTGATGATGATTAGGCAATGAAAAAGGAGGAATATTGCTTCAAGTGTATGGAAATTACCAATAACAAAAACAATCATAGAATTGTAGTTAAAATTGTAGATAAATGTGCTGGTTGTAAAGTGGGTAAGTGAATTTCTCCTAAATCAGAAAAAGCAAAAAAGACCGTTTATTTGACCTCCCTGTTTTTAACTTTGTATATGTATTAGGCGAGGCGATTGATTTGACCCCTGGTGCCTTCAAAAAGCTGAATCCTGAAGGATTGGATGATGGTGTCCTTGATATTTCTTGGAAAGTCGTCCAATGTGGCAGCGGCATTAAACTGCACTTTGGCTAGTTTTCTACTCATCATCCGTTTCATCCCATACCATCCTTTTCATTTTTATTTTTGTTTATCCAGTTTCTCTTCCTTTTTTTGTGTTCAAGTAGATGATTTCTTCTCCTCCCCCCTCTCTCACCTTCATTTCATACACACAATCCATTTTTGATATCATCATCAATTTACACAATATTCTCTATTGTTCCCCTACCTTCTCGTTTGCTTTACTTTATTAATAAACTATATATACAAACTATCGTCTTCTTTCCCGCTCCAACACCCAATTCATGTCTATATCAAAAACAATTACTACAAAAAAGGCATACATATTCAAATAATGATATACAAAAAATGGTTTTTATTTTGGTGAAAAAAACAAAAGATAGAGTTACAATACACTAAAGCTAAACTACCAAATTGCCCTGTTGTTGTCCAGTGTTGCCAATTGATTTCCCTGTCCTTTTTTTTTTTTTTTTTTTGTATATCAGATCGATCAAATATTATTGTTGTTGTTGTTTCAAAAAAGAGGCAGGAAAAAAAATAGTCAAGAGCAAAATGTGTAAGTCGTCGCTAGTCGTCGTCGTTGTGGTTGTGGTTCGTTGTTTAGTGCTTTTCAGCAGCTTGAGCCTTGGCCAAGAATTCTTTGATGAAAGCTTCTTCATCAGCAGAGCTAGCTTGGATAGGAGGGGTGGCAGGTTGGGCAGGCTTGGGCTTCATGGCAACAGCAGCACCAGCGACAGCGTAGGCGGCAATGAATCCCATGGAGAGCTATTACATATAGATATAAAGTACGCTGTTAAAAAAACTGGTGTGTTTTTATTTTGTTATTTAATACTTACAACGTGGTTAGAGATCTTCTTTCCAGCAATAACGTAGTGACCAGCCATTTTGATAAATAGATTATATATATGAGAAAAGGAGAAAGAAAAAAAAACAAACTGGGTTGGAGGGGCAGAGGTTTTTTTTTCAATTAGTTAAATCACCGCCATTTAGCACTACAAATTGTGAGGTGCGTCACAAACTCATAAAAGCACTGTTCATTCACCGATGTAATTGTGTAATACCTGTTAATTGTTTATCAGAAAAGATAGCATGTTTTTAGCCTTTGCATGATCGTCAAGGTAGTCTAGAGTAGGCCCTAGCATTTACACACCTGGAAAAGAACGTAGTGTGGCTTCTACTACAATTTCACTCTTTTTTCGCCTTGCATTGAAGCGCCGCGCCCGAAATGTATATTTTTTTTAACACACTGTTGACATTTTTGTTTCATAGAGTGGATATGATCGACCTTTTTTTTTTTTTTTCTTTATCATTAAACATACACATGACCTATATCAACACCATTCAACATTCAACAAGTCATTGTCCATTTAACGTTGACTGCGCAGGCTTCTTCATATTTTTTTGTTGCTTTTTCAATTCCCGCCCTCATTTTTTTTTGACCGCGCACCACAAAATTTTTTTTTCTCTCTCTCTTTCTCTTTCTTTTCTCTTTTATATTCTTTCTTCCTTTCTATACCAAATCACAAACTAGTCATTATGGAAGCTGATCCTCGCCGCAATGCGTTTAAAGCACGCAATCAATTCAAACCCGAAGAAGTACGACGACGACGTGAAACTGCTCAAGTTGAAATCAGAAAACAAAAGAAGGCCGAAAACTTGGCTAAACGACGTAACTTTAACATTTCCAACTTGGGTCAAGATTCCGATGATGAGCTTGACGTTACGACTTTGGATAACCAGGTAAATATTATGCACTAGAAAAATGCGACAAGTATAGCGTGTAAACTCTTAAATCTAACCACTACCACCTCTTTTGTATTTGATAGTTGAACGAAATTCTCCCTGATATGGTACAAGCTGTTTATTCCAACGATGTGGAAACTCAATTACAAGCAACCGCTCATTTCCGAAAGTTGTTGTCTCGTGAAGTTAATCCCCCTATTGAACAAGTCATTGCTTGTGGTGTTGTCCCTCGTTTTGTCGAATTCCTTCGGTCGGATCAAACCTCTCTTCAAGTAAGTCATTCAGACACTTATTTCTCCCATCCCCTCATCATGGTCTTCCATCTCATTGTATATATATACTCACGATCTGTTAATATGAATCACTGATTCACTTTTTTTTAAACCCTAGTTTGAAGCTGCTTGGGCCTTGACGAACATTGCATCCGGATCATCTCAACAAACACAGATCGTCATTGAAGCCGGTGCTGTGCCTTACTTTATTGAACTCTTGAGCAGCCCTATTGCCGATGTGAAGGAACAGGTAAAGGGGGGAAAAGTGACAGAAAGAGGATATACCGGACCGAAGATAGTATATAGAATGGATGTATTGAAAATTAATGTGTGTATGTTTTTTTTGTTGTTGTTAGGCTGTTTGGGCGTTAGGTAATATTGCTGGTGACAGTCCTCGCTGTCGTGACTATGTACTCGAAACCGGTGCTCTTCCTCCTTTACTCTCGATTTTCCACGAAGACAACAAGATTTCCATGTTGCGAAATGCTACCTGGACCTTATCCAACTTTTGCCGTGGCAAGAACCCTCAACCTAACTGGCAACTGGTAAGTAACCCTTTTATATATATATGTATTAGCTTTGATCACATGATTTATTTATTTATATTTCCTTCTAAAAACACAATAATAATGATAGATTGCACCTGCTTTGACTGTTTTGGCTCAACTGATTCAATCACAAGACGAAGAAGTTCTGATCGATACTTGCTGGGCGATTTCGTACCTTTCGGACGGCGCGAATGAACGTATCCAAGCTGTGGTTGAATCGGCGGTATGTGGTCGTCTTGTGGATTTACTCAGTCATCCTTCCACCAGTGTCCAAACTCCTGCGCTTCGATCCGTTGGCAACATTGTAACAGGTGACGATTCACAAACGCAAACCATCATCAACTGTGGCGCCGTCATGTCTCTTTTCAACTTATTGTCCAGCCCCAAGGAAAGTATTCGCAAAGAAGCTTGCTGGACCATTTCCAACATCACAGCAGGCAACACGGTGCAAATCCAGGCGATCTTGGACGGTGGTTTGGTGGGACCCTTGGTACATATCTTAACCCGTGGTGAATTCAAGACAAAGAAGGAAGCCTGTTGGGCCATTTGCAATGCTACCTCCGGTGGATTGGCCAAGCCCGATCAAATCCGCTTTTTGGTATCCGAAGGATGTATTCAACCTCTTTGTGATATCCTGATGCAACAAGACAACAAGATCACCTTGGTGGCTTTGGATGGTTTAGATAACATTTTGCGTGCCGGTGAAATGGAAAAGATCAACACACAAGACGGTTTGAATCCTTATGCTCTCATGATCGAAGAATGTGGCGGCGTTGACAATATTCATGGCTTACAATCACACGACAATGCTGAAATTTACAAGAAGGCCTATGCTATCATTGACAAGTACTACAGTGAAGAAGATGACGATGAAACTGACGCGGATATGGCTGCTGGTGCAAATGGTGACGGTGGTCAATTCACTTTCCAACAACAAGTCGATACTCCCCAAGGTGGATTCAACTTTTAGTGGTCTAGCTTAGTTCGTTTTTTTTTTTACACTTTTTATATATAGTTTCTTCCTTGCCTTTTTTTTTCTTTTGTTTTTGCGCGCAGCCTTTGAATTGATGTTTCATTTTAGCAGCGCATTTCCCCCCTTTTTTTTCAACTCTTATTCCCCCTCCCTCACTTTTACTTTGCCCTACGACACCCCTTCTCCTTTGTAGCTTTCCCCTCTCCCACATGGTATATTTACACACACACGCACACTCTCTCTTTTATGATAAACTATACTAATAAAAACCTCCCATTATCCCCCCTTTCACATACACATATGACGCAAATAGTGTTTTGTTTTGAATAAAAAGACGTTTTATTTTGATCACTCATTCACTTTTACCTTTATTTTTGTTTATCATTGCTGTCTTTGTTTTTTGTCTATGTAATATATATCATATATTTATTTGATCATGTAATATAAAAAAGAAAAGAAAAGTCCAATACGTATATAGAATTAAAAACAATTTTACGATACACTTCTCTAGAAGCGCGTCGTTATGCTTAAATTTGAAGTTCTATAACTTCGGTTATAAGCATTCAAAGTGGGTCGATGTTTAGAAAGTTTGGCTGAGCGGTTTCGGAATTGGAGTGATCCTAGACAAGGTTTTTCTTTTTCAAAGTGATCGGGGCTTGATATAAAATCAGTAGTGAAGGAATACCAATGTTGTACTGTACTGCACAGTGTCTGGAAAATGAGGCGGAAACCTGTTTGAATTCATTTACATCACATTTGATTGCCAAAGATACATATAGATAAGAAATCATATAGACATATTAACTGAACACTATGGTATTCTAATTTATAATGCTCTACTACTGACCATCCACCGTTTTACAATAAATGCTGGAGGTTCATTGACGCATGTTCACAATGGTTGTACGCGAGGAAAAAGTAACAGCGATTGTTCAGAAATGCTCTCTCCCCCCTACACACAATAACTCACAGAGATCATCGTCATATATGGCATAATATGCAAGCCATTTCATAACACACATTAGAAAAAAACAACAACAACAACGGATTGGTCAATAACTTATGGGTCTAATAGTGAAAATTAATGGGTAGAAAAAGGGAATATATTTTATTGAAACATCAACATAAGCTGCGAAAAGTCAACAGCCTTCAAGTGTTCTAATGGAGGTAACGTGAAGGAGACTGATGAGAGATATGAAGAATGGTTAACGCTAATCTAAAGGAATGACTGTACATGGGATCTATTGAACAAGACATGAGAGAGAGGAGGAGACTAATGAGACATTTTTCTTTGAAGCAAGCAAACAAGAGACACATTTTATTCAAATATAGATATGAACTTGGAAACAAGCTAAAGCTAAACTAAACTAATGGTGGTCCCAAAATCCTAGATCCAAAATGAAAGGCTTTCCCCATGCATCTTGTAATCCCTGAGCTGAAAACCACTCTAAACTAGACGTGACGCTAATCTAAGATCACCATAACCTCATGCAAGTTGAGTGGTGAAAAAAAAGAAGGAAAAGGAGAAAAGAAAGAAAAAGAGAGCGAGCGGGAAAATAAAAAATAGTGGAGAAAAAAATTAAAATCCACGTGGGCGGGACATGAATTGAATTTGCGGCCAAGTTTTTTTTTATTTTCATGTGAACGAATACAAAAAAGGAGACACCTTTTTCTAGATTGTCTTCTTTTTTTTTTTTTTTAGCTACAGCAGCCTTCATTCCACTATAACAGTACTGTGACTTTCTCTTCTTTTTACTAAACCATCAACATCCATATTGCATTGATGATATGATGGCCTCGGACTACATATGAAGTAACTCGGAATGGATTAATTGAGTGCTCTCCCCCCCCTCCTTCCCCTATAGAATATAGTTTATCCAATCTTTCACCTCAGAATAGTTTGACACTTGCCGTAGAATTAAGCATAGTTTATCTTGCATTATATTGATTCCTCAATAAATAAATAAAAAGCTTTGATATACCGTTCATTCATGACACCAACCTTGCCATACAGTGTTGTTTTAGGTGATAGAATGATATACCTACCTCTCCAAATACAGTATCGTCTATCCTGCCTATCATACATTCTTACTTTTGAAGTCAGGAACCTACCTTCCAGACACATATGCATTTCCTCTTTATTATTCTACTGTACTTATAATACCACGAAGAAAATAAAGTCTACCGAACACCAAAAAGTTACAGGGGGAGCTGTTTAGCGTCTATTCTATTGATAAAAAATATACTGTATTGCTCTACATCTTTTCGTTGATATAATACCACCAAAAAAAAAAAAAAAAAAAAAAAAAGCATCAGTGTGGAGATTAATCAAATGAGCGTCTCGTGTAGAATTCAAGGACAGGAGCTTGAGTTCAACATTTCGTGACACACAAAAGCGACTCAACTGCTTACAATACTTCATATATTTCATACAATTGTTCCTTCTAAATATTGTAGGAAAAAACAGGACGTCTATGTGCGTAGCTTCCCCTTCTTCCTCCCTTCATAATGGATACTTTCTTCTTTCTCTTTTTTTTTTTTTGATCACCAGTCACATCTCACACTTTGGTAGGTATCCTATTGGCGTTCGACTGACTTTTCGCTATATAATAGTCAGCATCTATTTACACATAGTCAAATATCATCACCCACAGACATTTAAATGCATATAGAGGTCACGTTCCTACCCACTCCCAAAACAATCAACTTAATATTCGTCATCTACCATCACATTTTCACATCATCAGAACTTAATCATAGCAACCAAACAAACAACAATAAAAAAAAAAAGACTTGTATAACAATGATAATTTGATTTTATTAAAATTTGATAAAATTTTGATTGATGAATATATAAAAAAACTAAATTCAATCTTCTTCCAAGACTTCTTCTTCTTCAAGGTAATCTTCATCTTCGAGATATTCTTCATCAGCAGTAGCATCCTATCGTTAAAAAAAGCCCCCACCCCCAAATATTTTGGTCAGTCATATGTTGCATATCTATTTATCGTTCTCCACCTCCTTATTTACCTGGTATTGTTGATATTCCGAGACAAGATCGTGCATGTTGCTTTCACTTTCGGTGAATTCCATTTCATCCATACCTTCACCGGTGAACCAATGCAAGAACGCCTTGCGTCTAAACATGGCGGTGAATTGATCGTTGACACGCTTGAAGAGTTCTTGGATAGCTGTGCTGTTACCGATAAAGGTACCGCTCATCTTGAGACCGACAGGAGGGATGTCACACAGGGAGGTCTTGACACCGTTGGGGATCCATTCCACAAAGTAGGAGGAGTTCTTTTGTTGCACGGCAAGCATTTGGTTTTCCACTTCCTTGGTAGACAAACGACCACGGAAAATCGTGGCAGCAGTGAGGTAGCGACCGTGACGAGGGTCCGATGCAGCCATCATGTTCTTGGCATCAAACATTTGAGCCGTCAATTCAGGCACGCTAAGGTTACGGTATTGCTGAGATCCAAACGCAGTCAAGGGAGCGAAACCCACCATGAAGAAATGGAGACGAGGGAAGGGAACTACAGTGATCACAAAGAAAAACAATCAGTAAATCATGTTGGTATAAACACCCATCCCCCTCTTTTTTTTTTCTTCTTCTTCTTCTTCTTCTTCTCTTACCCATGTTCACAAAGAGCTTGCGCAAATCAGAGTTCAATTGACCGGGGAAACGCAAAGAGGTAGAGACACCGGACATGACAGCGGAGACCAATTGATTGAGTTCACCGTAACCGGGGTTGGACAACTTGAGGGTACGGAAACAAATATCATACAAAGCTTCGTTATCGATACAGAAAGTGGCATCACAGTTTTCAACCAATTGATGGACAGACAACACGGCATTGTAAGGTTCGACCACGGTATCAGATACCTTGGGGGAAGGCACCACAGAGTAAGAGCAAAGCATTCTGTCGGGATATTCTTCACGGACTATACATCATCATAAAAAAAAAAAAACCACAAAAAACAATGCATTTAGTAAAAAAAAAAAAAAAAAAAGGAAAGGTTTGTTGTTTTCAATTTGCCCATGGTTGCTTACTTTTGGAGAGAAGCAATGAACCAAGACCAGACCCAGTACCACCACCGAGAGAGTGGGCCAATTGGAAACCTTGCAAACAATCGGTATGTTCAGCTTCCTTTCGTACAATATCCAAGATGGATTCAACCAATTCAGCACCTTCAGTGTAATAACCCTGTATCAAAGAAAAAGGACAGTTAGAGTTTTATGACCCAACGTTTTGTTGAAATGACAATCCACAACTTACACGAGCCCAAGAGTTACCAGCACCAGATTGACCATAAACAAAATTGTCAGGGCGGAAAAGCTTACCATAAGGACTAGAGCGGACAGCATCCATAGTGGCAGGTTCAAGATCCACAAGCACAGCTCTACAAAAGAAAAAAGGTATGAGTGGATCGATCAATAGTATCAATAGCAGTCATATTATAAGTAGGCCTTCTTTTTTTTTTTTTTTTTTTTACCTAGGGACATATTGACCGGTGGAACCTTCGTTGTAGTAGACATTGATACGTTCCAATTGAAGATCGTTATCACCATTGTAGGCACCAGATGAGTCTAAACCATGTTCTTGTGAAATGGTTTCCCAGAATTTTTGACCAATCTAAGAAAAAAAAAGATGAAAAAAAAAGAGTTAATGACACGTACTTTCTCCATCCTTGACAGCCCCACCCCCTGACTTTGCTCCTGCTCCTGCTCCTAGTTTCCTGCCCTTCAGCCCTCCTCTCCTTTTTTTTAACTATTGTACATACTTGATTACCACATTGACCTATATGATATCAAAAGAAAATTTAAAGATGAGAAAAGTAGAGTGAGTATTTTCAAATAAAGAGTTTGTGTGTTTTCAATAGATAATAAAGATGAAGACGGATGTGGATTTTTTCATCACAGCTCAGTGGAGCGTGAATATCTATCTATGCCTACTTTTTTTTTTTAATGTCGCTTACCAGCTTGGACGTGAATGATTTCCCTCATGATGTATGATTAAAACAAATGTATGAAATAAAAGATAAAAAGAAAAAAAGATAAAGAAAAAGAAAAAGGGGGAGAAGACACAAAATAGAATCAAGACTAAAAAAAAAAAAAAAAAAAAAAGAGGGAGGCGGAAGCAGTTCAATATTCGGGGCTTCAAAACCTTTTTTTCTCGTGCTTACCTTCTTTGTGTCGCCTCAAAAAAAAAGAGCTACTGCATCATCTCTCGAATTCATGACTCTCTCTGTCTCTCTTCTGATCCGTCAATTTTTTTAAAAAAAAAAATTCCACTTGTGATCTTCATTATTCAACAACAGAAAAAAATCACCATTCTTCATTCCTTCCAAAAGCAGCCTCCATAGTTCTTGGATCCAAGGTTGTTTCGGAGAGAGAGGGAGGAGAAAAGTGCTTTTCCATTGATGCCCCCCACATGCATTGATACCTTAATTGGAAGACACAACGGGACGGTGACAGACCAATCATCTATTTAAGAAAATATAAAAAAAAAGGGGAAGCGGAGGGGGGTTGAGATGATAAGTGGGCAGCAGTAAAAAAAAAAATATCCTTTCCATCACCATATTTTTACATTTCTTTTTTTTTTTTTTTCATGAAGATCCTTTTATTTTTATTCAATTGAAGGAGCGCCGGAAGAGGGGATAAAAAACGATGAATTCAAATATATATTTGTAAATAAGCGCTAAAATACTATCTACCACCTAACAGAGAGCTAATTCTTTGCTACCTCGCTAACAGAGGATTCTACAGTTTCCACAGATCCTTCTTGGTCCATTTGCTTTCGTTCGATGAGAGAAGCCATACATGCATAAAGAAGATCATGGACGCCACGGAACCCAAGGTCTTTCAAGTAATCCAGATATTCTACCCGGTAATCCATATATGTCATTGCCTCACCGTCAACCTGTAAAGAAGAACACGATGCTTAGTTAATACAAATTACATCCATTTTTTTTTTTTTTTTTTTTTTTTTACATCAACGAGCGTTTGGACAGTATCCACCGTGACAGGTTCGTTGCTTTGCTTTGGCAGTCCAAGTTCTTGGGTCTTGAGCTAAAAAAAAAAAAATAAAGATCAGTGGGAGGGAGATTTTCGAGAAAAGGGGAGGCGTTGGCTTACATCCATAAAATGTTTTGAATAGCTAACAAAAGCACTCGAATGAGTCAAAGAGAATAGCAAATGAAGCGAATCCCCTCTTTGTTCGCATTTTTCCCGGAATCCCCGGATGGTTTCGCTATATCAAAATAAAGAGAGAGTATGTGAATGAACGGATCATTGTTTGTGTGTGTATGTTTGCCAACTTACTCGACAAGAGAGAATGCCGTTGTATCTTCAGATGAACGTTCAAATGCCAGATTTCGCCATAAACAATTGCAAATATCCATCACATACATGTTGAAGTGTTCCAAATACTGTTCACTGTTTTTATCCATCCAGTCATCCACCTTTCGGTCGTTATCCTGAAAGGATAACTGGTAATTGTAGAGGATACCACAGATGCGCGACACCGCCATGGCATTGGCCGAGAAAAAGCTTCGATACACCAAGGATGCTGCAGGGATGATGATGGTTGGAATATCGTGTTGTAATGAAATGGAAGCCGTCTATACATATACATAGATAAATAAATAAATAAATACACTGATAATTTACCTTTTGGCCCCTCCTGCCCGACTGCCTGATGAAGTCCCCTTCCCTTTTCTAGTTACTTACGAATTCAAAGAAGGAAAGCGATGCGTGCTGTAACAAAGCGTGATCCTGTTCCAAGACTAGTCCTTGAACACAGAGTCGATCCACGTGATATATTAATTGTTGCATGACGTTAAAGTAATTGACATTGAATGAGAGCCCTTGGAATAACCATGCCCTGTGAAATAATTAATGTTGTAGATGAGTTCATCATCCGTTTGTCTTTTTTTTTTATTCGCACGAAGCCATTTACTTACAGATTATCAACAGCCATCTCAGTGCCTTCTTTCAATGTGGCGTTTCTTCGATCCGCGTGACGGTGCCAATCCAAAAGCGCCCAATGTTTCAACCAATCTTTATAACACAGTATAAGTTTTGCCTAAATCATGTAACAAAACCCACACCATGAATTAGTTCTGAATACATACAAGCACTATATTTTTATTCATTTTTGAATGTATATTACCTTCCATCGTACATCCGAGATACAATAGAGTTGACTGAGCGGTTTGAGGAAGGATTCAAATATATCTATGTCAAAAGGAACAGGTGCAACAAAGAGAGTTTTGAGTAATATGTCAAGCGGCCCTTCATTTTCTATTTTCAAACTCTTTTTTACCTGGAAATGAGCTTGGTTTGATATACGTCAACAATTCAAAGATTTCATCCACACAATCAAAGCCATTCCATGATTTCAAGTATCGTTCTAAAAACGTTTCCACCACAGGGATATGAGCCTAAGTAGGAAAAAATAAAGAGGGAACAAATGAGAATCACCACCCCATTCCATCATTCATAAGTTGCTGTTGGTTTTTTTTTTTTTTTACCTTTGATAGTCGAGCCAATTTAAGTATCCTATGCAATAAGTCCTTTAGCAAAGCAAGCGATTTAGGAGTTTGTCGATTCCAATAGAGAAGATCCATCAATCGTTGTGCTAATATATCACACATCCTTGGGATCACCACGTCTACATGTCAATCAAGTTTTCATTTAAAGAAGAAAAAAAAAACAGTTCCCGATGTGAGTATACAGGACAGCATATCGTTTTGTTGGTAGGGGAAAGGGGAGAGGACAACTTACCATTCGGTTTGCAGATAATGGCATGCTGAACCATTCGATTACTGAGAAATTCCGAGATTAGCTTTGGTATACTTTCTTGATCCACATAGGTCAGTAATTCAGCAGTGTCAATGCCAATATTCAAAGACTAAATAAATAAAGAAAGAAAGTCAAATGAAATAAGCATCCATTCATTCATTATGCAAACGATGTTTTAGGTTACCTTCACAGCAGGCTGATTAAAGGCAACGCGTCGCTGTCTTTTGCGGGGCTTATCCTATGAAAGTAAAGAGAGGTTGTTATTAACAATGAATATACGCCAATTGATAATGTAACAGTTATTTTTTGAGGGCAGGGCGGGACGAGCTTACAGTTTGTGACGTAGTAGATTCTTCATGATCAAGTTCTTCCTGTGACAGTAGATCAGAGGACACAACAGGGGTTACAGGTGTGGTATCATTTCTCCATAATTTTCGTAGTTTGATGAGATCGTCTTCAAAGGCCGTGTCGATGCGCTAAAAAGTGGGTGAGTTCACTTTACAAAGGGTTTTTGTATGAAAAACAAAAATAACTTACATAAAATGCAGTGCCTCTAGACCATTTGTATTTCTTTGGCATGACGATTTCTGAATTAAAGCTTTGGAATAACTTGATGAGTGTGCGAAGTTCAGGCTCAGCTTCCACTTTTTCCGCCAAATCCAACCTATTGTATCCAAAAAAAAAAGTTAGCCATCGATACATGTGTTCATCCATTTCCTTTCCCCTGGTGGTCAGAGTATGTAAACTTACAAAAAGCGTACACGATACGGTTTTACATGGACTTTTTTGGTCATCATGAATAAAAGATGGCAAAGTTGAGGTCTGTTGGTTTGAAAAAAAGAAATATAATCAACACGAATGGATATTTCATACTGTCCTCCCCCCTCTCTTCATTTCGGTTTTTTTTTTTTTTTTTTTTTTTTTTACCGTAGTTGTTCAATATTTAGGTAATAAAACAGCACACAGTACATTTTGTTAATTTGTTCCTTCCCATCAATCAAATCGTAAATAGACACAACCCATTTCAGAAGAGCTTGCTATAAATACATATAGAAAGAAGTTGAGTGGACAATAGCATGATTTTAGTAAATTTGGCTGAGACCTCTTACCATTGTATGCGGTTCACATCGGCGACAAGCCAAGTTTCCGTAGATGCAAAGAATAAGTTTTTCGGGCACTGATGTTCTGGGTAATAATAGTGCTGCTCTACTGGTTACATTCTTTGGAGCTGGACATGTCAAAAAAAAAAAAAAAAAAGTTAGTCCTGTTGACTTCTCCACCTTCCTTTTTCTAACTGTTCCACTTACTTTGCTTTTGAGTTAAGATAATGTTCAATAAATGGCCCATTTGCACTGAGTTGAGGCCGTATTTTTTGATGTGAGGAGCTACTTGATTGAGAAACACCGGTTTGCGGCTTACCGAGATTTGCAAGGCTATAAAGAAAAAAAAAAAAAAAAGTCAATAGTTGCGTGTGTTTTGATCTCAAGTTCCAGGAGAAACTTACAAGAAAGTGTCTTTTCCAAAGCATAGTTGATGTGGTCATCCACATTATGTTGGCTAATGTTCATGTCTTCGGGTTTTTGAGCTGGATCAGTGGTTGTCGCGAATACATCATAGTCGATCGAGCTCGCAAAATCGTCTATATAAATATTGTCAGAGGGAAACATATGTTGATTAGAATGTGTCTTTATCCTCCCTTTTTTTGTTTTTCTTTACTTACTATCACTAATGCTATTCATTGTCGCAGTGTCCATTATGGTAGATATCCAATGGGCGGCGCAGGGGAAAAAAAAAAAAAAAAATTAGAAGAGAAACGGCAAAAAAGGGATCCAAAAAAAAAATCGATTAAAAAAAACAGTCTGGCACGCGTTTTCATGTCCCGATCCAGAGATCGACTTTTTTTTGAAACAGTGACCCAGGATCTTATTGGGCATCAAACAAATCCATATTTTAATACAGTACGTATTTCTATGTTGCCTTCAAGACTTTCTAATAATCCACTAGATAATATTTAGTGAGAAAGACGATAAAACTGGTTCCAAACGTTTGAAACCCCGCCTTTGAGGGATGTATACAACGAGTCATAAAATTTTTCAACAAATCCCTTTATAGCTCAGTTGGTAGAGCGGAGGACTGTAATGATAATTGTCATCCTTAGGTCACTTGTTCGAATCAGGTTGAAGGGACTTCCTTTTTGCTTCTTTTTTGCCCATCTCTGAACAAAGGTCGGGATTTAGTTTTGGTTATGCGGTCGTAACTGAAAATTTGTTTTTGTAAGTTTTGTTGCGGCTAAATTTGTGATTTTAGTCCAACTGGATTGTGTTTTTGTAGGTTTTTTTATGTTTTTCTGGGTTAAATAGGATGTCTTGAGTGATCCTTTGGTGTAGCTTTGATCGTTTGGAGCTTTGAAAAATAATTTTCTTCCTTCGGCGGAATTTGAAATATTTTGTTCCTGAATCGGACAAAAATAGATTTGATAGTAGTGAGCACCAGAACTTTTGTAGATAAAGTCCAACTGTAGAGAAAGTTTATAAAAAATAAACTTGAAAGAGTAAAATAAAATAAAAAGAAAAGTATTGACCTTTGTTGGTTCAATAAAAATAAGTGTATAACACACAGTAAAAATAAAATAAAAAGAGGACTTGTAGTCACAAAAAATAAGAGAAAGTTTCTATATAGACGATAGAAACAAAATAAAAATAAGACAGTGATTTGGTGGTTAAAAACCTTTGTACTGAATTTTATATAAAAAGAGGTTGAGATAAATATGTAAAAATAAATAACTAAAAAAATAAAATTGTTGCGGGGAAGTGGAGGTATTTATACTAATCAAAAAAAGAGGCTAACTATATATGAAGGGGTGGTGCAGGACGACACTTGTCGACACCTGTCAACACTTGCCGACACTTGTCGACATCGGTCCGCATAAAAACCAGTCACTGCATAGCCCAACCAATGGCAGAACTAACGCCAAAAATGGACGAGATGAACGCACCCATATTTCTTATAGGGCCGACAGTTTTTATTTTATATAATGTGAGCACCAAAACTTTTTAGGGTGAAGTTCCTAAACCGCTTGTAGCTTCAAAGACTTGAAAATAAAAGTATTAATTAGACTTGGAAGTCCGATTGTGATTATTATTTTCAGAAGTGACTATAATAAGGTCACTACAATGGATAAAGACTTTGATCAAGTCAAGAGAGAAAGGTAAAATATAATTCAGACTCAGCTGTCAAACGTTTGTAATAAAGGTATTCCAAAAGTTGGAGTAAAATTAATACAACAAGCTTTGGGTGGTCTAAAAAAAAACCTTGGTAATGATTTTATTGATAAATTAAGATAAAGTAGAGATTGGTTGGTGCTAAAATAATTGACTCCTTTTCCCTCAATATTTATACCTTTTTTTTAATTTTTTTTGTGGTGTTGAATAGTCAAAACTGGGATTTTTCAGAACTGAATTTTCACTACTGCATTTTTAAAATTCCGCCAATAAGCGTTCAGCGTAACATATCATACTGGACAGGTGTCTCTTTCTACCCTTCTTTTTTTTCAATCTTTAAACGATTGGGGAAATATATCGTTTTTGGGTGCAGTCCAAAAACAAAGAATCATGAGCCCACTCTGCCACACGAGAAAAAATTAGACCATTGGATGCGGAGGTGGAAATTACGATAAGAGGCAAAAAAATGTTTTTTTTCTCTTTCTCTTCCTTTTTTTTTTTTTTTTTTTTTTTTGATCGTTGTTACTTCTTTTTCTTTTTTTTTCTTTTTTTTTTTGTTGCTTGCACTCATTGACATGATCATTTCAGAACTCAACAATGAACTACTCACAGCTGTTGCCGGTCATTTGAATCTGGATGATCTCAAATCGTTTTCACAAGTGTGTCATCGGTTTATGTTGGTGGCTCATAGCGATGCTGTGTGGAAAGAAAGTCTCTTTAACAATTACGGTGTCACCTACAAATTACCTGAAGAATCGTGGAAGGAGATGTATAGCAAGAAAACGGAAGATCCTCATGACAATCGCATCTGTCCTCATGTTGGTCATGTCACTGGGAAGTCACTTGCTCCCTACGTTAGTCGATACCAGCAAATCCTCAACTGGCTGCCAAAAAATCTGAACTGTGGCACGTGTGGCTCCAACCAAGCTGAACAGGGTCTCTGCTTGTATATTTGGCAAGGAAACATTCGCTTACGTAAGTGTATATATTGATATTTCTCTCTTTCTCTTGATGCAAAAAAAAAAAAAAAAAAAAAAAAAATAGCTAAATCTATTGTATATTACTAGGATGTCGTGATTGCGCTTACCGGTTCCATACTGCTGCTCCTGATCGTCATGGTATCTTGTTCAGAACCAATGTATTGCAAATGTTTTGCTTTACTTGCTCTCGATTGGTAAGTTAATATATACGAACAAAATGCGTATGTGTGTGTGGTAGTTTCATTTGTCCCCTCTCATATTGATTAATTTGTGTGTTTCTAATAATAGTTAGGGGAAACACGCGGCGATCCCAGTGAAGCATACTATGTCAACTCGCTGCTAGAAACCCTGACGCGGGACAGCGCATTAGGACAGGAATCGATGCGACAAAAACGACAATGCATGTACGAACGACAACTACACAAGGAACAAACCGACCGTGCGTATATCCTGGATAGCGATCCTCATTACTACTTTATCGAACGGGTGTGGTTATGCTCATGGTTTTTGCGACTTTGTGATGGCAAAATCGGTGTGGGTCCCGTCAACAATCTACCATTGGCAACAAGTGAAAGCAACGATGCGTTGAATCCAAATGCAAGACCAAGAGGGAACTTTGTCGGCGGCTTTGGGATCTGTACGCCGGAACTCTGGCATTATATTGTAGACAAGTACGGTTTGGTGGGGAAGGCTTACACATCGGGTAAGGGGCACATAAAACACACACACACACTCTTCTTATGCACCCATTTTCTTACCCACTTTTTTATTATTTTTATTTTTTATGGATATAGATGATATCAAGGGTCCTGGATACGGTGATCTTCGAGAATCAATTGTCAATTGGCGGCTTATTTGAATGGATATTTCCCATGAGCACCAAAAAAAGAAAAAAGAAAAAGAGTTAGAAATAGATATAGAAATAGATTACTCTTTTTTTTTTGGACGTTTAGTTTAGTTTAGTTTATATACCTCATTCCCCAATTTTATATTCACATATTGACAATAAAACACTTCATTTGATTATTTATTTATCTATTTGGACTCTTTTGTTGATACAAAACAGGGCAAAGAAAAAAAAGTCGGTTGATGGTATATAGTGTGACATGAAAGGTTAGTTTATTCAAAAAATACACAAACAACAATAGATGGGTGGAATATATATACACTTCCAAAATAGGAAAACAACAAGTAGACAACTGAAAGGCAGTTTTAAAATAGAAAAGAGAACAATGCCTTTATTGGCGGTATACGTATATACATATGTACAGAATAGAGACAAAATTAAAAACAATGTAATATGTAATAATAAAATTAAAAATAGGGCAACGGGAGCTAAAGGGCTATATATCTAACCTAATGTGATATCACTATACCAACTAAAACAAGGATAATGGGTTGGTGGGTGGGCGGGGGGATCTAAAATCTATTGCCAATCTAAAGAGTCAACTACGTCTACCACTGTGTTTTCTTGATCATAGTATGTCGTTTTGGTCATTATATCTTGTACATTGTATAAAAATTCAAATCGACCTTTGGCCAAAAAATAAAGTGGAATGGTATGCCGCGCTTGATGGTCCAGTGAAAGCTACACACGTATGACAAAAAAAAAGTGCCGAGAAATGGGTTAGTAGCATTATCATTTGACTGATGATTTTTTTAGAACAGCTGTGCTTGCCTGCGGTAATATGACTTGATTCATTCCTTCCATCAATAGTTGGTCTTGTAACAGATCGTATTCCTTAACACCACCATTCAGATTTTGTATTGGCTGGACTCGAAGTATAAATTTGGTCGCTTTTGTCACTATAGATCAGAAGAAGATGAAGGTTTTTTTTTGATTAGTATATCAGATAACTATATCACTTTCCCGCTACCACTTTTTTTTTTTGGAGCGAGGGGGAGGGGGACTTACAATGTTTATTGTTAACGATGATTGTTAGCATTACATGTTGACCAGATTGACATACAAAGTGTTTGAATCCAATTTGCTTCACCCCATGGCCTTCCAATGTAAATGCAAATGTCACATCTGGTACCTTGAGGATCGAAAGCTGTTCAGACGTCAAACATAGGCACGATCGTAGATCCAAATCACCCTGTCGATTGACTTCATCGTCTGCATGATTTGATATCCCCTCCATGTCCAAATTACTCCAAGTTGCTTTGATCCTCCGTAGTAGATTTTCCCGATACCAAAACAGTTCAAGCTGCGACCTCCAGTAATTTTCCTGTTCCACTAGAGAGGATGCCGATAATGAAGGCGGTAATGCTTGGTTTTGTGGGACCACAAATTGTTTTTTTGTTTCGAGTGTGATAGGCTGGTTGGTGATGTTCTCTGGTAAGATGAAGCGCCGGATAGGTAAAAGCGTCCTAGGGATAATGAAATACAATCAATATGGTCAATAGATCAGACGGGATATTAATTACCTTGATGTTGTACCAGGCTGGATAATCGAGTCCACATCCATCAAAGTATCGCCATCTTCTCCAGTGTTGTCAATTGAAAAAGTAACCCGGAAAGGAAATGACCACCTATTTTGAATGTCAATGGTAGCCAAGCAGTATTCATTTTGTTCATGTGGTCCAGATACATCGTCCATAACATTTGCCCCAAGTTGCTTTTCGTTCAATGTTTTCAAAACTTGTTCTATCGGTAAAAGGCCCATGTCGTGTTTCCTTGTGTTGTCAGCAGTAACCGTATCACTGGTCCTTGGGTCCCTGGCATTATTTCCTGATGCATATTCTCGTTGAATGTATAATATATCCCAGTATTGAGGTTTCAAGTGGCAATAAACGGTGATGAGAACAGGTATGTATAGTTGACGTGTGTAGAAAGTAGTAGACAGGGGTAGTTGCTGCAGATTTTGATCGACTTCATTGTAGTCTAAATGGCCGTAATCCACTTTTATAGTTCCATGCGTACTATGTAATGAATAATAAATATAAGGTTAAATCCAGCCAAGTAATCTGACTTGACATTTTTCTTCTTCTTCATTACCATCCACGCCGGCCATATATATCAAGTGAGATTTCCAATGTTGAGTCAGGGGATAGCCAGACGTTGTCACCGATTGTTTGATCATTGTGCTTGATATTTCCTCGCCACCTGAATACTTTTCTATCAGTAGAGATGCGTTCTAATTCATATTGCTGTTCCATCGATAGATCAGAGCCCACGGGACCAGAGGAGCGACCCAGAATATCATTGTTGGATGCATCATCTGTAAACGATAAGGCCACGAAATCCACAAGGGCACTTCCAATGTTTTCAAGAGTGATTTTTATTTGAGCCCTGTTAATGTATGTATATAAAAAAATGAGTTATTTTTATCAAATTTAAATGCAATTTTCCTATCAGCATTACCTTTCACCTTCAAATAACATAATAGCCCCTTGTACTAGTGACGTAGATTTTACTTTGAGGAGTGGTTCTTCAGTAACAACATTAAATTCCTTTTGATTGGTATTAGCTGTTTCTTCGCTTTTCAGGGTGTCTAGCCATAAAAAACCAAAAGAAAAAAAGGTCAGTCATAGTGATAGAATTGTGGAGCGACATACATATTTTAATTAGTCTGTATAGTCATGCCGTTTTGTAGATTACCTTGGTTTAATAAAAACTTGTGTTCAGCAAATCCAACAATCTTGATTCTACAGCCCAGTACAGTAAGAACCCCTGATTCCTTTGGAACACCAGAGATGCACAATGTTGAAGTCCCATACGCAGGCAATATAGTTGAATGAGGTATCGGTTGAAAGGACACACCCGACGTACTACCAAAAACACACACAAAAAAAAGGAAGTTAGTGTGACCATACGAATTATGAGAGAGCATCGACTTACCAGAGTTGGATACTCTGCAATTCCAGATCAAAGCCAAAGGGATTCATCAGAGATACATGGAATTCGGCTATTTCATTTTTGATCAGCAAAATTTGTTCCTACAATAATCGAATTCATAAATAAGACCACTGTATATCTATCTATTCGCACCTTTTTACCTTTTGATCCTTCTTTCGTGTAAATGGGTTGTAAATAAATGGATCATTGTTGGTAGCAATTGGATTGTCGCTAGGATAATTGTTTTCTGTATGTGATATTCCGGATATGGTATTTATAATCGTCTCCCTGCTGAGTGGATATTGATGGAGCAGTTTTCGAGGAATAGATTGAATGGCTCTAATACCCGTGACGATGTTCACACCCCAGTAGTTGATGGTTTGTTCCTGTTCGTCGTTTTCTGTATCCGATGTTGATGACAATAGTAGCCGCCTTTGCAATGTGCTGATACGTTGGATGGAGTTGGAAAGTCGTACTTGCTCCTCTTTTGATACATAATGGTACATGTTTTTCATGAGAGTAGTTGTGTAATACAGCATATCGGTGTAAGCTATTCCATCCACGTCCGTCAAACAGAAAAAAAAAAAGAAGAAAGAAAGGTGAATAATCAATTGATAAATATCTTTCAAGTTTTGCTTTTTAATTTGCTGTGCATACCATGTAATGATTCAGCAGTGATGATGCATTTTCGGAGTATCGTCAATTGCAGAGATGGCCAACTAACAGTGGTATCGACACTTTTGTTTCTTGTCCCAATCTTTGTCGCTGGCATGTCTTGTTTTTCTAGAGCGGTATCACCCGCCTGAGAATCAAAATCTAATAATAATAATAATAATAACAACAACGTATGTATATACACATCAGATAACCAATCCTCTACAATGCATTTCGATATGTTTTTTTTTTCTTCAAAGGGCTTTAAAAACAGCTCTTACCTAGAATCCCATACACCTTGCAAATCCATTTCAAAACCACCAAAATACCTTGCCGATCAATACTTGGGAAGGATTTGATTGTGTTTCCACCTTTGGTATCCTGGTTTGATTTTGTTTGTCGATGTAGCAAAATAGGAAGCATAAGCTGGATGCTTTGATACTTGAGCCAAGCTGCTTTTCGACGGTAACCAATGGAGTTGTAAATAAAGGTCATTTCTGTCATCAAGTGAATCTATAAGTCCCCCATTCAAAAAAAAGAAGAGATTCAATAGTCAGACTCTACACTGATCATAGTTTCCACCCACCCCTCTTTTTTTTTTTTTTTTTTTGGTACCCTATGATATTACCTGATCAATGACGGTCAAGTTTCCCAAAGAAGCTTCCCACACTCTTGTTGCCCAAAGTCCAATATCCCAGCGTTCGATATTGCAATTAACAGGCGACACAGTCTTTTGTTGATTGTTTGGAGTTGCGTTGTGAGTCATGGATACTGGTGTTTCGGGCAAAGATGGCGATGGCAAAGGCGATGAAGCGGACGACGCTGAGGGAAACTGTCCAAACGGGGAAGTAATTGTACCGCACACTAAAAGATACCGAGCAGTCGTATCCAAATTCCCATTCAAATAGACTGTCAACAAAAAACGAGCCACCTTGATGCATGCTTCTGCGTATATCAAATTCGCTGCCGCTGTGGGGATACTGTTATCATCATCTGCTGTATATTTCATAGGTGACCCTGTTGCGTTGCCGATATTTCCAGAATAGTAGTGTAAGAGTGTGTTGTATTGGTCTAAGACAAATGATACAGTAAGGGTCGATTCAGGTGCTGAAGGAGTTTCTACTGAATTTTGTGTTGCATTGTTTGCTGAGATGTCGCCGGTTGATGATTTTTTTAAGCTCGTAACCTACCGTCGACAAACAAAATTGAATGTGAGCAAAAACAATCGTGTATTAAAGGGACGGGGAGAGGTCAAATTACCTCGTTTCCTCGTTGAAGCTGCTCCAGTAATAACGTAGTGCACACATATCCTTCCATTGCACTAGCCAACCATAGGTGATCAGATGTGATTTTCGTCATATCAATTGCTTGAATATACCTATGAATAACCAAAAATTATGAATGCTTTAAGTCAAAACAATGGTCCGTATTGTCGCAGTTCTTCTTTTCTTTCTCTTTTCTTACAAACTAAGGGCGTCAGGCAACCGACCTGATAACAAATAAAAATCGGCATACAGCTTTTTAATCCGACCAGGTATACGTTTTTGAAGTCTTGAAGCATGGCCAGTGCTTGGTGAGGTGGAACCAGAAGATGAGGGCAAGTTGGCAGCAGATACACTATGTCTTGATGGTGATTCTGTCGCCGTCGTTGAGGGATAAGGTTGCTGTGGTACTGAATGGCGCTGATTTGTCAATGGAGAGGTTGCATAGTTTGTGTTACGTATTGGTGATTCCGATTGCAGTTGCTGTCCAAAATCTTTGGCCTAAATAAACAAAAAAAAAAAAAAAAGATATGAGATTCACCAAAATAAAGTGTATCTCTCTTTATACATACCAAAACAGAAAATTGGGAAAGAATGTCGCTTGTAAAATCACAAAGTAAAGTTGCCATATAGAATTTCTTGTCACCGACATCCGGAATCATAATCAAGCCTTTGGTATCATCTGGTTGATTTTCAGTGGGATCAAATGCAAAGCACCGGGTGACTATAGGTGAAGGATACTATACCAGTGTCCGGTTAAATATTACCATTATATTACTTCCTTTTCTTCGTGATTACCTTGTCCAGTGATTCGAGATATTGTTGGTATCCGTCCTTCAATGAACGTTCTCTCCATTCTTGACAATCCATAATACCTATTACCTATAAATACCATGATTAACGCAATTGTGGTAGCCGTTATATGCAATTTTTTATTCCTACCCCAAATAATCGACGATGTGGTTGAAAGTCAATCAGGTTGTCATGATCACCAGAGTAATGAGTTGTGAATTGGAAATGGATCTGTCCTTCTTGAAAGTTCATATTATTGAATACTGCTAGATTCAAAAGGAGAATTGAATAGAATATTAGTCAAAGGAAGAGGTTTCTTGACATGTATGTTTCCTATTGTTTACCTTGACCAGATTTATTATCAGGTGTGACATCGTTGAGTCGTATTGTAGAGAATTCACGGACAAGTTTTACATAACGTGTAAAAACAGAGCGTTTGATAGGATAAATAGGGACAAGTAGAACGGTGACTCTACAAGAGCTTGTGAGATTGATGTCAAGTTCCATTTTTTTTTAAACCAAAGAGAAAGAAAAGGGAACAAGCGGAGACATAAATCATGTGGATGCATTTCACAGTTAAGGCAAAATTGAGCGGAGATTGTAACGAAGGCCTAAGGTGCGGTACTGCACCAGTTGGTCTTTTCTGGCGGTCAAGAGGAATTACGGGCATAATTTGGATTTGGGAGGTTTTATACGGAACTCCTTTTTCGTGGGGAAGAAGGTTTTTTTTTGTAATCTAGCACCTGTTTTGACTCTTTGCTTGTTTAAGGCAACTGTCAATAAAAATACCGAAGCACCCGTAGCTCAAAAAACATACATTTTGAAGTGAAAAACGCCATTCTGATATACAGTTGTCTCAATACACTAAAAAGAGAAAGATATACCGTATATTCATCAAAGGATTTATTGCCAGCTTGATGTAACTGCAAATCATCGAAGTCAGTACTCGGAAAAATGAAATAGCAAACTCCCAATCGACGTCTCACGACCCTGCAAACCCATCATACGCCATAATTAAAAAGTGAAACCATACAATTCCATACTAAGTTGGAAACTTGAAATTTACGATTTCTGCTTCATCAATAAAATATTCAGTGATAATACCCTTTTTTATTGGTAGAGCATAATAATAAACAATAATATTGATACTAATAAAAATAAAGAGGGGTTATGAAGTATACTAGTGTAAGTGGATTGTGTTTTCACTGTCAACTCCCATCCAACTACGAGCACACAACATGATCTAGGTCCATTCACACCGTTGAAAATAATACTAATATATCCTATAGTTGTAGTTTTTTCATATAATTATATGATTGGTCGAGCAGGGATAAGGCCATCTTTATTAACAGGTGACGGAAGACTTCCCACCAGTGGTCAGGGCGCTGGAGGAAAGGTAGTGGCAGTGCGTGAACTAGAAGGCAGGTGTTCGGTGTGACACTCACAAAACAGCTATAATAGCAACATTTTTCACAATCCGATGGGTCAGAGTATGGTTAATAAAAATGCATATTTTATTGAAGCATATAGGGTACATACTAAGTTAAAGGGCGTGGGAGGGGGGGGGAGGGAAGGGGGAGGGAAGGGATTCCTAGCAACAAGAAATTTAAGTGGAGGTGGCGGGAAGGAGGCTAGTTAGAGATCTGAAGAATATTCAACACTAATCTAATGGGTCAACTGTAAAAGAGTTTTAATTTATTTAAATATATTGTACATCAAACAGGAATGAGAACGACTAAGGGGACTATTAATGGAGATTCCATAAAGCCAACTAATGGTGGTTCTAAATCCTAGATCCAAATTGAAAGGGTTTCCCCATGCATGTTATTATCCCTGAGCTGAAAACCCTTCTAAACTAGTCATGACACTATTCTATGTCCAATATAACCTCTAAAAAGTTGTATGATGAAGAAAAAAAGAAAAGAGAGTGTGCCAAAAAAAAGGGAGTAAATAAAAACCACGTGTGCGGGATTTGAAAACATGCCATCTGACTCTTGCTATTTCTATTGCAGCAATCAGCACCTATGAGGATCTAAACCTATAGCCAGCCCATCTGTTCTTTCCCTTGGTCAATTGTAGTCACTAAATGCTTCATTCCACCTAACATATGTAACCATAGTATAGTTTATTTACCACATATAAAGCACTAGAATGTTTCGACGCATTAATGTACAAAAGAAAAAAGGTAGAATGGTTTGTCTATTAAAGAAGAATTTTCAAAATCTAAACTACAAATGATTTGAAGGGGAAAGGGATAAGGGAAGTGATTGGATCGCATCCAAGATTACAAAGCAAAATAAGAGGGGAATAATAATAAAACTAATTTTTGAGGGGAGGGGAGGTGGGTAAAGTAAACTAAATAATAATAATCAAGCACAAAGGTATCAAATAAAAGCAAAGATAAAGAGAGAGAAAGCCACACGCACACGTACACTAGGCCGACCGTTTTTGAGCATAAGCAAAATGCACATTTTCAAAAGTCTTGTATTCATCCGCTTCATCCCAGCAGGTTTCGAGGTTTTCATTGTATTCATCCATTGTCATGTCAGATGCTATACAGATTTGAGGCCCAAGAGCTTGATAGTAAGATTTCCAAGATTGTATGGTCAATTGTCCAAGCTACATAAATATATATATATAAAAAAGGGTTAGTGACGAATCAGTTATTTTAATAAGCAACGTGTGTTGTTCCTCCTTCACTTTACCTTGCCAGCCCAATGACCACCAGGGCAAGAAATAAACGTACTATTGACATTGGTCAATTCTTCCCTATTGTCAAATCGTTCTTTCAACCGTCGGCCACTACAAGGATCCAAATGTCGTTCCGCCATCAGTGAGATCAAATGTTCGTTGTACAGTTTCGTAGTAGGTCCTGTCCGATGTAATTCCAGATCCACCTCAACCACTTCCACCCATCCACCAGTCTTCAACACACGGATGATATCTTTCAATAAAGGATCCCATTGTTCCAATTCAATGCCTTGAGACATAAACCTACCGAAAACAGGCGTTAGATATTTTTTTTTATGACCCACATAACCCACATAACCCCGGGTTGTTTTTTTCTTTCCTTTACCGCATAAATACATAGTCAAAAGAGGCATCTTCAAACGGTAAACCTTGTAGGGCATTGCATTGGTAAAAGTGACAGTTGGTAGGCTTGATATCCCGAGGAAACACATTTGTCATATCGATGCCAACAATGGTCGATTTAGGATATTCACCAGCAATTTCCATAGTCCTAAAAGCAATAAACAACGGGTAAATATATGATGCGCCATTTGTCATATTTTTTTTGGGGGGGGATAAATTATGTAATTTCTTACCAAGAGCCAGGTCCACAACCGATATCTAATACTTGAGCACCTTTTCTTAAACTATCTGTCACTGGCGCTAGATAATTTCTACACATACCACAAAAAAAAAAAAAAAAAAGAGTAAGAGGGGGAGTGCACGGATTCTAAGAAGCTTTTGAGGTTTTTACCCTTGAATTGCAAACCGCACCATGAAATGAAGCAAATGGAGTCGATCAATTTCTTCTTCGTCACAAGGAAGTATATATGAGGCGCCAGCACACGTATGGAACTTTCGACCGTTGATCCAAATCGTATCGTTTGAGTGTATCAGCGAATCGGCATCAACAATCACCGCGGGGTCTTGAGGTAAAGAAGGGTGAGAGTTGGATGGTGTTCTGTTATCGCAAGGAATGATGGTAGAGGACGACGACGGCGTGGTAGGAGACACGCCCATATTGTAAAACTGTTGTTGCTGAGAGGACAAAAGAAGAGGGTGAAGCGAGGTACTGGTAGAAGATATAGGAATATCAGAAGAAGTGGCCAATACACTTGAAGATGAAGGGGACAGTGCAGGTGTGTCTGAGATGGATGAAGACGAGTGGCTGTTTTTGAAGGGACGGAAAGGGAAAACACGGAATAAAGGGCGTCTTGATGTGGTTGACCCAGTTGTCGCTGCTGCTGCTGCCGCTGCCGCTGCTGAGTAGGATATGAGTGGCGATGAATGTTTTCGAAGTTTGATTCGTCCACTGTCAGAGACAGAAGGAGAGACCACTGGTAAAGGATAATGGCGTTGGTGCGGGTTGTCGTCTTGTTTTGATGATGATGGTGGAGGAAGCCATTCGTTTATTGTCGTCAGGCGTGGATCTTGACTGGCTGTACTACCCAATCGTCGTTCCAGACGTGAGTTTTGATTGCCCATGGGTCAAAGTAATAAAAATATAAAGTAAAAAGGAGTGTATAAATAAAATGAATGTGAAGGGTTGGGGATGTGGGTATAAATTAAAAGAAGACAAGATGGATAAGAATCATTGACGGGTTACTTTTTGAGGATGAAAAAAAAAAAAGAAAAAGAAGAGGGAAAAGTAATCAATTTTACCATGCGGTGGTGTGACCAATTTGACTCGAAATTCAATATCCGCCAAAAGCAAATTTTCGGGTTTCAGGGCCAAAATTGTAATGTGTCACATTGCGAATTGTCTATTTCCGTGGAAAACCATTTTTTTATAGACTTTATATTTCTCGTCCTCCAATTTCAACTATCATCCATCCATTAAATCATCTATTTAATTTTTCATTTTTCATTTGATTATATTATATATAGAGAAGATCATTTGGTCAGAAATGGTGGTTCATCCACACAGGGCGATCATGAATCAGCTACGATAATATCATTCTAAAACCCATAATTTCATCACGGTGGAAAAATATTATTATACCAATTGGAATTGGTATAACAGATAAGATTTCCTACTAATGGTGAGGAAAAAAAACAAAACAATTGCAATACAACGTACGCCTTTTATACCTTTTTCAAACTTAGACCCCGACCTGGACTAGAAAGAAATTTTTTTCGTTGGTACTGCTTTTCATTGGAAAGCACCGCTGGATAAAGCGTTTTCCCGACAATAATTGAAATGAATGCTTTTACTTTTGCGGTAACTGATAGAAAGATGTGGGGAGTCATGGAGAATATCTTATATGAAAGAAGTATCATCCAATCTTTTTTTCTTTCGAAAAAGAAAAGAAAAAGGTGATTGATGAATCTATCTGTAAAGTCAAACGGGTTTTTCCATATCATGTTGATGGAAAAGGTTCTTTTTTTAGATGGCGGCGATTAAAAATAATCCAAGCCATGATCGATTTTTTTTTTTCTAAAGGAAAGATGTGGAGTTGCTGGTAACCATTGAAAAAGTCGAATGATGATCGGGATGAGAATGGTCATGAGATCAGAAATATCACCACCGTCCCAGGTTTCATTGCGATTTTGTATATAAGAAATATAAACGATAGACACTTTCGTACTTTTTCTTATTATTATTATTTTCCCCCGAATATCTTTCTTTTTATCAACTTACTTAATACACTAAAAATTTTATCATGTCTGGTATGCCTTCAAGTTCCAACGACCATGATCACTTTATGTTACCTCAAGTAGCTAGTGAAAACACACTCTTGGGTCTAGACAGAAAAATGCAACGTCAAGATAGTGTCAATAGCACCGATCACTTGGATCCTGATTTTTATTTACATCGACCTCATTATGCTGATGAAGAAAAATCGCATGGGTTTAACTCACCAATGTTATCTCCTCAGCAAATGCCAATGATGATGAATATGCCACAACACCCGCCCACCCTTGGGAATTTTGGTGTGCTTGGTAAGCACGGGCAGTTTTGCATGAATGACGGAGTTTCAATGTGTCTAACATTTTTTTTCATTTCTTTCTTCTTTTCTATAGCTCTATGGTCGTTTGCTACCGTCACTGCGTTACTTGGAACATACAACTTATTTCTTCCCACTACCCCGAATCATGTTATTTTACCCACTGCCATTACTTTTGGAGGTCTTTCTCAAGTGATTGCTGGTTTTTTTGTGCTTGCCAATGGTAACACGTTCAGTGGTATTCTCTTCGTCTCCTATGGTGCGTTTTGGACAGGATCTGGTTTGATGATGGTTCCCGCTATTGGAAGCACGCTTGATGTATTAACAAAAGAACAAGCTGATGTTGGTAATGGTGTCTATCACTTTATCTGGGCCTTTTATACTCTGATCAACATTGCAGTATCGTTACGGATTAAGAATGGCAATTTCATGTCAACCTGGAACTTGGTGTTTGTGTTCATCACCCTGTTTTTGACTGGTATTTCTTGTGTCGCTGGTACTTTGATTCCTCTTCGTATTTCTGGTGTGACTGCATATCTTGCTGCCTTGGGTGCCTGGTATACTGGTGCTGCTGAACTCTTTGAAGCCCAAGGCGAAGGTCTATGGTTGGGTTATTACAATCGCCGGGCTCTGAAGAACAAATGATTGGCATTCAATTTCACGCAACCCTTCTTTCATTCCCATCATTGTAGCATTTAATCATTCAACTTTTTATTTTTATTTTAATACTTTATTGTACTGTACATAAATAAACACATTCATCATTTAGAAAACTACATGGAAAAAAAAAATCAATATTTGAAATGTAAATCACATAAATCCTTTTGTCCGTCCGACTATGTGATTTTTTTTATCGTTCATTGTAGCCAACACTTTTCAACGCCCACCACAGCACAACATATTTTTAGCAAGGATATACCTTTCTTTTTTGTGAGGGTATTTTCTTACAGAGGTTGATGAAAAAAACTGACACTTGTTTGCTATGAACCAAAGAGACATTTTAATCAGGTCATATATAGTGAACATTTTTTTATTGTGGAATAAACATAAGATAAACTATGATGGTAAGAAACTCTACTATGAAAGACAAACAATTTTAAAGTGGGAGGTAGAATATTATTCTAAGGTGTGCGACAATTATTCTAAAGAACAAGGGAGTTAGAAGGCATATTGACAGTTGCGTCACAAGACGAGAGAGAGAGAGATTCAATGTTGAACGATGGAAGTTTCTATCATGAAAAGATGAATATCATGTTGATCTCATGTTTCTCATGTTTTGTGGTGTACTGTACAAATGAGGATAAGTGAAGGTAGGCAATGGCCCCTTTTTTGTATCCACCAAAAAAAATAATCGCAAACCACAATACACAATACTCAAGAGAAGAAAAAAAACATTTCAAATTCCGCCCACGTGTATTTATTTACTTTCTCCCCGTTTTTTTTTTTGCTTTCTCTTTCTTTTTTTTTTCTTCATCATTCAACTTCTTTGAGATTGTGTTGGACTTAGATTAGTGTCAGGTCTAGTTTGAAAGGGGGTTCAGCTCAGGGATTACAAAATACAAGGGGAAACTCTTTCATTTCGGATCTAGGATCCGAAGGCACCATTAGTTGGTTTTTTGAAGTCGTCATTAGTTTAGTTTAGTGTTAATTTGTCCATAGTTTGCGTATACATCTGAATAAAATATGTCACTTTATACTTGCTTCAATGAAAAATGTCCCATTAGTCTATCTGATGTCGTGTGCAATAGATCCCTGTTTTACTACCTGACCCTTTTGATTAGTGCTGACCATTGTTGTGGTTTAATAAAAGATATTCCAGTAGTTGTTCCCATGTTTTTTACAGTATATTAGACCTTCTTTTTACAACTATGCCTTTAGATTAATGTAGAACATTCTTCAGATCCCCCCAGTGTCTCCCTCATGCTAACTCATTAGATCCCTTGAATGTTGTTGACGTTCGTAGTTTACGCTTCAATAAAATATATCATACTTTTTTTTTTTTTTTTTTTTTTTTTTTTTTTTTTTGGATGTCCTCTTCCTAGGGCCACGCAATTTTCAAGCTTTGACAGCCAGACTTTCCAAATGCTTATAAGTGCATCATAAGTTGTTTTTTATTTTGGGCATCTTTTTTGTGTGTGTCTATCATATGGAGGGGATTTGACTGCGATCAAATATAAAACAGTATACATATTGAAAAAAAAATAACAACTAGAAGTGGATATCGTAATAGTTTCTATAATTGCAAAATGGAATAAATTCCTTTTAAAATGATTCTGGTGCGAATGACGACTCGCTGAACAATGTAGGTTGTACATCGAGAGGAAGCGCACCCGGAATGTGACAGTGTAGTAGACGTTGAAAATAAATCAATTCAAGACTTTGTGAGTCCAGACAGTAGTGAATGATAAAAATTTTATTGATAAGGATACTGATAACAAATGGTAGAGGAAGCGAAAGTGGAGATATATGACTAAAACTAAATATATAACTATACTATGCATTCCATCCAAGTTCTACCTACGTCAACATTGCCTGAAGCATGCTAAAATCTAAAACAAACCCCACCCCAAAATCATCCCAGCACTCGTATCCATCAGAATAGATTTTCAAAAACCTTAATGATTTTATTGCAATGCTGTCAAATATCTAATAATGAATTGTAATGTGCGCCCAATGAGTACAGATGTTTGTGATAAGCCAGTTTCAATGGTTTCTTGTCGGCATAGGTTTCGTCATTGACCTTGAGAACTGGAGCACCCATTTGAATGATATGAATTGGAACTTGTTTTGCATTGGATAAAGCGAGGATCTATATTTGTCATCAGTCAGTACAATCAATGCAACACAAGCAATTGTATTCCATCCTTACCTCCATTTGACCACCCCATCGAGGTGTGTTTTCAATGTCGTTACAATACTGCTCCAAATCATCTAATTCAAAAACAAAAAGAACCATACATGTTCAGCCACCTTCCCTTCTTCCAATGTTCTATTTAGATTACCTGCACTAAACATATCACCATTTTCCTTGTATAAAAATGGAATGAAGTCATCAGGATGTTGTCGCATATAATCGGCTGCCGCTTTCCGAAGATCTTGATAGGAATTCTATACAAGATTTTAAAAATAGAATAGTGGCATATATTAATATCATATTTCACTTGACTGTCAAACTTTGTCCTCCCTTACCTTGTCATTGTATCGTTTTAAAAGCTGAGCACCAACCGCATTGTAAAGACTAAGCATGAAATAAAATAGGTAAGAGCAATGTCCATTTCCATATGAGTAAAATCGAAAAAAAAACCTACCAGTGACCATCAGCAGTAATCTATACACAATCATATATATAAAACAGATCAATCAGTTATTGATCATCATCATATTCCCTCCCTCCCCCCCAACCCTTCTTACCTCTTGCACACGAAGCTTCATTGGCACTAACAGTTCTTTAATGGAATCTGATTCCAATTGACCCATATCCACTTGGTTCTCGGCTTCCTTTTCGGCCTCGTCCCTTAGTCGTTGCATTTCCTGTTCCCGTCGTTCTTTTTTGAGCTTTGCCCGATTTGGTTTCTTGCCAGCCGTTGCAGCCACTGGTTTGACCTTGGGTGTAGACGAGGGTGCCACTGTTTCTTCTTCCACTGTCAAATGATTCAAAGCATCTAAAGATATACCATCATCAGCGTCATCGTCCATGGTGTGTTGGTCAGGATCCAAGCCCTTTTGTTTGGCATCATACCGGCGTAATTCTTCTTGTTGTTGTTGCTTTAAATGGTACTCCATATCCGATATCCGACTGGTCATTTCCCGTTTCTTCGCCTTGTTGTTCTTCGGTATCGTCTTCCGCAAATTGATAATTTTGGTGTTGAGATCACGTTCTTCCGCGCGGTGTCGACTAAGAATATCATCCAATGTGTCATTGGTGCCGTCAGTGTCTTGGATGGTTTCTTTGGTGGATTCTGGTAGATTCACTACTTCACTAGCAGCTTGTTCTAGTTGGTCAACGCTTGTCATCGTTTGAAGAGGGGAGATAAAAAATAGAAGGGAAAAAAACACCCCACATGAAAAAAAAACATTTTTTTGGGAAAGTTCACACTCCGTCATGAGGAGGGAGACCCGCCAAAATCAAATAAAACCAAAAAAATCAACCTTTATTGATAAAGAGCTCTAGATCAAGTGGGTATCTAACTACTATAATTATGATAATAAGACTACGGATACAAAGTATATAAATATATAATATATAAAATAAATCAAAAACAATACTAATAATTAATGATGATGATGTGAAGGGGCAAAAGGACCTGGGGGAATATTAGACGAAGCCAAATGAGAAGGTAAGCCTGAGGAGGGCGCTTGAGTGGTGCCACTGTCATACAACTGGTTGCTTTCAATTTCAATAACATCAACATTAGGGGCTGGGATCACAATTCCATCTTCTTCTTGTTGTTTTTCAATATCATCTTGTTGACCACGACGGACCCATTTCTTGAGAATTTCTACTTCAATGTTCCCTAGGATCAGCTGTTCAACATGGTATAAAAGGAGAGGAGTTGACAAAACCCCGACCGTGCCAGGATCACCCGTTTGATACAAGACGTTAATCAATGGCACTCCCATTGCCACTGTTTTTGTAGCACCACAATACTAATGGAAAGAAAAACAAAAATGATTTTTGAATAAATATAAACAAAAAGGCAAGTACGATCCTTTCCATCAAAAGCAATGACATTCTCAATTTTTTTTTTTTTGTCTTTTTATATATTTAATGCATACAACATACCATGATCGCCACTGTATCTGCTCTTGAATAACGTAGTCTTTGTACCCAACGAGGGCCAGGGAAAGGAGCAGGAATCGCCGCCAAAAACCAACAAAGCAAAGAAAAGGAGATATATAATCCAGCATTGATGATCACCACGGCAACGATATCCACAGGAGAAACGGAGCCAAAAGAGCCAGAAGCCACAGCGTCAGAGAACACAGACCACACCAATGTCAATAAAGCGATGCTACTAACATCAGACAACCGACACTTGACTTTGATCTTGGCCACCCTTTCTGTAAATAGCCATTGAATGATTTGACCCACCACCAAAGGAACCAATACGGTGATACCCAGTTGCTTTAGTACAGAGACAAAGTCGACTTTTCCACCCGCCTCAGTAGCTGTTTCATCTTCAGGTGTTGCGTCTATAAGTGGACCTTGGAATACGGAGACAAGTGCAGGTGATACAAAAATACCTATTTTGAAAGCATGTGTTAAGTTGTCAATACTTTTTTTTTTTGAATATTGCATAATATTGCATGATACTCATGCGTAGTATTTATATATATATATATATATATAAAGAAGAAGCTTACCCAGTACATTTCCGATGGCTGCATTCATAAGAGCTATATTTTTTTTATATAAATATATAGGATGAGTAAACTAACTACAGATCAATAGTATATATGATAAATATAGAATATATAAATATATTGTTACCTGAAGCTTCATTTCCATCGGCATTTTTGGTCATCACTACATTGGAAGACACAGTAGTGGGCGTACTTGCTGCAATGACCAAACCAACCAATAGCAGGGAATTCAGGGGCATATGCATTTTGAAAAACAAAAGGACAAGGCCGAATACCACACCAGGGATAATCATCAGATTGATGACTTGGATCATCAAATGTAGTCGTATACGTAGTACTGTTTTGGCCAATATCTTGGTTCGAAGTGACAAGCCGGATATCAAAAATATAATAATGACAGCACCTAATGGATAAAAACGAAATTTTTTTTTGCAAAGTAACGGTAAAAAGTCATATGAGTTTTGCTTTTCCCTTTTTTTAATACATATATATACACACTTACCCCACTTTATTGTCCATTCCGCTCTGATATAGCCACCTTTTTTCGCTACGTCAGGGAACTGCCATGCCAGAATGATCGCCACTGCCAAACCCAATAAAAACCAATATTTTGATAAGAGTAAAAGAAGGTGGATTTGATTTTCTGGTAGCGAGTCACTTGTCGTGAGGGAGTCAATGTTGCCGATTTCTCTGAATAGGCTGAATTGGCAATAGAGTGTTTTCGTTTTAAGGAAAGCGATGACATTGCTGGTTTTGGAATGGTCACTTCACTATCAAAGTTGGATGATGATGCTTTCCATTTTTTATCATTCATAATGTAGAGAAAAAAAGTAATGAAGAAAAAAAAAAAAAAAGGAAAAAGAAAGAAAAAAAAAAGGGGGAAAAATTGATGTCCATCATTTTTTTATTTATGCATTTTTTTTTTTCTTTGTGTGGAGTGGCAATCGTCGGAATCTGAAATAACGAAAGCCGATCGCTGCTGAACTTTCTCAAACAATCATCGATAACCCTTTCGTTCTTTTTTTCTATTTTTTCCCTCTGTCTCTCTTTTTTTTTTTTTTTTTTTTTTTTTTTTCTTCTCTTTATCACTGTTTGTCTTGTTTGCATATCCCCCTTTTTTATCTTTTCATATTAATCAAACAAAAGAAGACTATCTTCCACATTGGCAAACCTGACGATATCAAATCAACTCTATTGTGCCTTTGAATCCCTTGCTTTTTACTCCCTTTCCTTTTTTGTCGTGTGTGTTGAATCCATCTTCTTCAACAATCACAAAATGGTACAAGGCTCTTCCGAAACTCCCTTCCTTTATACTTTGACTTTGGCAGATGACGGCGCACCTACCAACGATAAAAAGGTACTATATAAAAAAACGACGCACGAAAAATGAAATATTATGCACTTTTGGTTGAAATCTTTAGAATTTTTTTTTGGGGGATACTATTGCATATCAACCGAAACTTCTATCAAAGACAGTGGGAAAATGAACAGTTTTTTCACCAACCTTTTTCTTTTTTTAACATAGTATATTCGTATTCCGCCTTCTCGCCAGAAAACGCTTATCCGGTGGATCCTGCAACCTGGAACACTTGCTGCTATTGACCAGGCTGTTTTGTTGACAAACTATCCTTGTAAAGGAAAGAGTTTCGAGCGACACACCTTCCGTGGGATCAAGTAAGTAACAGTTGTACTCAACCAATCACACTTTACTTATCCTTTTTTTTTCATCTCTTACATATGCATAGTTTCAAACAAGACCCTCAATTATTACATGCGTACTGTGACCTCGTTTTAGATCAACCCGGCGTGTATGAATATTACGTCAAGTATGGAGCAGATTTGGAAAAGACATCTTCAACATCAGGGCGTTTGGTGGTCGAGCCACATCTTCTCAAGTCAGATGGGGAAACAATGTTACCTATGGATGCTCTGATGATACAATCGGTGGTACCAAAATGGATGGGGCCGATTTCAGATTGGGATCGATTCTTCAACTTTATCCAATACGCTGGCTACAATATGATTCACTTTGTCCCCATGCAGCAACGCGGCTCCTCCGATTCCCCTTACTCCATCTCCAATCAATTATCCTTTTCCGATGATCTTTTTGATGACCCCTCCCTTTCTATTCAAGATCGTACGGCTTTGGTGAAGAAAACGTTGAAGAACTTGGAAGACGATTACGGTATCCTGTCTTTATCTGATGTGGTGTGGAATCATACAAGCAATGACTCAGCCTTTTTATTGGATCATCCCGAAGCTGGTAAAGAAATAGATCATATTCACACCCCGAGTTTCGTGCAACTTCGAATACTGATACATTATCTTTTTCTTCTCTAGGTTACAATCTTCACAACTCGCCACATCTTATTCCTGCTTATGAACTAGACACTGCTTTAATCGCATTATCTGGTGAACTCGACCAACATGGACTTAAATCCAACATTGAAACAGCAGCGGATGTCGATCCAATCATTGCCTATATTCAGCAACACACCATCCCTGATCTCAAATTATACGAATACAAGGTGATTGATGTGGCAAAATATGTGGATATGTTTAGACAGCGATTAATCAACAAGGATGGTACCGGCGTGGATACAAGCATTTACCGTGATCAGCAAGTCAGCAAATTCTCTCTGAAACAACAGGCGTCATTTGTCATTCGAAAGGAACTGGTTAAGCAAGGCTCTCATCAAGGTACTCGGTTTCACAAAACCTTGGACCTTCCAGGAATGGTGTCGTTTGTATTGGCGCTGGAAAACCTCGATGGTATTCACCAAGTGACCACCCCCAACAATCAAGCTTCGCTCATTGACAAATTCCAGGCGCTTTTGAATGAATGCAATTTACCCTCGTACAAGGAATATGATCAAGATGTTAGCATTGCTTTGGACAATATCAAGAATCGTATGATCTTCACCCGATTGGCCGAAAATGGACCTCATTTGGGAACCATCAGCAAAAGGTAAAAAAAAAAGAAAGAAAAAAAAAGAGCTCCTCTTTAAAAATAATCAGATACAAAATTTGGCTTAACCCCTGCCTTTTTTTTTTTTTTTTTTTTTTTTTTGGCGACAGCAATCCCTTGGTAGAAACTTATTTTACTCGGTTGGAACAAGACAAGTCGAAACATCCTGTAGGTAGTCTCCAACTCGCAAACAATGGCTGGATATGGAATGCAGATCCATTGGTCGACTTTGCCGGTGCCGGATCGTCCGCGTATTTACGGCGTGAGGTGATCATTTGGGGTGATTGTGTCAAACTTCGATTTGGTCGTGGACCTGATGATAATCCTTGGTTATGGAAGCATATGACTGACTATACGGAACAGGTGGCAAGTATGTTTCATGGTATCCGGATTGATAATTGCCATTCAACACCGATTCACGTCGCCGAATATCTTTTGGATGCTGCTCGCAAGGTCCGCCCTCATCTGTATGTGTTGGCCGAACTGTTTACTGGCTCGGAGGAAAAGGATAATGTATTTGTGTCTAGACTTGGGATCCATGCATTGATCAGGGAAGCCATGCAAGCTTGGGATACACATGAACTGTCTCGATTGGTGCATCGTCATGGTGGCAAGCCGGTCGGTAGCATGGATGAAGACATGACTTGGAAATTGGAACCCTATGATGGTGATATTCTAGGCGGCGACAACAATGACAAGATATTCCGGATTCCCATTGCTCATGGAAGCTCTCCTCGTGCTCTTTTTATGGACTGTACCCATGATAATGAGACCCCATTACAAAAACGACTTGCTCAGGTAAATATAGAAATGAAAGAAAAAAAAATGCTGTCATCATACACACACTCACATTCACTCACATCTAATATCATCATCATCATTTTGCAGGATGCATTACCTAATGCAGCCGTGGTGGCTTTCTCCGATTGTTCCATTGGAAGTGTCAAAGGCTATGACGAACTTTACCCCCGACTCTTGGATATCGTTAGCGAAAAAAGGCAATATGCGACCCCGGATACGTCAGCAGGCATTGTGGAAATCAAACACCAATTACAGCAACTGCATTTGTCCATGTCTGAGCAAGGCTACGGCCAAGTCCATGTCCATCAAGAAAATGATTATCTCCTGGTACATCGCCATCATCCTGGATCGCAAGATGGCTACTTATTGATTGCTCGCACCGCCTTCCCCAACGCAAGTACTGGTATCTCTCCTATTATTTTACGCAAGACGCAAGCCGAGTATGTATTTGGTGCTTCTCTCAAAATCGATGATGTGAATCCCAAAGACGACCTAGCTTACCTTAATGGATTACCAAGTCATGTGGATACGCTTCCTTCTCCTGAGCTGGCACCAAAACAAGACGACAAAGGGGACTATATTCAAGTGATACTTGATGACAACCTGTTTACGCCTGGATCGATCATGGTGCTCAAGACGTCGATTGGGGATGTGTACGAGGAAACGAAACGCATGGTGACACAACTTGACGATGATGTGATCAAGGATTTGGATTTGATTGATGTGAATGTGGCACTTTACAGATGTGAAGCGGAAGAAATGGAATACACTGGTGGCGATGGGGTATACTCATTCCCAGGGTATGGCAAATTGATTTATGCAGGTTTGCAAGGCTTTATGACGGTATTGGAACCTATTATTGTGAACAGCGATCTTGGCCATCCAGTATGCGATAATTTGCGACAAGGAAAATGGGCATTGGAATATACGGTGAATCGACTCGACAAGTACTTGCCCCACTACCCTCACTTGGAAGGTTTGCGTCATTGGCTCGACTCGCGCATGTCCAAAGTCAAGGAAATGCCTGATTTCTTGGTGCCCAAGTATTTTGCCATGACCATTCAAACCGCCTACAACAAAGTATACCTGCACGCGCTCTCCCTCATGTCGCCGCTGGTCCAGCATGGCAAAAATGATGTCTTCCTTCAGCAACTGGCGATGACAAGTGTACAAATGCTGGGTCAGGTCCCCTCCACAGGCCTTCATCCTACCGAATCCAACCCGTCCCTGGCGGCTGGTCTCCCACATTTCACCAATGGTCCTTTCCGTACATGGGGTCGTGATGCGTTTATCTCTCTGCGTGGACTTTTGATGGTGACAGGCCGGTTTGATGAAGCCAAAAACCACATTCTGGCGTTTGCAGCGTCGCTGAAACATGGCTTGATCCCCAACCTTCTGGACTCTGTGCGTCAACCTCGGTACAATGCGCGTGATGCGGTGTGGTTCTTCCTCCAAGCCATTCAAGATTATGTTATGATGGCCCCGCCGTCGTTAGATGGGTTGGCTATTTTGAACGAAAAGGTGGCTCGGCGCTTTCCCAAGGACGATCGCTTTGTCCCTGTCGAAGAAGGATATCAATACTCATGCACACTCGGTGAAATCATTCAGGAAATATTTGAACGGCATGCCAAGGGGATCCATTTCCGAGAATATAATGCGGGGCCCAAGATCGATCGTCAAATGTCGGATGCTGGTTTCAACATTGATATACAAGTGGATTGGGAAACAGGGCTTTTGGTGGGTGGTAACGAATTCAATTGCGGCACGTGGATGGATAAAATGGGTGAAAGTGAAAAGGCACACAACAAGGGCTTGCCTGGTACGTCAAGGGATGGCGCGCCCATCGAAATCAGTGGGTTACTCAAAAGCGCCCTGCGGTGGGTGATTGAATTGAACAAGGCT
The DNA here is from genome assembly GCA_002105175.1 of Absidia repens. Classification (NCBI taxonomy): domain Eukaryota; kingdom Fungi; phylum Mucoromycota; class Mucoromycetes; order Mucorales; family Cunninghamellaceae; genus Absidia; species Absidia repens. The sequence continues at coordinate 91,729 of MCGE01000033.1, read as the reverse complement.
GGTCATTTCAAATGGACCCAAGTGAAAGGTAAAGGAAAGAAGACATTGGTACGGACATTTCTATATTGCTCAATCATTCACATGAATATTTTTTTATGATGTCTAGATCAAGACGGGAAATCAGTGACATACAAAGATTGGAATCGTATTATTCAAGACAACTTCGAGAAGGTGTATTACATACCAGAAGGTAATATAAAAAAAGGACCAAAATTGGTGTGATGATCGATGTCATGAGAAAGGTCATGATGAGTGTGCGTTTAAGATAACGATGTAAGAGGGGGGGAAGGGTATCTAACTAATGCTCCGTTTTTTTTTTTTTTTTTGGTTTTTTTCCGCTTCGGCAATCAAAACAGATCCTGCGGATGATGGAAAGTACCTATTGGATAGCAATATTGTGAATCGACGATGTATGTACAAGGATGTGTGGAAAGCAACCAAACCATACACTGAATATCAACTGCGGCCCAACTTCTGCTGTGCCATGGTGGTGGCTCCGGAACTATTTGGCAAACAACATGCTCAGGCCGCCTTGCAGTTGGCCTACAAGGTAATCTTGGGTCCTTTGGGAATGCGAACACTGGATCCATCGGATTACGAATATCGACCCTACTACAACAATAGCGATGACTCGGACGATATCAAGGTGGCTAAGGGACGCAATTACCATCAAGGCCCCGAATGGCTATGGCCAGTAGGTTACTTTTTGCGTGCAGCGCTGCACTTCCAAGCATTGACCCCCTCCCAAGTGGCAAGAATCTTGCGCAATCATCGCGATGAAATCCAGCACAATGTCTGGCGTGGGCTTCCTGAATTGACAAACAAAGATGGTGACCCCTGCTGGGATTCCTGTTTTACCCAAGCTTGGTCCTCCTCCACTCTGCTAGATCTCTTTTATGATGTGATTGAAAACTAAATAAGGCGCCGATCGATGGATTTTATTTTTCTTGTTTTTTTTTTTTTTTTGTGTAGTTTAGTGTTTTTGTAGTTTGTAGTATTTATTTATTTATTTATTTTGATCCATTTTCTTATTCATCTCAATAGAAATAAAGTGTACTTGTCGTTTTACTAGCAATTGTTGGTTGTCTTTTTATTTACCAAAAAGGGGGGAGGGTTTTGATGATGATGATGATCATATTAAAATTCATGCATTCGCATTATAATGCATTTAAAGTATTTTCTCCCATGTCGATCAGCACAATCCTTGTACCTGCCTTTTTTTTTTTTAACTAACTCACCCGTAAACAAAATGCCCATCATTGTATGCCGACGTCGTCTAAACATTCTCGATCCTATTACTCCTGCTCATCAGCAAAACAAAATGACTATCATAAACAAAAACATATCGTATCGCTGATGATTTATTTTGAAATGTTTGTTTTTTCGTTTATGCATGTCAGTTTAGCAAGGAGTAGCACTTTCTCCTCTACTCTTATCTATTTATTAGCTTTTTTTTCAAAAAATAGTATATTATGTAAATTAAAAAAGTTGGCTCTTATCATTGTCAATGAACAAATAAATACCAGATTTGAATGAAAGAAAGTATTATATATTTGAAACGAATAGAATAATAAGTATGTGTGCTGTGACATATTTAAATAAAGGGGCCAGGAAAAATATGTAATAAAAAAGGGGGAGGTGGAGGAGAGTACTGTTCATATATCATGATTCGGGCAGCTGTCGCAGACGCCAATTGATATCAATTTTAGCTTTTTTTTTTTTATCATTGTTTGCATGATAAAAAAAAAAGTTATCAGCCCGTGTATGAGCCCTCTTCCGCATCTAGTCACTATTGCGACCATGCTTTCTGCCAAAAGTAAATGCCCGTTGGAACTCATATCACCCTCAACAAAAAAAAAGTGCCAATGCCTCTATTGTACCCTAAAGAGTGGCATCAATTGTGATTTCTTCGGCGCCATTCAGTTTGTACAAAACTATATTCAATAAAATAGGGCCATTGACAACAGTTCTTGAAAAATGTTTATTTATCATACTTGTGTGATGTCAACACATATCATATTGATCAATAAAATAGACATTCACTATTAATTGACAGTTGTATACTACCCGCTATATGCTCTGTGCGCGAAAGGACCAGGTCACGAATATTTAAACTCCCGCCATGGATTGTTTTTGCATTGGGCCAAAAATCATTCAGTCATTTCTTTTTTTTTTTTTTTTTCTTCCACAACTCTTTTTCTTTCTGTTGTTGAATGGCTCAAATGCAAACAGACGATATCAATCCCGATAAAACGAATGATTCTATCAGTGACAATCCCGATGTAGTTGAGGACAGCATGGACGTGGATACGACAACAAAGGAATCATCAACAAAGTCAGAAGAACAATTGGCAGCCGAAAAAAGCCTTGCAGCTTTGGAATCCTTGGAAAGGATTGAAGAAGGGGTAGGTCAATCAAAACAGCTAAAACGGTATATCAGTAATATTTACTTTTTTTTTTTTGTAGTTGTCGCAAGATAAAACCAACTACGAACTCTTGACGCGACGCATCGATGCTTTGAAACTTGCTGACCTTCCTGACCAACTGGAAGCCGCTAGGGAAGCTATGCATGATGTGTATCCTTTGACAGAAAGTAAGTAGCATCTCAGAGCACTAGTGATGTAATTCAGACACTGATCAACAAATACACACACCACTCTCTCTCTCTCCTTCCTTTTGTATATATTATAGAACTATGGTTGGAATGGATCGACGACATCAAAGAGGAACCTTCAACGGAAGAACGGGATCTCAAGCTACGACGACTTTACCAAGAAGCTGATCAAGATTACTTATGTATGATGAACAAAAAGAAATCAAATACAGTGTAAATGATGACACCAAACTGATACTGACACTTTTTATTTTTATTTTACAAAATCAGCTATCCCAATCTGGCAGTCTTATGTAGAATATATTCGTGAAAAATTCGACGAGGAGTGGGCTTTATTTGATGATAAGAGCGATCCTGCAGTGAAGTCTCTAGTGGAAGCCGCACGTGAAGACCTCTTGAAAGCCGTGCGTGCAACGAACTATCATGTAGAAAAGGTAAAAACGGAAGCGTAGAACAAAAGCACACGCATACACAAAAAAATCGATTGACAAACAGTGGACTCATCATTTTTGTGTTTTTGAACGTACTATAGAGTCATATCATTTGGAATGCCTATGCCGATTTTGAATTGAAACTCATGGAAGCTGACAAAAGGTACGTTGGCTGTCTTCAAAAAAAAAAAAAATAGAAAGGATGAGTTGACTCATCAACTCGTTGCATGTTTATTATTACTTAGTGCTGAACAATTGGACAAGCTTAAACACATTTATCTCAACAGACTGCAGGTATTACATATTGGTAAGTACCAATGGGAAGGGGAGACAGGGGACGCAATTATCTGTGATCTTAACTAATGGTGTATTGATTGATTGATCTATTTATATAGCGTGTGGTGAAACATTTTCCAACTACTCTCAACTCAACAGTGCCTACGACAATGACAACTACGAAGCCAATCTGGTGGAAGCAAATAAAATCTATGCGACAACAAAAGCCGCAGCTGAAGATCGCGATTACTATGAACAATACCTGGTAAAGAAAAAGAAACTGGGGAAGGGGGAGGGGGTAGAACAAGGAAAGAAGAGAACCTATTATCTGACTTTCTTTTTTTTTCTTCATCAGAAAGACGAAGGATATTCTTTGGATGCATTCTACCAATACATTGAGAACGAAAAGGTGGCCAAGAAGATGTATAGTTTGAACCATGTCCGGAATCTTTATGAACGTGCTGTGGCGATTTATGCAACTGATGTTGGTTTATGGAACGACTATATTTGCTTTATGGTAAGAGACCATATCGACGACCATATTGCTTTTGAAATCCTTGAAACTGATACCCCTCCCTCTTTTTTTTTATAGATGGAAAGTGCTCATGTTTTGGCTTTTTTGAATCCTATTACCCTGCGCGCTGTGCGAAACTGCCCATGGTCTGGTGTACTTTGGTCTCATTTGGCTAGATTTGTAGTAAGAAATCAAAAAGAAGATGTATGAACCTTTTATCCAATTAACGAACCAATTATTGTTTTTACAGGAATCCGCTGGAGGCTCGTTGGAACAAGTAGTAGGTAAGTCAATCCCCGCTGGCTAAATAATCTGCCAGCAGCGTTGACGCTCCTTTTCTTTGTAGATATCTATGATCGTGCAATAGCCAATGAAGCCCTACTAGCAAGCATTGAAGATTTGGTGACCGTCATGCTGTCCAAATGCTCTCATGCCCGAAGACAAGTAAAATGGGACGAAGGTAATGATAGTGATACGGAAGAAGGATAGCAAACAGTAGAAGTACAAGTACTCACGTTATTGTGATATTTGTTTAAACAGATGATGAAGAAGGGATCAATTACCTCCGATTGACTTTCCAAGAAGCCTTGATGTATATCAATGACGGTAATATTTGATGAAGAAGAAAAGAGGCATGCGAATAAGTTTAGACATATTCAACTTTTTTTTTATATTGGTTACCCAGCATTCAAGACAGGCGATCCTTATTACCGTATTGAAAAGTACTGGGCGACTATAGAAGTAAGTGACCAATTACAAGCGCATATACATTTATTGTGCATTCTATGGCTAACATTTTTGATATAACCCTTTAGGCTAAACGTCTAGACAATGAAGATCGGGCACGGGAAATTTGGGATGGTGTAGTGAGGAAGCATGGCCGGAATTCGGAAGCATGGCTCGACTGTATAAATTTTGAAAGGTAACTGGTTATTACTCTGCACACAGATGAATTGCTAATGCCGTGCGTTATCTCCTTCTCTACCCCCCTCCTCCTCCTCATTAGGTCAACTGGAAACATATCTCGATGCACGACACTCTTCAAGGAAGCTCTTCACAAACCCCTTGATTACCCTGAACGCGTTATGGCAGCTTGGCAAGCAATGGAATACGAAGAAGGCTCGATCGAATCATTGGAGGAATGTTTTGTCAGAATCAACAAGAAATCAAAAATATTAACAAGGGAGTGGCAGGTAAGAAAGCGAGAAAAATATATCTAACCGTTAATATCTGACCATATTTTCTGATTAAAAAATATATAGGCTACTCTTGCACAACAGGAAGAACTCGAAGAAAGACAAGCACAAAAGGATATCCTTCAAAAGGTAAACATGTAGGAGAGGAGAGAAGAGAAACAATGGAACGGACAAAATGGCACACGATGGAACATTAGTTACTAAACACCATATTGTTTTGTTTTTTTACTTATTTTTATTATATCAGAAAAAGAAAAGTGCGCACAGACGAAAGCAAATGGAAGCAAAGAAGGCGCAAAACAAGGATACCACCTCCACGAGTACACAACCAATGAAACGAAAGTTATCTTCCACAGAAGACCGGGGTGATGGGGATTGTATGGATGTAGATCATGAAACTTCGAAGAAACCCAAGCTCGAAAGTACAGCGCATCAACAACAATCCACTGACGATACATTCAAAGTACCTGCTTCTGTTTCAAAGCCCCGTGGGACTGGACGCGGCGGCGGTCGCGGTGGTCGCGGTGGTCGTGGTGGTCGAGGTGGACGGGGAGCATTTTCTGGTACATACAACAAATCATCAGCATCAGCATCAGCATCAGCAGAATCTGATTCCAAATCCACAAGCAATACATCAACATCGACAGCAGAATCAGCAACTCCTCGTAGCAATGATGATTTTAGGGCGATGCTATTGGCCGGCAGAAAATGATAGTTTTGTAGAATTTAGTTAGTTTTTTGTGGTATGGTTGTGTTTAGTTTAGTAGCTTTTTGCATGTCATTTTTTACTCTATATTATTTTATTGATCAATAAATGCTTTAATGCTCCTCTGGAGCCTTTTGAGAAATTTGATTGACTAGATGTTAGATTTGGTTGTGAAATGTGGGTTTTGATGAAGGTGATATCCCTTAGAGTCTAAATATTTGCCCCCAGTGCTCAGTCAAAAGGGTATACGCAAGGAAAAAAAAAAAAAAAAGATGGGATTATACTCATACTCACATTCCGTTCACATTATTTTTTTTGTTTTGTTTTTTGAACTAAAGCTTCAGGGAAGTGATGGTAACCTTAAAATAATTAAAAAATACAATACAAAATATTTTAAAAAATGAATACAAACATTGTGTGAACCGCTTTCATTTTAAAATCGTGGTTTGGGACCTATCATTGGTTCAGCCTTTACCTTACGCATCGCTTTTTAGTTTGCTTAGTGTTAGCCTGTCATAGATTGTATTCACATCTGAATAAAATATTTTTTGTTTCTTTTTTATATCAGGCGCTCTTTTATATGTATACATTATGTGTTTGTTGAATGTGTACTAAGCACGTTAAAAAAAAGGGGGGGTCTGTGTGTGGATGTGTATATGACAAAAAGAAATGGTTTGGATAGTAAGGCGATTCCACTCGCATGCACTCTATATATATATCTGTATGTATAAACCCCCCCCATGTATGAGTTTTGTGCGAAAAGAAAGCCATACTACAGCACAATACTGTACCTTAGGAACTTACAATAAAGCAGGGATATGGTCAGAACTAAAGCTCAGCACAAACGCCACAGAAAATATTTCAAATCCCGCCCACGTGGATTTATTTTTTCCCAGGTCTTTTCAATTTTTTTTTTTTTTGCTCTCTTTCCTTTTTTTTTTTTCCTACCTTTTTTCTTCATCAATCAACTTCTATGGGGCTGTGTTGAATTCGGAAAAGTGTCAGGATTAGTTTAGAAGGGTTTCCAGCTCAGAGATTACAAGCTGCATGGGGAAACCCTTTCATTTTGGACTCAAGATGCAAAGCAACCATCCGTTGGCTGTTTGAAGCCTTCATTAGCTTAGCTTACTTAGTGTTAGATTGTCCATAGTTTGTATCTTCAACTGAATAAAATATGTCTCTTTTTACTTGCTTAAATGAAAAAACGTTGCAACAGTTTCTCTCATGTCTTGTGCAATAGATCCTTTTTTTTTTCTACCATCACCCCACTTTAGATTAGTGCTGAGTATTGTTGTGCTTCACTAAACGGTATCCGTTTATAGGCTTTCTCATGTCCTGTCCGTCTTGTACAGTATATTAGATTCCCTTTTAATATATATTGTCTTTTTTATTATTAACCTCTCCGTCATATATTTACATTATTTGTTAAGTCCACTGTGTATACATCCGCGTAGAAAAAAAATTGGTGTGTGTATGTCGACAACAAATAGCTATGGTATTTTTTGCCGCCTGCACTATTTTTTACTTGAATGATATGTCCACTGGGGGTTTGTTAGTGATGAAAATAAATGGAGTAAAGCGATTACAGGTCTCTGACATGTCATTTCGCATTACCCCGTGTCAAAAAAAAAAAAAAAAAAAAAAAAAAAAAAAAAAAAACATGCAAGACAGTGAATCATTTTATTGGATATTTTGGAAAGTTATAGTCCTTTTGTTTTATAAACAACGAACTCGGCTGGTTTATATTTATTACATGAAATCCTTATAAAGATCAAACGGTTTAGTGATCACATTAGCGACAGCTGCCGGAAAACCTTGGCTTGGAGCATCGGGATGAGGTCTTGTCACTGCTGTCAATTTATGCGCTTTGAATGAGCTCCCAATTCGTTTCAGATCATCTTCATTAATATATTCCTTCAACAATGGCAAAACTTCACTTTCTTCTTTTTTCACATGATCAAAAACAGATTGCATTGCATCCTCTAATTTTTGATCAAAATCTGAATCATCGTTGATGTTTGCTTGTTTCACCTTGTAGAGTAGATCTCGATGTTCTTGGTGCTCTGCTAAACTTCGTTCATAATGACCTTCACCAATCTTACCACCTATTTTTTCTCTTAGTAGCGGATACACTAGTAATTGTTCGACTTCGTCATGCTGTACCAATTTTTTGATTAGATCGTCGCAAATCGCCTTTTTTGATTCTTTTTCGTCCGTGTTTTTATATTTTTCATATAACTTTTTAGCCTCACGATGGTCATTTAGAATCAAGTCAATCACATTGTCAGATTTTATAAAAACAGGCGCTCCAGTTAATCCAACAGCTTCACCAAATTTACTTGCTGCTTTACTAATGTCAGCCATCTTTTTTTTTCGAAAATATGAAATGATTATATACGATTATTTTGATGATGGGCGCATTTATATGATATTCAATTTTCGTGTCTCAGTATAATTTTCAATACGACTATTCAATATCCTCCTCGTAGTTATCTTTTTTGAGCAACAGTGGAAAAATGACGCTTGGTGAACTGGAATAAAGTTCCACACCGGAAGTACAGTCAAGAAGTGCACCAAAGGCCTCTTCGACCTGTAAATGGCGACACAAGTAAGCGTACAAGAGCAGGTCAAATCCCGTCCAAAAGTGTACGTGTGGCCCCAGACCACAAAGAAAAAAAAAAAAAAAAAAGACCCACAAATAGTCTTATAATACCAGCTCAAATCCACTTGGAGGTAAATAATGAAGTATGCAATAGCAAGGGCAATTTGGTGTAATTAGCCACTTTGATGGTTGCTTTTACAGTCGCCAAAGAGTTCAGATGCTATTAAAACTCCGTTTGCTGAGGTATTTATTGTCTCCCACTCTCGTTTCATTTTCTTTTTTTCTTCTTCACCACTTCAACTTTTTTGGGGTTGATGTGATCTTACATTGATGTAGGACAAGTTTAGAAGCGTTTTCAGATCAGGGTTTACAACATGTATGGGGAAACCTCTTGATTTTGAATATAGGATCCTGAGGGTGCCTTGATTATTATTGTAGAACCTTTATGTCAGTTTATATATTCATTTGAATAAAATACGTCTCTCATATGTTTAGTATGTGTCTCATTCTTCGGCTCCCCATTCATATCCCCACTTTCTAGACTGCTGTTGACTTTGTGGTGCACGTATATAGACAGCGACAACAATGAAAATTAAATGATTCCATACCATATTGATCACCTTCCTACTTCACCGTTATCATTAGTCTTATCAGTAGTATTATACCTCTTTCGTTTTTATTTAATATCATACAGCAATAAACAGATCTTTTATTATCATTTATTCTCCTTTATCATCTTTTGCCCACAACCCTTCTATTTTAGACGATAACATATGGCTCGATTGACGTGGGCGTGCCACCAAATGAATGGACTGTTTCGTATCAAGGTCTGATTATATCAGTATAGTATTAGTGACAGATATATAGTGTTAATGGCATAGCTTGAGTATTGTATTAATGGGATGTCTTGCTTCTTATTTTTACCAATAAAAATAACATTCGCCTTTTGTGAATTTACTGTATTACACAACTTGATGACAACTTTGATACTTTGATGATGATTTTTTTATTCAAAAGAACTTATAGTACATAAACGTGGATCCTCCAACTTGTTTTGCGAAGAGTTTCTATGGAACCACCTTCCAAGTATTGCTATACTACTGCCACCAACGCTGCAATTGTAGTGATGTCAGGGTAGTTGCGGGTGCTTGATCCAATGCTGAAAATAAAAATAGGGTGACGTTTATTGAATAATATGATGATGATAATGATGTCAAATATTGGAACACATACACACACACATACACATCCCTTTCCCATTTCAGTCGTAGAGCCTTAAATTACTATCATTCAATAACTATTTGGGTGATCATTAAAGGGATTTTTCAAATGCCGCATTTTACCTTTTTGGTAAGTTGTTGTTGATATTAAAAAAAGAAAAAAATGCAGCAGATGTGGCTTCCTTGGGTTTTCTCTTATCTTTTCTCATTTTCTTTTTTCTTCATACAAAATAATAATTATATACATACTCTCGAAAAAATGATTCGACATCTCCCAACATGGATGTATCCTTATCCAGATATTCTTCCTCAACAACGATCACGAACTCTCCATGCTGCTCATTCTTATACTCGAAAATTCTGTGGTTGTATGTCCTTAAGAGGTGGTTGTACTGTAGCTTGTTTTATATGGACGGTGAGTGCTCACTCTTTTGCTAAAAAAAAAAAAAAAAAAAAAAAGTATTTTTATAGTATTATCTATACTAATTGGTCTCTTCTTTTTTACAAATAGGGTCTTAACCTTTATGGCTGTATTTTGGCGTTTCAGGGCCGTAGCCGTAAGTTTGGATTTCTTTAATATATCAAGGATATTTCCTGTTATCCCCTCCACCATTATTTCTTTACAATAACTTTGTTTTTTGTTTTTTTAGCTATATTCTCATACATAGATCGTACAGCCTTATTAATACAGGGAGCTATTTGTCTGATATTTGTGCTTGTGGCTCTTTTTGCATTCTTCGCGGTGTTTGTGGTAGGTCAAAATAATAGAATGGAGTATTTTTCTTTTCTAACATGCCCTTTTCTTTTTGTTAGAATATGCCTGGATCACTCAGCTTTGCGCATAGGTCTGTATGGCTGATGGTGATCACATTCTTGATTGATTATTTTGTCAACATGGTGCTATTCGGTGTTCAACAATCTCAATTTCAAGACTGGTGTATTGATAAATCACGAGACGCCGTCAATTCTGAATTGTCAAATGTCATCGCAAGTAACAGCAACAACGGAACCACTGTCCAGCTCACTTTTTCACCCAACGTACCTGGATCAGATTTGTATAACTGTACTAGATTATGGCAAGACGAGGTCAAATTCTCGGTAATTACCTTTGTGATGATTGCTGTTTGTTATGTAAGTCTTAAACATGTTCGAAACAAACCGAAGTCAATAAGATACTGACATGACATGAATGTTTATATGTTTTTACTAAGGTATATTGGGCTACTTGTCTTTGGTCCTATGAACAAAAGGTGCTAGTCCTATTCACTTCGGAATTACAGCAAGGCGCTATAGAAGACTCGGCAAGAATGGCAAATCTAAATAGTATGAACGGCATGATGAACATCAAACCAAGCAAGGAACAAGGCAATTATCCTGCTCCTCCTCCATCTGATAATAACCAACAAACACTGGCTCAAGTCACCACCAACGCATTATCTTCTCTTTGGTCCAAAATACGGTCTTAAACTCTCTATATTTATTTACTTTTGTCTCTAGTTTTTTATTTGTATATCCTTTTAGTTCATAGTATAGTTTATATCCTCTCTTCCATTAAAATTATGCTGCCTCTATTTTTTTGTCCACGTTTTTGATCAAAATAAACATTAACTCCTATTTTTATCATTACATCTACAATTTATATGTTTAATTGCTTGTGGTTTTTTTTGTGTGTGTTTTGTGGCTAAAATGCATTGTATTATCATCAATACTAACTTTGTACCACGATGTCAAAAATACTTGACTGTCGAATTGTATAAGCATACAGCTGCCATTCGCTTAAATTAAGGGCAGATTTAATGACGGCCTTTTTACTACATGAAGATAAGGTTTTGGTGGAAACGGTCCCTCCAAAGACCCTTGAACCTTGTAAATGACTGGAATACAAATGCTAAATATTTTGCCATGTGGCTCAACCCTCTACCATTTAATTACCCCGTAGTTCTAAGGTTTACGAATGGTCAATAGATGACGATAAAAATAAAATTGAATTGAATAAGTGTAATTTTTTATTTATATTTCACTATAGTAATAGATGTGCGAAATATTCCTTCAATATAATTACTGCTGAACGCCATGTCACTAATATGCATTGACCGTTTTCCTTTGCCCACTGTCAGAATTTCCGTCTCCGCTTGTTTTCCCTATTGTTTTTTCTCAAAAAAAAAATCTTTCTTCTCTATCACTTTCTTTTATTATCTCTTTCATGCTCTTGCCCATTTATCGAACTGGACCTCGTTTGGTATCTTCAGTGGGTTGCCGCTACTTATATTCATCCGAGACGCTTTTATGCCAAAGTCAACGCTCCTTCACTTCCACAACATCATGCCAATATGCAAAATACAATGAATCATTCAAGCCAAGCAAGTCCTTGGCTGCCCTCCTGGAAAAAATACAACCAATACGCAACTCAAATTCGAAATTCAGACCTCGTAATTCCCGTGAAGCATGTAAGCGTTGATCTGTTGTCGATTTATTATTTTGTTTTGTTTTTTTACTGACCAGTTGACTTTTTTTTTTTTTTGGGCGGGGGGTGTTGCAGTGGTAGCCAAACTGGTGTCAAAATTCCCAAAGGACTCTGCAGCGAGGAAGAAGGCGCGAAGTATGGGGATCTCTACGAAATTATTTACAAATATATCAGAACGGTTTGTCACTGAAGCCCTGGCGGGTGGCATTCCCCGGTTGAAAGCAAACTTGGTGCACAAGATCTACAATGAAGAAGGTGTAGGTAAGTCCAACCCTGGTCAAATGTAACAACTACTACCTACATGAAAAAACACATACCTGACCACCCTACCCTTTTTTCTTCTTTATTTTTTTTTTCTTCATCTTCTTTGCTTTGGAACTATAATTAGAGGGCGTTCAACGGTTGATCATGTCGTCCTTCTATGAATATGCGGAACCATCAATGCCTCAAGAAGTCCTCAATGAATACAGCTCGTTACGAAAACTCAGCGACATGCGATTCCCATCCGAATGGTTTCCAGAAGCTCGACAAATGCAACGCAAGATTATCCTTCATGTAGGCCCGACGAACAGTGGCAAGACATACCGTGCCATCCAACGTCTCCAGTCAGCGGAATCTGGGATTTATTGTGGTCCACTTCGACTTCTGGCTCACGAGATCTTCGACAAGATGAATCAGCAAGGGATCGCATGCAATTTATTGACAGGGGAAGAACGGCGGGAAGTGTCACCAACGGCAGCACTGACCAGTTCGACGGTGGAAATGGCCAATTTGGCCAAACCTCTGGAAGTCGCGGTGATTGATGAAATCCAATTGATTGCCGACCCCTATCGTGGCTGGGCTTGGACTCAGGCGCTCCTGGGACTCAAGGCGAAAGAAATTCATCTCTGTGGGGAAGCCGCTGCTGTACCTTTGATCAAGAAAATATGTGAACATCTCGGTGAACAAGTCATTGTCAATGAATACGAACGGTTGACGCCTGTGGCCCTGGCTACGGATTCTTTACATGGAAGCTTGAAAAATGTCCAAAAGGGGGATTGTGTCGTGGCCTTTTCTAGACAGTCGATCTTCGCCATCAAGGAAAAAATTGAAAAGGAAACAGGATTACAATGTGCCGTAGCCTATGGTGGTCTGCCTCCAGGTAATAAAAAAAAGAAAAAAAGAAGACTTAAGAGATGGTGGATACATTATTCAAATTGGTTAACTGACGTTTTCTGTTATTTCTTTTCGGGGCGGGGGTTTATAAAGAAACTCGTGCATTGCAAGCCAAATCATTCAATGATCCCAAGTCGCCTGCCAGTGTATTGGTGGCTTCTGACGCTGTTGGTATGGGACTGAATTTGTAAGCAATATAAATATATAAGAAAAAGGATGGGGGTCGAGAGATAATATGAAAAGGCAGACCACTAATGATGATGACGACGATGACGATTTATCATAGGAATATCAAACGTGTTGTCTTCTCGACGGTGACAAAATTTGATGGGCGACAAACCAGGTATATGCACATACCTCAATTGAAGCAAATTGCTGGCAGGGCCGGTCGATTTGGAACAGCATATGCGTCTGGTGAAGTAACAACGTAAGAACTTGACAGACAATGATGAAATGGATATCACAATTGGATTTAACCACTCGACTATATTACTTATAATTTTATAGATTGTTCGATAAGGATATGCAATACGTGGAACAATGTTTGGAATCGCCCATCGTGCCTTTGGAGGTAATTTAAAAAAAAATTTTAAGGGGGGGGGGGAGAGGAGGAGGATAGTTGTATGGCATGGTACTCATTTTTATTGTTACTTTTTATGTAGCTTGCTGGGTTGCAACCGACTGTAGATATTGTTGAACTGTTTGCTCTTCAAATGCCCGATGAAAAATACTCTTCGGTCTTGGTAAGGATGATGATAATAAGAGAAGGAAGGGAGATGGTTGAAGGAATGCGCATGGAAGACAAGCAAGTTAACCGTTTTTCTTTTTCTGCTAATGGTATAGCAAAAATTTGAAGATCTGGCCTCATTGGATGGTAACTACTTTTTATGCAACTTTAATGACCAAAAGGTAGGTCATATAAATTAAAAAAAGTAATCATGGGGAATGGATTACTAATGTGGGTTTACATTTGCTTTGATTTTTCATCAATAGTTGATTGCCGACAAAATTGAAAACATCAATTTACCACTTCGTGATCGATACCAATTTGTCACAGCACCAGTCAACACAAGAAACGATGAAGTGATGGAAATGGCGTATCATATGGCCAAGACTCATAGCAATAATGGCATTCTTACCTTGTCTGAATTGATAAACCTTCCTCCAGCTGACGTCGTTGCTACCCCTGATCTGTTGAATACGCTGGAAACCTCGCACAAGAAGATTATGATGTATATGTGGCTTAGGTAAGGCATAACAGAACGGTGATTTTTTTTTCTTTCGATATGATTTATAATAATACTAAATTTGAATTATTAGCTTACGATTCCCAGATACATTTGTGACATTACAAGAAGAATCCACGGAAGTCAAACAAAGGTGTGAACAATTGATTGATCAGAGTTTATCCCAGTCAAGTTTGGTTCACAAGTATAAAAAGCGGGGCCAAAAGCACCAACCCATGAAACACCGGCCGAAAAAATCAAAACAAACCGAACAACGGGCGTGAAAGACGTGAGAAGGATGGTTGACTGACTTTAATTAGGGGGGCATTACTGTAGATTATAGATTTTTAATAGAATATAGCTTTTGTAGATATTTTTTGAAAAAAATAAAATATTTTGAAACACAGCATGCTATTTTTGACTTTTTTTTTTTGGAAATCAACCTTTTTCCTTTCACTTTTGTTATACCCTAGATATATTGTACATACATTTTCATTGTCCCTTCCTCCCATTGAACTATGGAAAGTATTCGTTCACCAACGAAGCTCTCTGTTGAACTGGAAAACGACAACTTGATCATGTTCGGCTCAGCCTATGAATCCTCTGGTTGTGTTTTACGGGGTGTCCTAAGATTTACGCTTACTCAGCCATTAAAAGTCAAGTCCATTAGCGTACGCTTTACCGGGAAATCACTACATACTTGGTCAGAAGGTAAGTTGATTACGAAAATATTACCGATAAATTATATAATATACTCACATTATATGTATTATAGTGGTGGGTAATGGACAAGAACAGCTCTGCCATGAAGACGAACATACGGTAGTGGATCACCACTTTGACTGCCTCCCTCGCCAATCCAAACTCTATACACTTCCTGTGGGTAATCATTCTTATCATTTTGAATTTGTACTGAAAGGCAGTCTTCCCGAAACAACGCATGTCATCAACTTTTATCAAGTGGAATACAAACTCAAGGCCTTGGTGGAACGACCAGCTTTTATTCCAAATCAATCTGCACGACAAGTAGTCCATTTGTCTCGACAATTATACTCACCACACTCGCCTGAATTCATGGAACCTGTATATATGGTCAAACGCTATCAAAATGACTTGGAATCGATTATATCCTTACCAGCAAAAATCTATGCTTACGGGGACACCATTACCTTATCTATTGTTATATCAGCACTACATGACCATTTGCAACTGGATTCGATGACTTGCAACCTAAAGGAATACATCATACTGGGGAACTCGGGGGTCGGAACACTCACTGATAATGCAAGGGCTCATGGACGACATCTCTTCTCGACAAAAGTGAATCAGTTTTCGACTTCAACAACAACAATGGAACAACAGCAACCACAACGACATGTCGATAGTGAAGACAACAACAACAACAACTTGAAAGGTGGATTAACTGTCTGGGCGAAACAGTTTGATGTGGTTTTACCTAGCACCGGGACAGAGATGCATTGCGATATGGACAACGACATGGTACGTGTGCGGCACAAATTCAAATTTATCTTGGATTTCCATCATACACAAACAGGTCATTCGATGCAACTGCGAACAGCTGTACCTGTCAATATATGTGCCCTGTCACTCACCACTCAACAATTGCCAGCATACGAATCAGCCTCCTTCGATCTCGCTTACGATCCAAACATCGCTATGGGCAGCAATACATGTCTGCGACTGCCTACACAAAGAAATACAGGCCTGCCAACATACCTGGAAGCTCTGAATCTTGGATCTGATTATGAAGAACACCCTCCTCCTCTAGTATTTTAGTTTTTCAATTCAGCTTCTTACATATTTTTATCTAATTTACATCTGCATACTTTTATTATTATTATTATTTTCTTTTTTACATTATCTGTACCATTATATATACATATATTCATCATCCTATCATTTACATTCATTCTATTACTTCTTTTAGTTGCCTTAATAAAAACCGTCATTCTATTAAACTACTGTCTCTATTTTTTGAAAATGATAAACTGTTGTGTATGTTGATTTGTCTTCTTTTTTTATATGTTGATGTTATTGTAGCAAGGGTCTCCACTATATGTTGATACCATTTTGGAATTGAAGATAAAAATAAAACGGAGCGTTACAAATAATATAGTAGTTTATACAAAGCTGACAGGACTAGTAAGTGAATAATTACCAATCATTTTATCCTTGCTCGTCAAAAAGAAGAGCATAGTATGAAAAGAGAATAATGTTGGACATATTAATATTTGAAGCCGGTAGGCTGAGAGATCGATGATTTGCAATCACCAAAGCAAACGTTCTGCGCATAAACTAAAACATCTTCCAGTGCATTTCAATCATCAATGGTTGCACACTGTGAGTACCCAATAGCCGAAACCAACAAAGAACATGAGAAACAATCTGAAAGTAAAAAAAAAGACCAGATATTTTATTGAACGGTGTCAATTCAGATGTAGTATAAACTATGGTACTCTCTAATGATAGCACGATATCATGACACATATCTAAAGGTAAGGCATTTATGGGACGTGTGTGTATGAATGTATATGGAAGTACGATGAACATAACGTAAGGGAAAATATTTTAATCAATATAGATTATTCTGTAGTGGACGACAAGCTATCCTACAATGAAGGACTAGGGGTTAACTAAAGTAGGGAGAATTGCTCCATCTTGTCTGCAAAGGCAACGATAGAAGATAACAATCATTTTTCAATGTTAAATGGTATTGGTTAATATTATGGGAAGAGTTCCACGTTGAACATAGTGCTGTATAGTGTTGACTGTTGCAGAAAAAAAAAAGTGCTCCTTTTTCGCCACAAAAATAATTAAAATCCCGCCCACGTGAAATTTTATGGTCGCACACTTTTTTTAATTTTCGTCTCTTTCTTTTCAGTCCCCCTTTTTTTTTTCTTTTTTTTTTCATCATATAAATTTTTTGAGGTTATGTTGGACTTAGGTTAGTATCAGAACTAGTTTAGAAGGGTTTTCAGCTCAGGGATTACAAGATGCATGGGAAACCCCTTTCATTTGGATCTAGGATCTGAAGGCACCATTAGTTGGCCTTTTGGGGCCTTCATTAGCTTAGTTTAGCGTTAGTTTGTCTGTAGTTTGTCTATAGTTTGCATATAGAGCTGAATAAAATACTTCTCTTTTTTACTTGCTTTAATGAAAAATGTCCTATTAGTCTCATTCATGTCTTGTGCAATAGATCCCATTTTTACTACTGTCGTCCCCTTTTGATCAACGTTGACCATTGTTGTCCATCAATAAAATATATTCCTTTTGTTATTCCCCTGCTTTGTACGCTACCGTATATTAGTTCCCATTTTTATAAATTTCCCCTTGAATTGATACTAACTATTACTCGAGTCTGATATTAATCTCCCTCGACTTGTTCCCGTTGAATTCCTTGTTACAATGAGCACCCTTCGTCTTTAGTTTTTGTACCTACCAATATACTTCAATAAAATATGCCTTTTTATTAACCGTCCTCTGGCTCATTACATAATTAACAATGTCGCTATCGTGGTTGTTCTGTGAGTGTCCTACCAAACACTCACTGTTTAGTTTATTGACTATAGAGTACTTTCTTCCGCTAAAAAACCGGGGACTCGTTGGCAAGCTTAGATTATTTACTACATAAAGATAACCATATTTAGTATGATCTGTAGTTGTTGCTATAGAGAATTTTGCACTGCTTTCTAGTTTATCTATGTCGTTTCTTGTATTGAATTAGCAACCTTATTTGACATTAATGCTTTGTTGAACGCTACAATCGATTGAACTTCATCCTAAAAAGTTTGGTGCTCACTCTATATGATAGAAAATAAAAAACCTACAAAAACAAATTCCAGTTACGACCTAACAACCAAAATTAGCCGTAACACCAGAAAAAAAAAACAAAAAAAAAACGCACAAATATAGCTTAACTATTGAATACCAAAACCTAGCTATAACAAACCATCTAAATAACCAAAAAAGGAAAAAGAAATACTCAAAAAGTACAAAAATGAATCCCTTCAACCTGATTCGAACAAGTGACCTAAGGATGACAATTAACATTACAGTCCTCCGCTCTACCAACTGAGCTATAAAGGGTTCTACGATTTCGAATTTGGGGAGTAATATATGTGCTCCACTCAAAAGTTTGGCCGACCCGAAAACGCCAACTAAGGTGGGCCACTGATTGGCTAATATGATTGTCCGCTCTTTTTTTTTTTGTTTTTTTCTTCACCCTCTTCTTTCTTATTCTTCTTCTTCATTCCTCTGTCCCTCAGATTTGATTCCCCTTATTATACACAACCTCATTATTTAGTTTTAGTTGGTTTTTTTTTTTTTGCATCTTTTGCTGCTTCATGTTACCCTCACCACAACCATTGTGAACAGCCGCCGTGCTATAACACTGTAATCTCTTGAATCAACCATCGTGAATGACACCAACATCCTTTTGCAAAAGCGAAATTAGTTGTGCCAGCACCAGCATCACCGTTTTCAGTGAACACAGTGCCAAGGGGCGGGATTTCAATTATTTTAATGCCTTTGTTTCATAATTTTACCATTTTTCTTTTTTCCTTTTTTTTTCTTTTTCTTTTTTTCCACATTGATGTCCTCCGAGGTCTCGCGATCATGGAGTGGGATTTTTTATTAGATTTAGAGAGTTTCGAAAAAGGGCATGACAAAGTACATGGGAAACCCTTTCATTTTGGATCTAGGATATAGGACATCCCTTCAATTTGGGTTATGATGAATGGTCTGCTTGATGGCCTGGATTTATTTTGTAAATACAGTGACTGGGTGTCGATATGCTTTTGGTGTGGAATGGTAACATGTCGGTGGACTCAAGTGTTTATTTAGTGGCGGTCATAGCTTTGAAATGGGTAACTTGTTTTTTGCTAGGAGGTACTTTATCGATCTATGGTTGAAGTTGCATGCTGGTTTGACTCCATTTGGCTTATATAGCATTCCATAGAAATAGCATATATACAATATATTACGTATAGTAGTGACGGTTTTATTAGTACGTAGAATAGCTATGCTATTGAAATAAAATGCTGTTTTGTTACTTTTTACTTTTTTGTCTCTACGCGTTTTATTATTTATAAATATCCCGTCCATTATATATATATATATATATATATATTGTGCGATATGTATGCCTTATGAAAAGGAGGATAATGTTGATAAAAGTGTTGGCTTTGGTTACTAAAAAGACACAATTTACAGTGACAGCATGTGTGTTTGGGCAGTATAAGAAAAAAAAAAAAGTACCACTAGCGCAATATCAACTCTGACTCGACAGTGAGCACACCTGCAACCAAAAATAAAGTGAAGGTATTTCAAAAACCGTTTAGGGGGTAATCGTTTCTCATTAGAAATATAAAAAAAAAGAAGTAACAAATTTGCCATGTGTTTCAAGAAAAAAAAAAAAGACGGTTTTGATGTTTAAAAATCATTTGCGAGTTTATTTAAAATGTACCGAATAATATTAAACAAGATTTAAGGGCTAAATAAAATAGCGAGAAGAAAAATATAGAGAAGAACATATTTTGGGTTGTGATGGGGGAGGGACTAAATTGCATGAGATGGGTTGAGGACTCCTACGCACTATGGGCATATCAAAGAAACTTGAAGCAAAACACAGACACGTTTTGCTGTTGACAAAAAAGGAAAACAACAAAGACGTATCTCTGGGTATCTTTCAATAACATACAAGTTGACAATGCAAAAAAAAAAAAAAAAAAAAAAAAAAAAAAAAAAAAAAAAAAAAAAAAAAGGAACAGACAGTTGAAGATAAATAGAAACGTACAGCACTGCAATACAGTACTGCATTTTATTGGTAAAAATTGGCAAAACAAATAAAGAAGCATTTCATTGTTGGTATAAATGTCATATCAAAAACTGAAGAAAATAAAGACTAATTACTAAACTATGGTGTAGGGGCAATACGGTGTATATGAGATATATATATATAGAAATATATGTATTGAAGGATGGCAAATAAAACAAAAAAATAAAATAAGAAACAGGGGAGGTAGAGGGAATAATATAATAATAACAATAATCTAAAAACTAATAAACACTATGTATTTTCGTAAGCACCATCCTGACCAAAGAAGCCACGGCATAGATTTCGAATCGCCTTTTCATATAAAGTTGGGGTATGGTCAACAAACATACTTCTTGAAAAGTTGATTTCGGAGAAACGGCCCTGGATATCGTCGCATAGCGTCAACGTCGTCATGTGCGCCTTTCGGTACTGTGATTGTCGAGCGGTGGATGAGGAGGTGGACGTTTCCGAATGGTACATGGGATTTTGAATCAGTTGGGGGACAGATTCCACGTGGTAAACAGTGGATGGAGGGTATAATTTATCTGCACGCATATCAGCCCGCATGGTTTTGATTGTTGCCCATAACCATTGATCTTCCTCTTCTTCTTGTCGAGTCGTTTGTTGTTGTTGTTGATCGTTCATGTTCTTGTCAGCATTGTTGTTGGAAGTATTGCGTCGATTGTAGCGTCCGATGATTCGACTAATAATCGCTTCGGCAGTTTGAGTTTCTTCGTGAAGACTGGTGGCGACGTTCTTGAGATCCTTGATCAAACCCCAGCTAAGACACGAGACAATATCATAACCATGGACCACACTTGTCACCAATCCTAGACCACAGTATTGAGACAGTTCAAATGACATGACACAAGGAGGACCGTACACATAACAATGCACCGGACGACCTGCAGGTAGACCACTCAGCCGCGATGTAACAAAAGGCACGGGATCATGTGTCAGAGCAGCAGAGACCGTTGCACTAGATTCATGTTCCAGGAAGGATTGCCTATCTTGACTCCATAAAACACCGAGAAGACTAACCACGCCACCGCCCAAGCTGTGACCACATAACACCAGACCATAATCAGGGTATTGTTCGAGGCCTCGTCGGATGACTTGGTACACCCTACCTTTTTCTTTCGCCAAAAGCTGCGCTGCGTCCAGCATGCCATCGTGAGCTTGGAAATGCTGCGTTGCGTCGGTGGGAAGAGTGAAATCGGTATACGTAAAGGACAAATCCGTCAGCACATCACTCAGTCCTAAGGTTCCACGGCATGTCAAAACAATTGATTTGGTGCGATGATCCACCGTCACATAGTGGACGAGAGCGTGAAGGGAAGGATGATGCATTGTCAACAAACTAGAATGGTCGGTGTAGCTTGAGAGGAGAATGTCTTGAACCATGACACCAGTATGATGAGCAAATGCATGGTGGTTTGGATGGTGGTGGTGTGAAGTTGGAAGCACCGTGGGCATGTCGCCAATACCGAAGACTCGCATGAATGATTCTCCATACGCCGCACTGGCATAACGCATAAAGTGTCCAATATTGTTGATGATGTGTTGTCGAGGGAAGTTGCGTGGGTCAGGTTCTTGATCCAAAGAGCGAGGTGATGAGGCACGAATCACAGGCATAGATCGAATGACGCGCACACGACGGCGAGGGTGGGTATCGTTCTTGGCATCCTTTGCAGGTACTAGCGGTGGTGATGATGGACATGAAGCGTAGGACGACGAGGCAGATGACGATGTATCGTTGGAGATTGGTTTGAGAGATGTTGTTGAGCACGAAGGTGTGAGGGTTGGTGTTGTCGTAGAATAAGTCGTTGTCATGGTGGTCCTTGAAACCGACGCCATACTAGTGATTGAGCTGGACCGATACATCCGTGGAGATTTGCTGTTGTGGGTGTGGGTGCTGTTCTTCATAGGTGTCATGGAGGGAAATACAGTGCTACCGGAAGAGTTACGTCGACGGTTTGAGACCGATGGTGTTGTTGATGATAAGGAAGGTGACTTTTTGTTGTTGCTATTCGAGGAAGGATAAAATGGCAAAGAAAATGAAGGTGCAGAGATAGAGTTGCTTTTCTTTTGGCGAATCGTGTCCATGCTGAATCCCCATCTGCTTTTCTGTTTCTTTGGTGTTTTTTGTGGTTGTGGTTGTGTATGAGAATGGATTGATGGTGAGTGTGATGAATGATCGTCTTGGTCGTCAGAAGAAGAAGCAAGATGTGT
The DNA here is from genome assembly GCA_002105175.1 of Absidia repens. Lineage (NCBI taxonomy): Eukaryota > Fungi > Mucoromycota > Mucoromycetes > Mucorales > Cunninghamellaceae > Absidia > Absidia repens. Next base: position 69,257 of record MCGE01000033.1, on the reverse strand, counting down.
TGATGATGTTGATGCAGTTGATCTAAGTGTTGTTGAAGTGCTGGTCATTGTAGTTGTAGGTCCAATAGGCTGACTGGTATCTCTGGTACGTTCACCATCCGTATTTTCCCAGCCGTAGGATTCTTTTCTTTCTAACTTTTTCCGAGTAAACTTTTTGGAGACAGCCGATAGCAAAATACTGTTGTCCACTAAATCATGAGATGCATCTTGGCCAACAGCGGGGTATTTAGCCCAAACACCAGGTACTTGATCTGAGTCATCATCATTTCCATTGACCACAGCAACAAAAGATTCCTTGTCCATTTCTTCAGATTTCACCGTAACATATTTTGTTTTTGCAGTTTGACCAGGATGGTTGGGATCGACAGGACGAATGCTCGTAGTTTTGACAGTGGATCGCTGTGTGGTGGTGATAATTTCATACATGCTACAAGGATTTGTTTCATCGCCTTCATTTGTTGCCAAAACAATCGCCAAGTTGCTGTTGCTGTTGTTATTGTTTGATGCCAAATCCGATTCCGCCAAAATGCCCTGAAGTTCGTGTATGACTTGATCATGATTTTCTGTGTCGCTTACTGCAGTGTCGGAGGAAGATGTAACTTGTTTCGTCCCATCCGTGATTTGATAAGCGCTAGGTCTTTTTTGGAGTTGTAGATTTGATGAAGGGTGTTCCATTTGTATCAGGGATTGTTGATTCGTTTCTTCTTCAATAACAAGACCTTGCCACAAAACAGTTGATTGCACGTGCTTAATTCGTTGTGGATGAGTAACGGTTTGAAGTAAAGCAAATGCAGTAAGCGCCTTTGTGAGACTTGCCAACATTGCCACCTTGCCCATCTGAGCCAATTCAAATTCCGGATCGTGCATAAGTTCCCGATGTACCAAAGTGATGATTGACGCAATAGCTCGAGAAGTGTCTGTGGACCCAAAAATACCATCGATCAAGCGTACCGTTTCTTCACATGCCTAATAAATGAATATGAAAATTAGTTGAGTAACCACGAAAAAGGCAAGAACCTTTTTTTTAATATATGTTTAATATCGATGATGATCGCTTACCTTCAAGCCCGTCTTGATGGTTTTTGATGTAAACTGTAAACCAGAGAGAGCAAACAGTTCAGTCAAAGTAAAAGTGCTTGAGATAAGGTGGACACCAAGGTCAGTGTATTTGTCGATTAATTGAAGAAATCGACTAAAGATAGAAAAAATAAATAAATAGAAATTAGTAACAAATAAAAAGGTCATGCATGCAGCAAGCAAAGTCTTATTTTATATATTTACGACTGTACCTGTCTGAAGCCACGTATTGATCGTCGTCATCCAGTTCCGGATTTGAAGAATGAATCAGTCGAGCAGTCGAGAGAGCATTTGTCAAAGCATTTCGTCCGAGTCCCAATGAAACAGAAGTACCATATTTTGCACCTTCAAATAAAGCATCAATAACTAAAGACGAGCACCGCAGAGACACACGTGTAGCTAAAGACGCAGTTGTGATTAGACCAGCTATGTTTTCAGGTAGTAGAGTTGGCGACATTTCGTATACATTGGTTCGACATGTTGCTATTTGTGATGAGGATATCGTCATGATTTTGTAGCAAACTTGTTGGTATATATGTAAGTTGGAAAATGGAGTGCGATGTAGTATTAAAGGATGGGAATAAAGTAACAACGGGATACTTGTTTGCTGTTTTCAAATAAATATATAAGTTCACCGAATTCCAAAAAAAAAAAGAGATAATGAAAAAAAGAAGGGAAAAAAGTAGGATAATGAGTGGAAAGGAAATTGAGAAGAAAAAAAAAATTAGTTTGGGGTGATGGGGGAAAGAAAAGCGCATTTCAATATTTTTTAAATTCCGCGCCTAACGTTCAGGTCACATTGTTGAAAAAGCATATTGCCCCACCCTTTTTTTTCATACAATTGTTTAGTTCCCAGTTCGATGACAATCATATTAAAAAGATGATCGAACCTTTATGATATCACCATCGCGCATCTAAATCATATACCTTAAACGGCATTGGAACAAACTGGGTCTTATTCAATATGCTCCATTGTGAAATCTCTGAAACGCCTTTTTTTTTTTTTTTTTTTTATTGTATACAATCAAGGGACCATGGGACCACTCTGACTTTTTCATTTCATTTTGTTACAAAATGTGTTGGTGAAACAAGACATATGGGTCTGCACTGATTATGCCCACACGTGAAACCCTTGGTACTTGGAGCGCCGTTTCAATACTTTTGTTGTCACTTGTGAGCACTTGGCAAGCCAAAAAAAGAAAATAAAAGGTACAAGTCCAAAAATACTGTATGTTTGAATCTTAGATAAAATTTTGAGACAATCCAGTACAAATAAAGACAATCCAGTACAAATAGTAATTCCATTACAGTATTGTACAGTATAATAATAGACAAACATATTGTGCCGTCACTCAATTGCCCATCGACAGAGCCAGTACATTTCCAGCAATGCAGGTAAAAGAGAGGCATATGACCAATTTTTAGGCTTATTGTCTCATAGGGACAAACTTTATTTTGATGCCAAAAAAATCCAAACCCTACCCCCTATATTTGGTTCTTTAGTGCTATGTTAAGTTTTCAGGGCTATCATAGACAATATGATTTCTTATCAGATCTGATATGATAATTTCACTCTACAAAATAATAATCGGGAAAGCCATGGCAAACGGTATTTGAATATCTACCTCTCCCCTACATTCTTCATCTGATAAATCTATCTTTTCCAATTGGTCGATCCAACTTGAAAAAAAGTGCACCTTTAGTTTCTTATTCACAGTATTTATGAAGAAGATAACGTCAAAATATCATAAGATGATAAAATATTATTTGAACATTGATCCATCTTTTCAATAATTTTAATTCATAGATCAATTTTCAATGATTCAAACAAACTATGATACATATAACAACAAGGTAACGAAAAATGATTGGCTGGGAAATCTGTGGGTGTCATAGAATTTAGAAGTGGAGCTAAATTTTTTATCAGATTTATTTTACTCGGGAATCGAGATGTTGAATGTCAGTTGATCTATAATGGTACCCACCCTATTTGACAGTCCAGCAAGAGTGCATCAGCATCGTTACTGTGGTTTGTATTTCTCACAAGCAGAATGAGTAGTAGTGGGGGGCAGTATAGGTTTGATTTTCAGTACCATTGATCAACAAATGCATATATTATGTGAATGAATGTCATAGGCTCTTGCAAAAGGGTGGTCAAATATTGGATTCGATTGGAAGCCGGAGAAAAATGGAGGGAGGCAAAAGTTTTTTTTATCAGATTAAAAAGATTATATATATTAAAAGTCAGTCAGTATTCGAGAAAGGTATATAAATGCCTTGATTTTTTTTTCTTCTGGTATTTTTTCTTTCGCTCATATATTTTAATAAGAATACATACATTATGAAAATCAAAAACAATTCTGGTCTTTTATCATCCACAACGTTCACAAACACTACCATCCGTGACACGAAATTGTCACAACAGCATACACATGATGTTCATATACCAACAAAGCCAAAACGACAAACAGCCGCTGAGCGACGTGCTGCTCTTCTTGCTCAAAAGACAATCATCACCAAAATGATACCAGACGAAACGGCAGTCGATGTTGTTGCTGATATACCAACTGCACCGTACTCACCATCCTCTTCAACGAAAAAACAACAATGCACAACAACTTCATTATCATCCACAAAAATTGACAAGAAGGAAGAATTTATGTCGATGCCTACACCACCCACCTCACCTTCTATGGATTCGCCTTCGGTGGCCTCTTTGGAAGCCAACGCGCGCATTCTGGCTGTTAAACGGGATGGTAATTTGAAGGCGGTTATGATGGAGTTCGTTACTATGAAAAAACAAGGCCTCCCTTTGACTCATCACACTTACAATCTTGTACTGGATGCTTATGCTACCTTACGCCGAGAAGGCTCTCCGTTGGCCCCTATGCTTCGAGGTAAGAAAAATATTTCTTTTTTGGAGACGGCGTTTTAATTTTTGTATACTCAATGATCTTTTTTTTTTCCCCTCTTCTTTCTTTCTTCTTCTTCTTCTTTTAAACAACAATGTAGTCTACAATGAAATGACACGTTCTCATATCCAACCAAGCAGCTACACCTATACGCTACTTATTCGAACACTCTGTCGCCGTGATGTTGAAGTCCAAAAGACAGTGGCCATGTTGAAACGTCAATCTGCTCGTACGGGTCAATTGGTGCAAGATATTGGCGTTTTGGAATCGGAAGGCAATCTCGACAAAGCCATGAACCTTTTTACTGAAGCAGCCAACTCCCAACATACACAGGTCTTTGAAGTCGATCTATTCAATCAGCTTCTACGGGTGTTGTCTCACTATGGCGATACCACTCATGCTTCACAGGTGTTTACTCAGCTGGAACAATCAACTCATGCTTCTGCCAATGCCGCGACATATGCTGCTCTTATCAATCTCTTTGGCCGTGCTGGAGATATCCAATCTGCTCGTCGCTATTTTGCCATGTATCAAGAATACAAGAATGGTATGGGTGCTCACGACTCGTCGTATGTGTACAATGCTTTGGTTGATTCTCATCTCAAGTGTGGTCTTTTGGAAGGTGCTATTCGTGTGATTGATACTGATATGGTGCGAGATGGTGTGAAGCTTACAATTATTCCTTACAACTCTATCATCCGTCATTATTGTACGCTAGCCAACATGGAAAAAGCCCACGATGTGGTCCGTCAATTGCTCAATGATCCTGACCATCTTCCTCAACCTGATGCAAGCACATATGGTCCTATTCTTGCCGCTTATTGCCATGCCCACAATATCCAAGGCGCCGATGCCGTCTATGCCGACTTGATCAAGACTGATATTGCCAAATCCTATGGAAACCTGGCCAACTATGCTCTTTTGTGTTTGTCAAAGCAACAAGGTACCAAAGCCCTTCAAGTGGTGGAAGATATGCGCGTGGTTCGACTGGAACCTGATCCCGTGTTGGCTTGCCGGATAATTTCTCACTTTATCCATGCAGGTGATGCCGATCAAGCTGTTACTGCTTTGCATGTTATTCTTGGTGTGTTGTCTCCTCGTACTCTTGTGAAAGGCCAGCGGATTTTGGTGGATACTTCGTTGCAGCTGATCTCTATCATCAAGGATATTCGTCAAATGCTACAGGTGGCTCATGTGACAACCTCGCTTTGGTTTGGTGGAAAAATGCCCTCGTCGTTGTCCAAGGGATTGGTGCAAACGTATCAAGACCAAGGTGCTACGTCAAAACACTTCTTCACAACGTCGGACTACTGCATGCTGTTTGATGCTGCCATCATGCTCGCCACCTTTTCTCACCAAAACAATCAACCTCAAGCCGCCATCCATGGTGCGAACCAGCCCATGACGCTCTTCCTGACTCTGTTGAATGGAATGCAGTCGGATCGTCTTGTTCCTTCCTCCAGCTTGGTATCTCGGGTGACTGCATTCTGGCAAATGAAAGGTGACATTACTGCTGAAGCTACCTGGCGTGCGGCAGTGGACCCTGTGTCGGTGAACTCTATTGAATCTCAACAAGGGGTCAACCCATCCGCCTTGGAATCTGCTGATACTGTGTCTGAAAAGACTTTGACCTGTGACATGGAAAGGAATGATAGCTCCGTTACATTCTCTTCGTTTGACATTAGCGCTTCTCAAGATGTTATGAAATCAGTCATGCATGGTCACCACAACAACGCCCTGAACCTCTTGGACAAGATCTTAGCGGGTGACAAGCTACCTCATCCTGACTCGTTACGCGATGCTATTGCTTTGACTGGGAAACAAGGACATATGGAAACGGCGCTCAAGATGTATCAAGTGTGTTTGAAAGCCTACGACTCGATGGAAACAGGCGACAGCAACAAGAAGCACGCAGTATATGTGATTACAAACAGCATCCTGATTGGCTACGCACAGCAAGGAAATATGGCGCGCGCAAAGGTAATAATTGCAAACATGGAGCAACTGGTTGGGTTTCTGATTACCCTAACATACTTTTCATTTATTTTACATATAGGTGTACTATGATCAAATCAAGAAAATGGGCCTTTTTCCTGATGGCAATGGGTATGCCAGTCTTTTGTTGGGCAGTGCCAAGTGCGCTACCGATGAAGCCTCGGATGCATTGACGATTTACGATGAAGCCAAGCGCCACCATGCCAAACCAACAACGTTTTTCTACAATGTGGTGATCTCCAAACTGGCCAAGGCGCGCAAACTGGAATCAGCTCTCTATCTGTTTGACGAAATGCGGGAGTTCAAAGTGACGCCCAACTCGATTACTTATGGTGCTATCATCTCAGCTTGTGTTCGTGCGGGATCGGAAACACATGCTCGACGTTTGTTTGGTGAAATGCTGTCGTCGCCTTCGTACCAACCTCGTGTGGGCCCCTTCAACAATATGATCCAATTCTACATTCGACAACAACCCAACCGTGACCGTGTCCTTGAATATTTTGCCGAATTGCGTCGCCGTCATATTAAACCCTCACCTCACACCTACAAGCTATTGATGGAAGTCTATGCAAGCATGACCCCTTACGACATGCCAACGGCGCACCGTATGCTTTCTGAAATGGAGCGCCGCGACCGCATTCGACCCCAAGCCACCCATTATGCTACGTTGATCTATGCCTATGGAACCCTGCAACGTGATGTCCAGAGTGCCGATCGTGTGTTTTGTGAAATGGTCAAAGCCCAAGTCGCGCCGGATGAAGCGGTGTATCAAGCCATGTTGGATACCTTGATTAGCAACGGATGTTTGGAACGTGCCGAAATCTTGTACAGTCAGATGCTGGATACTATTGTCAAGAGCAACTCGCCCTACATCGAAAACTTGTTTATTCGTGGCTATGGTCAAAAGGGATTGGTGGACAAGGCCGAAACCGTGTTCAACAAGATGACAGACGACAAATCCTTATCTTTCAATGGTGGACATCACGCATCTATTGGTATGACTGGTGCTGATATTAGTGATGACAGCGACACAATCACCGCGCATACCTCCCCTCCTTCCTCCTCCTCCTCCTCCTCCTCAGCAAATATGGTGGTCCGTGAACCAAGTACCTATGAAGCCATGGTGCGTGCCTATCTGGACAACAAAATGGTCGACAAAGCAAAGCTGGTTTTGGATCAAATGGTTCAGCGTGATTTTCCTGAAAAGGTGCTTGCTGTAGTGGCCGATTTGGTATTGGAATAGTGTTTTAGTTTTAGCATAGACTATTTTTTTTTTTTGTATATAGCCCCTATTTCGTTCATGTATATAGTTTTTATTCTTTCTCAATTTTTTTCCCCCTATAATAAACTCTCTGGACCACGCTGGTATTTTGACACACCATAGATTTACTGGATGGATATCAAGATTTTTTTTTTCTTTAGGATGGGTTTTGGTAGGTACACAATTTTTTTTCGTCTTTGAGACTACGAGGACATTTCAAAACCCGCCCACGTGAATTTTTATTTATTTACTTCAACTTTCTATTTTCTCGCTTTTTCTTTCTTTCTTTTTTTTTTCTTTCTTTTTCTTTTTTACCACTCAACTTCCTTGAGGTTATGATGATCTTCGATTAGTGTCAGGATTAGTTTAGAAGGGTTTTCAGATCAGGGATTACAAGATGCATGGGAAACCCCTTCCATTCTGGATTCAGGATTTAGGACCACCATTAGCTGGTTTTTTTTTGAAACTATCATATGCTTGGCTTAGTTATAGTACGTACATAGTTTGAATATATATTTGAATAAAATATGCTCTTTATACTTCCTTCGATGAAAAATGTCCCATTAGTCTCTCTCATGTCTTGTGCAATAGATCCCTTTTACTACCATCAACGCTTTTGATGAGTGTAGACCATTGTTGTACTCCGATAACATATTCCTGTTAATTTCTCTTTGTCTTATACACTATTTCTGCGGTTAGTTGTCAGATTTGTGAAATCGATGTCACACTAAATGAAATTAGATGGCGGATGTTTTTACCAATTTCCAATAATCATTTGTCGGTTGCTGGAGAACAAATGGGGTTGTGAAATAAATCAATAAATCCGTGAAAGAATAGATATGTTTGTCAATGATTATGCTAGCACATTCTAAACCAAATGGTACTTGCATGTACTCATTTGGTATTCGGCATATGTCGAGTTTTTATTTACACTTCAAAAAAAAAAAAAATGCGTATCTTCCTGGTCATTGAGTTCTTTGAAGCACTTGTCATTACATGTAGCTCAATCGTTGTGAATACTTGCAAAATCAGCAAGTTCTCTGAATTTGAAGTGGACGTTGTCGTCTCTCAGAGCAATTCTTTGATCATTTGTCATAGCAATTCTTTAATCCTCCTCTCACCAGAGCAGTTCTTTGATTCTGCCCCTAACTCATCATAGCACAACCTCCTTCGCAGTAGTTAATGATTCCACATCATTGAATAGTAACGACATTAAGAATAATAAAACCAAAAGTCGAAGTCGCTTTATTGTATCGTGTATAATCATGTATTTCAAACAGAACAAAAAAGAAAGTGTATACTAATGGGACCATTTCTACTAATCATCTATTCTACTGTATATCTAAACTACCTATAGTAATTTCCCATATCACCCAGCAGCAGTAGCCAACAAGGAAACATTGTCAATCATCAAGTATTTTGTTTGCCACCAAGGTTTCATCCTAAAAGCATTCTGCCTATCAGTCAGTTTCCAATCGCACTACCTACAAATAAATCTACATCATTAGCCACTTTAGTGTAAATCCTATAAAAATGCAAGCATTTACCTGTAATATCGACTAAACAATGAAAATGACGGTTGTAGTATGGGCCTTGCATTCGCCAAACCAAGGTCACCATAAGATCCCTTACAGCGAGAAGAGCACCCATCTACAAAAAAAAAAAAAAAAAAAAAAAGGAAGAGATGAATTAATGAATGGAAGGAAAGAAATAGATATATTTAAACACATCCCTTATCCGACCATCCCATTGTCTGTCGTCGATTGATATGGAATCCAGATTGGGCAATACAACTTCCCTCGCTACCAAAGGACAGGCAACAAAACACAAAAGAGCGTTGCACCACCTGTCGAAGGAATTTGTCAAAGCAAAGGATAGCTTCCAAGCTCTGGTGAAGTTGTTCACGACGGGACAAAAACATGCCTTACCATTCATCAATACAGACAAATGTTCCTTCAGCATGCGAAGCCTTTGTCATCTTTCGATCTAGTCGTGTCCCAATACATATAACACACGGCCAACCAACTTCCCTCGCTACCAAAGAACAGGCAACAAAACACAAACGAGCATTGCGCCACCTGTCGAAGGAATTTGTCAAAGCAAAGGATAGCTTCCGAGCTCTGGTGAAGTTGTTCACGACGGGACAAAAACATGCCTTACCATTCATCAATACAGACAAATGTTCCTTCAGCATGCGAAGCCTTTGTCATCTTTCGATCTAGTCGTGTTGTTGTGTCGGCCGGTATTAGGGAAAAGGATATGGGAGTTTTTATTTTGGATGAAGAGAATGATGTTTTTAAAAAATTAAAAAAGTCACTCGAAAAGCGCGGTGTTTGAATATTTCATTTTTCATCTTTTGGCGTTTTTTGTCTCTTGGAATATTATAATCGATACGACTTTGAATACAATGGCACAGTCGAATAAACGCCCAAAAACTTCGGGGTTTTTTGCTCAAAACTCTCCATCACAATGCACTTTTGAAGATTATCTGTCATCACTCCTGGATATTGAAAAACCATGCACCTTGAAAGATATGAAAAGGATCTACACCGCCTACTTAGAAGACTTGACGTGGGCCAAATCGCAACCTGGCAGTAGAAGCAAAAAATCGGCCCTGGGGAATGTTCACATTGAAAACAAGGTAGGTTTATAGAAAGAAAGGAAAGAAACAGAAAGAAAAAGGAAAACTAACCTGTGATTATGCGATAGGATTTTACCGACAGTCGACTCTCTCGTCTCTTGGAAACATTGAAGCAATCCACCGTCACCAACAACTATCATATTAATCAAGCTGGTATCGTCGGCAACCCTGAAGGCCCTGTCACAATCAACAATAACTACAACAACCCAACAAGAACTGTAACCGGTTCCTCTGAACGACAGCAATCAAGGCAAGACACCCGCATGGGTATCAATTCGAATGATGCAACTTGTGAAGTCGAAGACGAAGAAGGCATTGAAAAGGATGAAGACAATGAAGAAGATGAACAACAACAAAGTGCCGTAAATTCTAGTGAAATCCATCTATCCAAATCCAAGGTAAGTCTATTTTTTTTACTTCTATTTAACGTCGTTCACTTACTCATTGTCCCTCTTTTTTTTTTTTTTTTTTAATATTATTATTATCACTGCGGTCGCGCACCCTATTCATCAGCAACCTTCACCTTCCACAACTCATTCCAAACGATTTGAAAGCTTGTTCGACGATGACGACCTCAATGTAATCCCACCCATGAACCCCAATGTATTTCGGCATAACGTATATCACGCAGCCTTGAAAACCGTAAGTGAATAAATGCACCGTGCTCTAGGATTCGTTCTATTGTTTCTCATTTTTTTTTCTTTAATTCATAGCTCTCTGGCGATTTCCTAATGTCAGATATCTTCGAATTTCGCAAGGCCGTGGACTCTTTTCAGCCAGATACTATTGGACAACACTTGGACAAGATGGCGGCGACAATCATTCTCAACAAACCGAAGTCGGATATGGATAATATCACTCTCAAGTAAGTGACGGGAAAAAATATTAGTCAAACTGAATACATTCTAACAATTCCACTTTTTAGGTTATCAATGTCGCGCATTGTGGATTGCATGAATACGACGACAATGGCCATTTTCCAAAAATATCTGAACAAGGATCAGTTGTGGCCAACCTCACCAACCTCACCAATTATCTCATCTGGTGGATTAGGTGTCAAGTCGCGGCAGTTATTTGAAAAGCTCATGGAGGTAAGCTCATCAATCCCCACCCCCACGAATCAAAATGATAATGCTAACCCCGATCCTTCTTTTTTATTTTTATAATTTTTTATTATCAACAGTTAGGAAAGAATGACAGAGGATTCCTCACAAAGGACCTTTTGAATGAAGCCATATGCCAAATGAAGCTTGACTTATATAAATCCAAATCTCAAGATCAAGAATTATTTCAAGTGCTTGACGTGGTGATGGCGGTGGTACGAACTTGCATTGACGACGTTGGCGCTCCTTCAAAAACATCAAGTGAATTGACCTTCTACCGCAAAATCGCACATGTCTTTGATATCATTTTGGATGACACGAATCTTGTACAGAAAGAGTAAGTGATAAAAGAAATAATTTTTAGTGATGTAGCAGGAAGGGAAAACTTACCTATTATTATTATTACTCTTAGTGGCGAAACGATGAGTAGCACTTCCAAGGACATATGTCGGGCGAATGCGAAGGCTTTCGGGACCAAATATTGTTTGTCTGGGCGGCGTATTGACTTACTTATTGAATCAAACGATGTGGAACTGAGTACCAACGAGTGGAAAAAGGAAGTACCTCTTGGAATGTCATTAAAGCAGCAATCAAAAAATGTTCGAATGAACAAGGCCTTGCTATCAAAGTGGTTGACGTATCCGGTGACTGACAGTATGATATCACGATTAGCAACGTTATCAATGGATTGGATAGGTAAACAAGTAATTTTTTTTTAAAAAAAAGAAGTATTCATCAAGTTTATTTTTCTCGTAGGCAATATTGGGTATATGTTCTCAGTATCACCATATAAAGATGTATATGTAGCCAGGCACTTCGCCAATTTGGAATATCCTCTGTACGTTGCCGACATCCCCGATTTCATCACTACCCTTGATGCTTTATATGTATGGAAGAACCACCACCTCGACATGAAAGACATTTTGGTACCTGCCATCAATAAAAAACACCAACGTGCCTATTTGAATAACTTGGTCTACTCTGACAATACCCCTTCGACATCTACTAGCATTCACCAGTCACCGAACGTGCTCTTCACCCCTTCAAAACGACGTCGAACAAAAGCCGTGCATTTTACCAAGGTCGATAGTCAAGACAGCGCAGACGATGAAGACGCCAATGAGTATGATGCTTAGCTTGTATGTTTGTATGGACACACCTTACGGTGCAGAATTCAACCTGATCCAAATAACCAAACGAACTATCAGGTATGTGTAGAAAATAGCGATTTTACTCATATAAATGTGTATGTATTAACATTGTCTTATATTTGTTAGAGGAACAATTAATTCAAAAACAATACCGTGACGTACCGCCCTTGAAAAATGTCCATCAGATCGATTAATCCACTTCTGAAATGTATGTACAGGCCTGGATAAGGAAACGTCGACTTTGGAAGAAACAACTACAGCAGCAAAACACTTGGCCAGCGTGAACCAATCTATTGACAACGACCCTTTATATCCATCCAACTAGCAAACCTTCTTTTACCACCTTCTTCAGCAAGGATAATATCGACTGCTGATAGACCAGTCTCTTTATACCGCCTCCAAGTTACCTGTCACCAAAGTTCTTTTATTTCCGAAAACAGGTAAAAACGATCATACTCATAAAAAGTAGACATGTGCATGGGGGGGGGAAATAAGGGAAATGATCACTGATCTTTTTTTATTTTTTATTTTTATATTGGATATAGGTCGTCGACACCAACTTCGTGTACATTTACAATCGATTGACCATCCCATCATTGGCATTTTAATTATGAAACACCTTACATTGATACCTTCCGTATGATCCCACACGCATGCAAGGCCCACTTTCTTTCCTCACCCGGTGCCATTACTATTGAAATCAAGGACCCCTTTGCAGATATTATAGAAAACCCTTAGTATAGTTTTTTTTATACTTTGTATACGTTTATGATACCCCCCTACCACATTCACTGCTATATACATTACACATTTTCCTCAAAAATAAAAATAAAAATCCGCCCATCTCGGTTGGATAATCATTTGATTCACAAACTTCAATTGATTTTTGCTACCATGGTGCAGTTCAACAAGTTAGGAAAAAAATATTTTGTCCCACGAAAAATGCTAGGAAGTTTTTTTTTTGTTTTTTTTTAACCATAATATGATATGACAGTAAAGGTGAAAAAAACATAGCTACATGGTTGGTTGTTGTTGCTTTATAAAACAAGGGCCTTATCATACATAAAGTTGGTCGGTTGGTCGGTTTTGGGTGGGTGGTCGAGGAATGGTGACACCAGTGTCATTTTACCAAGAAAAAAAAAGTGGAAGTGAGAATGCTATGGGGCTCAACCAAATACCTTCCCGTACGCTTCAATTATCATCTTTGTATACGAGCATTGCTTGCTTTTTTTTATGCATCCTTCACCGCCATTTTTTCCACCTTCACAGTCCTTTTTATTTCATGCTTCCACAAGACCTTTTTTTTTTTTTTTTTTTTTAATGAAAAAAAGCTATGCACAAGGTCCCTTTCTATCCTATTTATTGAAGATCGATACTATACTATATGTACAGTACAGTACAGTACAGTACAGTACATACAGTAGATAGAGCGCTGAGCCCGGTGGCTGGTTGAAGCCGCCTCATGCTATATTTTTTTTATTATTGTATATACACACACACACACACACACACGCATTCTTTTTTTCTATACAAATATGCATTGTACTGTGCGATCTAAATATACCCATTCGACAAAATAAAATAAATGTATGAGAATATATAAAAGATATATTTTATTCAGGTAAAGACTATGATACTGTTATAATGACTGTATCATCACACCAGTCTAAAGTGGGGGGGGGGTGGCGCTTAGATGTGTGTGTGGGTAAGTATGGAATGGGTGGGGTTTGAAGGTGTCTTGTTGGAAAATAAATATAACGTTGATAATCTATCCCAACCAAAGAGAGAAGGCTATCCTCAGTGAGTGATAAAACTATTTTACAGTGAAGGGGTTGATTAAACTAGGCGGAATTGCTCCGTCTTGTCAACAAAACTATCAAGAGAAGGTAACAACCACGCTGCCGGTATTGAGTGGTGGTGGCCACGTTGATAAAAAGACAAACAACATTTTTTTTTTTTGATGTAGTATTCACCAAAAATAATAATAATCGCAAACCACAATCATCACGAGAAAGTGCTCAATAAAAAAATATCATTTTACATCCCGCCCACGTGAATATTCATTTTCCCTCATTTCTATTTTTTTTTTCTGCTCTCTTTCCTTTCTTTTTTCTTCATCATTCAACTTCCATGGGGTTATGTTGGACTTAGAATTGTATCAGGACTAGTTTAGAAAGGGTTTCAGCTCAGGGATTACAGGATGCATAGGGAAACCGTTTCATTTTGGATCTATGATTTGGAGTCACCATTAGTTAGCTTTTTGAAGTCTTCATTAGCTTAGTTTAGTGCGAGTTTGCCATAGTTATTTTGTATCAGTATCCCAATAAAATGTATACCTTTTAGGTTATTAAATGAAAAGTGTCCCATTAGTATTTCTCATGTCTTGTGCAATAGATTCTTTTCTCACGACCAGCGCCGCCATTTAGCTGATGTTGACCGTTATTGTGTTGCAATAACAGGTGTCCTTTTATAGTCTTTTTCTTGGTTTGTACGGTGTGTTAGACCCGTTTTTACAGTCGCTCCCTTAGATTAGTGTTGACCATGCTCCAGATCCCCCCATCAGTCTCTCTCATGCTTCCTCTAACAGATCCTTCCCTTGTGACAATGAAGACCCCCCTCTTAGTTTTAGTATCTACCAATATACTTCAATAAAATGTGCCCTTTTTATTACCCTTCCTGACCCATTATATAATGAGTGATGTCCCAATTGTAGCTGTTTTGTGAGTGTCCTACCGATGCCTGCTTTCCAACTCACCCACCATAACCGCTTTTCTTCTAGAGTCCCAGTAACTGATCGACACCCTAGGGCACTTTATATCAAATGTGGCTTTATTTCTAATAGACCGGTTGTAATAATAAATTCAGATAGTGCTGCGAGTAGAGCTGTCTCTATACTATAGTGTATTTCCCCTTCCTTTTTGATTGAGCCCGTTGCCATAACGAAAAACAATTCATGAATTTTTTGATATCAATGCCAGCTCCACTAAACATAGTTTGTTCATCAAAGTCAGCTCTACTTTATATAGATTTTTTTTATATAGATGACAGATCCACTATACATACTAATGCATCCAACAGTCTTTTCCGCTGCTATATAGCATGCTATTCCGCACCACTTGATATGAAAGTTAGCTCTATTCCTATGCTATCATTCAAATCAATCAGCATGCTGTTAATGTAACCTCCACTAAATGGGTATACTGTATATCCGACTTGTTTTATTTTTTTCCCACTAAAGACCACGCTTCAACAACCTTCCCTTGACACCCAGTAGATCCATTTTTTGGGTAGTGTGAAATGTTTTAAATCCCGCACTTAAGGTGTCCTGATCAGCACAACGGCACCATACAAGAATTTCCCTGGTTCTTTTTGATCCTGTATACCCCCCCCTTTTTTCACATAACTCCATATAAACAAAACAAACAACAACAGCTAAGTATCATCATGAAGTTTATTCCAATGAAAAAAAAGTATAAATGTTGTGTAAATTGCTAAATACTAATAGGTAAAAATAAAAAAAAATGTATTAAGTCTAAAGGTAGTTGATGATAGTTTCAGAAGGAGCATCGCCAGGACAATCTTCAAGCCCGTTTGGATTCTTGCTTTGCCAGTGCCATAAAGAGGCACAGGTATCTTCCAAGCTCACTTCAGCCTTCCAGTCCAGTTCCTTGTTTGCTTTGGAGGGGTTTGCAGTCAAGTTGGTGACATCGCCAGGGCGTCGATCCACAATTTTGTAGGGCAGGTCGTGACCTACAGCTTTGCTGAATGCATGTACCATTTCTAAGACAGTGCTTCCGTTACCAGTGCCAAGATTATATTCTACACATCCAGGACGATCACTCAGCTTCTTGAGAGCAGCAAGATGACCTCGGGCAAGATCCACTACGTTAATATAATCCCTATAAAATATATATAAACATATGTGTATTTTGGATTTGGTAAGTCTTCTTGCTTATCATCATCATTCATTTAATATTTATATGACTCTTACCGAATAGCAGTACCGTCCTTGGTAGGATAATCATTACCAAACACTGACAGATATTCGCGCTTTCCAATAGCCACTTGAGAAAGGAAAGGCATCAAGTTGTTGGGAATACCAAGAGGATTTTCGCCCAAAATACCAGAAGGATGAGCACCGGCGGGGTTGAAATAGCGCAATAAAGCGGCATTCCAGTCCTTGTTGGCAGTGCAAAGATCTCGGATGATGCTTTCAACGAATTGCTTGGTACGACCATAAGGATTTGTGGAGCCCTATAACACGTTATTTTTGAGATCAGCAAATGTTCAACGTGCTGCTTAGCAAATAAATAAATAAGTAAATGCAACTTACAATGGGGCAAGTTTCGGGGATAGGAATGATAGGAGGATCACCATATACCGTAGCAGAAGAAGAGAATACAATATCCTTGACACCTACTTCCTTCATGGCTTGGAGTAAAGAGATAGTACCAGTGATATTGTTGTAATAGTAATCCAAAGGAATTTGTGTCGATTCACCAACAGCTTTGAGACCAGCAAAGTGGATGACAGATGAGATGGTGTGTTGATTGAAGACTTGTATCAAGGCCTTTTTGTCCAAAATATCCACCTTGTAGAAAGTCACTTTCTTTCCAGAAATTTGTTCAATACGACGGATGGCTTCATAAGACGCATTCACTAAATTGTCAACAATGACCACGTCTTGGTTGTCATTCAAAAGTTCAATGACAGTATGGGAGCCTATCAGAACGTTGGATGAGAAAGAAAAGCAAACAAACAAAGTGATAAGTATTCTTGTTATTGTTCGAAAATAATAATAATCTATTTTTCTTTACCGATATATCCAGCACCGCCAGTGACAAGGACAGATGATGAAGTAGACATAGTTTTAAAGTATATATTATTTAGATGGAGAAGAAAGAACAAAAAAAAAAAAAAAAAAAAAAATTGGGCTGCCAAAATCGTTTTTTTAAGTAAAACAAGCCCGACCCTATTTTTAGTGCCCATTAATTTTGAATAACCGACTGATCCTGTTCCATGGAGATTTTTACCTTACATAATCTTCCAGTTAACCCGTTGGGGTCTATCATGTCATGCCTTGGAATTCACTAACTAAAATAAAATAAAAATGAATGATGGGATGATCAATGAACCAGTTGATAGACTTTTAGCACACAAAAAAAAAAAAAAAAAGGCGATTGGTCCAGAAAATATAGAGGTGCCGCAGAGAGTGAGAGAGCAAGCGTCGGTCAATGAAGGAGGTACACCTAGGTCACATTAATTTACATATACGATGAATATGAGCTATTATTGCAATCAGAAGTAAATGTACATAGAGCAACTCGCTCTTTTCATAGTGCTCATCTATCAGCAAGGCGAATTCTAATACTACTGCTGCAAGAATACTTGACCTTTAGGATCATGATGCAGAATAGTCAACACTTTCGAAGATTACGAACGCGAAATGTGATTGAAAGTGAACTCAGAATAATCCTCAGTGCTGGCTTCACGGTTAATGATGGTCGCTTTTTCTTTTTTTTAATCATATTATGTGGTTCTAATTACCGAGTAGCGACGATGATGACGAAATACAAAAAAAAAAGACTCCCACACATATGTCAGTATTGATGTGATAAAAAGAAATACTGGATACGGCTTTCATCATTCAGGCACAACTCAGTAGCCAACCAAGGATCATTCAATTACACGTTTACCGGTTTCCATATATGTTATGACGGCGATTCCTTGAGTACAATCATCATATATGTTGTTCATCGAATGCTGCACCTGTTACAGCAGAACACGTTTGGCGCATAGTGCAACCCCACATGGCTGTTCAGATTTTCCTGGTTCTTATGAATCTTTTCAATCTACTGTGTTGTACAATATAACGTGGAAAGCTCAGACAAATGTCCAAGATATGTGGCTGACCATGTCTATGAGCAAGCAGCATGCAATTATTTTAGACGAAACATGCCAAAGCGCATGCTTTTCACTTTTAACTCATCCTCCATGCGTCCATTATCTTGAGGTTTTCTGGGTGGAAAAAAAAGTAGGATTAACATTATGCCACTGGCTCAAAAGTGGCGTTGTTTACGCAGCAGACGCTTTTTTTTTTGTTTGCCATTCCAACAGACACTACCAACTTTACAACAAATAATTTGTCTTGAAATGGAATTGATTTTCAATCGCCGTTTTCTTTTTTTAAAAAAAAACAAAAAACCCGATCTGCCCACTACTCTACCCCTTTATTATCCTTATTTTAATTATTTCCTTGTCACCAAGCTATTTGATGTGTTGAATATATTTTGCATCAGCCTTCCACTCCTTTGTATAAAAGTTTACTTGTATTATTCACCATGACAGTCAGAAGGTCTATTTTGTTACAATTACTATGCATTCTCATTGTCATCTGTCTATTCTTAATACTCTCTCGACCATTGGCGGAACCTCCTTTTATACCAACACCTCCAGGTAAGTTATACAACGCTAAAAATGATTTAATGAACGTCAAACTCATGGTCATGTATATAGATCATAGGTGTTCCATCAACGAAGACTTGACACAAGCTTGTACCCATGATATTGATAGCAGTAGCAACACCAATATCACCGCTGCCAATCTAGATATAAACAGCAGCAACAGCAACACAACTCGACGACCTTATACGTTTGTCACAGCAGCAAGCTCAAATCACTTTTGTGCGCTGGAGGCCATGCTTTATATTATGCGTGAAATCCAAAGCCATGTCCATCCGTCAGTATATCCTCGACTTGTTGTTTACAATTTGGGATTGACAGCATCTCAGAACCGAGTACTTGACAACCTGTATCGACACGGCTTCTTTGACGACCTGGTGAAATTCAACTATGCCAAATATCCGGACTTTTGGGATGTACGAGTAAATCGAGGTGAATATGCATGGAAACCAGGTGCGGTGAAGGAAGTGCAGGAAAAATATGGTGGAACGATCATTTGGTTGGATACGGGCGACGTACCGAATACTCAATTTGTGAAAAATATGCCTGCTTACATCAAACGTCATGGGTTTTGGTCACCAAGAAGTACGGGGTTCATGGGGGCAAAATTTAATCATATTGGACTCTTCAGGTATTTCCATTCGAGTCGCAAGGAATACGCCAAGATGGAAAATTGTAATGGTGCAGCTATTGGATTCGATGCAGACAATCCCAAGGTTGTGGAAACGTTGATCCAACCGTGGTATGAATGTGCTCTGGATAAAAACTGTATTGCGCCCAAGGGATCATCAAGAAGAAACCATCGGCAAGATCAAACTGCTATCTCCTTTTTGGCCTTAAGGGCTGGTTATCAATGCTTCGAATATCCGGAATTCCATGGGTTGACTATTCATCAAGATGACTTGTGCAGTGAACGATTGGGTTTATTGAAACAAACTGGCACTTTGTTATCTCCTTCTTCTTACGAAAAAGGTAAGCAAATAAATCAATATAATAAAAAAAAAAAAAAAAAAAGGAGGGAAAAAAAAGGAGGACAAAACAATGTAGACTGGCTGATTGGCTGATTAGATCTGAAATTTTTGTAGATTTGTAGATTTGTAGTTTTTTGTCAATTAGTGCTTTGGTGCAGTGCACTTTTACATATAGTATAGTATATAGTATATAGTTTAGCTTAGACTTTTTTTTTATTTTTATTTTTATATTTTATACCAATGATCAATAAAATTTTTAATGAACACTGTTGTCTCCAATTAAAGCATGTAATACAAGGCTTGATTCATCTCACCACCAATTGATTTTTGAACCACATGATCGGTTTTGTACCTTATGTCTTTTTGTCTTTTTTAATGCGCCACTAAGGTAATTCCTCAAAAGTCACATCGTCTCTCTCTCTTTTTTTTTTAATTCTCGCCTCACTTTTTTTTACTTTCTTCTCTCTTTCTCACACTTTTTTTTTTATTTTTTCCTTTTTGTGTTTTTCTTATTTCACACAACAGATTGTCTCTCCCAAGGTAGGTTGTCAATATACCCTTTTAGAAATGAATGCCGTGCTGTATCTTCAACAAAACTTTTTTCCTTAACAATAGACATTGCTACTGCAAAAGGCGGATTACATGACCCAACCGAAGGACAGTTTTTCAACAGTCTCCTTAGCAGCTTCAACCAACACGATTTATTACCACTCAACTTCTCCCATTTCTTCAACTGATACTCCTGGATCGATGGTAAGGAAACCCCCACCAAACTATATATTACCACCGACTTTTTTCTGACAAATTGCTCCTTACAGTTACCACACACTTCACTTGCAGAGTTATCCCATGTCAACCAACTTCACTTACCTCCTATTGTTATACCCGATTCCAAAGCTTCAACAAAACCTTCAATGACGGACGGCTTTATGCTCTTTTGTGCCGACCAAACTTCCCCTTCCATGTCAGCTGTGACTACGCCTACTCTATATGAACGCTGGAATGCTTTGTCGAACGTATGTTCTTATTGTTGTTTTTACTGAAGTGGGGTCATTGTATATTCACTTTTTTTTTTTTCTGATAAAATAGGAAAACAAGATGCCTTACCATCGTCAAGCTATCATTGTCAATGCCAGGTTGGAAGAGACAAACGAATTTCAGCACAAGCAACAAGAAACAACAATCGATTCGACTGCAGGACAGCTTTATGGATCATATCTTAATGCACAAGTGCCCCGACAATTAGTTTCCCCTGAAGCGATTCGATCTGCCGAACTCGAGGAGAAAGAAGAAGCCCTTGGCCAACACCCGTTCTCTGCGTATCCTTCATTTTTATCTATGAAACATAGCCACGAACAACAGCGATTCCTTCACGACAGTATCAAAACACCACTACCGATGTTGTCTATTCCTATCGATCATCAAAGCCCATCATCAATGACGCAGTCCTCAACTCCTTCACCACCACCGCCAACATGCTCATCTTCATTACACAGTAACTCGACATTCACTACCACAGCAACAACAACAAGTATGATCAGCAGCAATTTATTACCCCCACCAATACCACAACAACAATACCATCCCCAAAGTTATCTCGAACGACAGCATCAACAGAACTCATCCGAACACATGGAACAGCGGACTATTTCAGAAGATCGATCACCAGGACGACATGAAACCACGTGCGAGCCTACTAAAAACACACAAATTAGCATGGTACCTCAACTTGGGATCGGTGGTGAGGCTCTCTTGGAGGGGATCAGCAACAAATCATCAATACCTCCATTCATCACACCCAACAAGAGCAAAAAAAGGCGATCTGGTTCCACATCATCATCTATCACCCTCGAACGCTTAAAACGACCACCCAATGCATACCTCCTCTTCAATCGTGACATGCGAAGGAAATTATTGGCCCTGGATCCGAAATTGACCGTCTCTGAAATTAGCAAGGAAATTGGTGACCGTTGGAAATATCTTTCTCCTGTAAGAGAAAAGAAAAGACGACGGTTGATGATCACAAGGTCAATGAAATATATATACCTGTCAACTCTTTTTTTTTTTTTTTTTTTTTTTTTTTGGTTGACTTAGAATGAACGACAACACTATATAGATGCAGCACAAGAATTGAAACAGCATCATTTGAAGAACCATCCTGATTTTATATATACCAGGCGATCTAAAGCAGAATTGGCGGAAGCGAAACGACTTTCAAAGGCAGGAAAAAAATCGACAGTATTAGAAAAAACAGTATCATTGGCAACACAATCCCCATCTTCCTATCAACATGATCGCCCACAATCGCCGTCAGCAGCCTCTCATTTTAAAATCAGCAAATTCCCTTTGCAAACCTCCACCACGAATGATGATAACCCGCCCTACGAGAACAACAACCATCAACAAATTTTCTTATCATCATCATCCAGCCACCAAAATACCGGAAATACAGCAATATCTACCATTGACGAAACAGAAACAACTACACGTCACACGGTGCCGTTACCGACAACATCATCACCATTGTTGAAGAAGCACGGTCGACGACGATCTCAAGTGGGACAGCAACAGCGTGATCCTCGGGGAAGAAAGAAAAAGCGACACAAGCATCCCACAGCACCGAAGCACCCCATGAGTGGCTTCCTTTTCTTTTTGGGGGCGGTACGACCCGAAGTGGCACAACAATTTCCAGGGTCAACGGTAGGACCTATCAGCAAAGAAATCTCGTCACGATGGAAAAACATGTCGCCTAACGACCGTGAACCGTGGCTATTGAAAGCGGAAGCAGATAAAGCTCGGTATGCGCAAGAAATGCAAGTGTATATGGCCAACCTCAAACAAGAAGAAGAACAACAGCAACAACAACAACAACAACAAAATCAATCAGCGTTTTTATCGATTCAAGAAAAAGGGACCAGGAGCGTTAGTGTGGATCATGGGGACACTTCCAATTTGGACATAGCTGATAACATACGAAACGATCCTGAAGATAATATGGACATGGATAATGATCAAATGATACCAACAACAGTCGTACAACAAAAAATGGCCAATCAAGGAAATACACCACTATCAACAACAACAACAACAACAACAAATATATCTTTCTCAGAGTCCCCTTTTTCATCATCGTCCACTGCTGGTACCGCTAGCCTCTTTCCTTTCTCTTATTCAAATGCACACACATTCTCTTCACCTTCTTCTATCCACCCTTTCAAATAGCTTTCCATTTTTTTTTTTTTTTTAGTCTCTAGCTTAGTTTCGGGGGTTTTTTTAGTTTACATAGTGTTACATATCATGCTTTTATCTTCTTCCCCTCTCTTGTAAATATATATATATATATATTCTCTTCTCCCATTAATAAACAGTTGTATCATTTTTATTTTATTAAACCTTGTGTCTTATTGTTTGCGATGAAGTGATGTTGTTAATAGTCAATACGACTTTATATATATATATATATATGTATAGTATGCCATTATTGTACTCGTTGATTCGAGGTGTCAGCACGTACTGTATGGAATAAGTCTCAGTGGGGAGACAAATGGGGAATAGATCCGAAATGCCTTTTTTTTTGTTATTATTTATGCAAAAAAAAGAAGTCAATAGATAAATGGGTCTGGAACCATGGGGACAAAATAGATAAACTCTAGATGTTCGGTACTTGAATGCGACGACGTAAGTGAGATATCTGAGTAGGTTCCGATTGAATAAATACTGGAAGAGTGTGTTTTGATGAAATTATACATTCTCTTCCTCCCCCCCACCACATTTCACATTTCATATATGCTCCTTATTGGCTTTAGTTTGGGGTTTCATTATTCGCTACTATACCACCTACCAAAAAAAAAAAAAAAAAAAAAGAGCTGGATAGGTACAATATGTCCATCCTAGCGGAGGCTGTGCTCGTGACACTGTCTAGGTTGATTTGTATGAACGGTAGAGTGAGAATAGGGCCATATTTTATATCAAGTCATCTAAAAAATCAGGTCCATCAGTCACTAGGTCACGAAGGGACATGGTATGCTAGTCATAGATGAGCTAGAAATCAGGGCAATAATGCACTCTAATGGGGATTGCGTGGACAGCAAGACCTATATTTTTTTTATATGATTAGCCTATCAGTAAGCCACAGGACTATCTCAAAAAAGTAAGTAAAATTTAAGACCGTCAACTAGTCTCTTGGGTATTCAAGGGCGAAATGTAGTCATAATGAGTGAATGAGGAGCAAAATACCTGGTAGGACAACTCACAAAACAGCTACAATAGTTACATTATTCATTATTTGATGGGGCATAGTATGGTTAATAGAATGTTTATTTTATTGAAATATATTGGTATATACTAAATCTAAAAGGAGAGAGACTCATTGTAACACAGGAAAGAGCTACTGGAGGCAGCATGAGGGAGATTCCGGCGGGGGAAGAGGTTTGACGAATGGTCAACACAAATATAAAAAGTGATTTAATGTACTGTATAATGTGAACAGAACATGAAAAAGACTATAATGGATATCTTTTAGTGAAGCAATAACAACTGTCAACACACTAATCTAATGAAGCGATGATCAAAAGGGATCTATTGCACAAGACATGAGAAAGACTAGTGGGACACTTTTCTTTAAAGCAAGTAAAAACATACATTTTTTATTCAATATATATATATATTAAAACTATGGACAAAGAAAGACTAAGCTAAGCTATTGGAGTCTTGAAAAAGCCAACCACTGAGTAGTTCTAAATCCTGGATCCAAAATGAAAGGGGTTCCCCATGCATCTTGTAATCCCTGAGCTGAAAACCCTTCTAAATTAGTCCTGATACTATTCTAAGTTCGACATGGCCTTATAGAAGTTGAATGGTGAAGAAAAAAAATAAAGGGAAAAAAGAAAGAATCAAAAGAAAGGGAACCGGGAAAAGAAAATAGGCAGAAGAGAGAAAATAAACATAATTCACGTGGGCGGGATTTGAAATGGTTTCCCGTGGGGTCTGGGCCTCCTGCTGGACAGTAGTCAGTTCTGACCATTTCCCTAATTTTTTTCATAGCCTTTTTGCAAGTTTTATTGTCAAGTAAAAGAAGAAGAAGAAGAAAAAAAAAAAAACAACCCTTAACATTTTTCATAATATCGAATTTTGTGTCTGAACTGAATCATACCATAACATATTTTGCTATCAAAATAAAAATCAAATGGAAAACAAATGCATTGTAAGTATTCATAGCGATATACAAAATACAGTAACTGTATCGCAGGATTTTATTGAAAGAATCACAAACGAGGGGGGGTAATATGTAGCGTGGCAATAATAAAGGGGGGGAAGAATGTGTATATACAATATATATATAATATCGATGTGTAAAAATCAAATATGTCATCTAAAGAAGGGAGGGAGGGGGAGAGATATGGGGAATATAATCATGCACTCTTCACAGAAGAGAGATAATTGGGATCATTGGCTAATTTTCTACTGAGGTTGTCGTACCATTTTTGGAAAGCGGGAAGCGGCAGATACCCACGTTCGGTGATTTGACCCAAAGTGACACCATCCATTGGCAAATCCTGAACGGCAAACGAGGTGACATAGTTGTAGAGGTTTTCAATCACTCGAGAAGCCATCTGACCGACTTGCGTCATAGAAACAGAGCTGGATTGTTGTGATCCCAGGGGTGCCGATTTGACAAGACTGGTGGCGGTAGTGGTGGGCTGGAGTGTTGATAATTGTTGTTCTACGGTAACCATGGGTTCAATGGATATGCCGACGGTGGCGGTCTGTGGTTGAGCTTGGTCAGTCATCATGGTGTCATTATTGGTATTGCTATTGTTGTTTCCTTTGCCTCCAATGCGGAAAATGGCGCTTGGTTTCTCGTTGGACAATCTATAAAAAAGGGTCACATGGTTGAGTACACTGAAGAAAGACGAAGAGAGCATAGTTGTAAAAAAAAAAAAAAAAAAAAAAAAAAAGTATCATACCCTCCAAGTAGTTGCCAGTCTTTGTTTGGCCATAATAAATGGACAGTTGCGGCAAATCCGGACTCAAACGGTATAGTGCCGAGTAAAAACACAACGAGGTGGTTGATAGTTTGTGCGTTCTCGAGTTCAAAAACATACTTGTTCACATCCACTTGCTGTATATTGGTTTGTACCTAGATGGAAAGAGAGAGTGGTTAGCAACTAAATCTATTATTATCGTTGTTATTATATATATTTCTTACAAGTTTACCGGCAGCAATGCATCCAAACATAATCAAATGGTTCGTTTCAGGGAAATAAAGCGCAAAATGGAAAAAAAGTCGCGAACTTTTTTTATTTTTTGACCAATAGATCACTCTGGAAAGCTCCAGCAAAAATCAAAAACTCCGCAGTGGAGGTCAAAAAATGGTGGAACGTTTTTTTTTCCATGCAAAAGGTTTTGGTGGGAAACAAACAAGATTGCCAGTATTGGACGATCGTCATCTAAAGTTTCGCTTGCTTTTTTTTGATCGGATAACATATCATATCGATAAAAAAAAAATCCCATGTCATACATACCCATTTCACACCAAATCGTTCCCTGCAACTATATATCTATATCAACATTGTTCTTGTGATTCAATTGATGTCGTCATTGAATTTATTCCTCTTTTGCTAGTTGATAAGAACAAAAAAAAAAAAAAGATTATCTTACGTCCATTTGCAAAAAGTCCTTGAATCGATCAAAAAAAGCGCTCAGGGCAAAAAAAAAAAAAAAAAAAAAAAAACAGTTTGAACCTCCGCCCTTTTTTGGGGAAACCTTTATCTTTTGACCTCTTCGGCAAGTCTTTCCATTTTCTCTCTTTCTCTCTTCATTCTTTTTTTTTATCTACTTGATCTTATTTAAAAAATGCCATTTGGAAGAAAGAAGCGTGTCTCAGAAAGGTTGGATTACTACTACAAGGTTATCAATACTACCATTCTCTCAAAACAAAACGCTGCCAGTGGTTTGATTCCTGCCTCGGTTGCTATCACTGTAAGTACCTCCCCCCAAAAAAGGCCCCTGCCCCTCGCTTAAAGTGAAATAGCACATAAATATGAAATTGACCTAACACTATGGTACTAATCTATTATAGAGTCATGGTGATTATACGGATGCGTGGGTTCGGTAAGCATAAAAACGAAAACAAAGGATTCTATATTTGGAATGGACTAGTGAACTCTTCTTTTTTTTTTTTAGAGATAACGTTTATTCTATTTATGCTGTATATGGCCTTGCTCTTGCTTATAGAAGATTGGATGACGATACGGGGCGAACGTGTAGGTTTCTCTTAGTGTTAGTTTTTTTTTTGTTGTGTTTGATGGAAACATTCTTTTGGTTGTTTCAGAATTGGGAATCGGGAAATCAAAAACAAAAAACTCATTCCATTACTTTTTGTCTTATCGTTTAGTTGAACTAGAACATGCTGTAGTCAAGTTGATGAGGGGGCTATTATTCTCAATGATGCGTCAATCTGCAAAGGTGGAAAAATTCAAAAAGTCGCAACACATATTGGATGCTCTTCATGCAAAGTATAAAACAGAGACTGGGGCCACTGTTGTCGGAGATAGCGATTGGGGTCACTTGCAGGTATGTATAGTACAATCATTATCCACTACCTTTTTTTATTATATACTGACCTTTTATTTTTATTTTGGGATCTTAGATTGACGCTACAAGTTTGTTTTTGGTGGCTTTGGCTGACATGACTTCTAGTGGATTACACATCGTCTACACTCAAGATGAAGTGGACTTTGTACAAAATTTGGTATTTTACATCGAACGTAAGTAAAATTTTGACTCATCCATATCATGCAGTCAATAGCATTGAATTAATATCAACTCTTTCCTCGTGTAGGTGCCTATCGCACACCTGATTTTGGGATTTGGGAACGTGGAGACAAGACAAACAATGGTCAGCCTGAACTGAACTCCTCGTCTATTGGTATGGCTGTGGCTGCTTTACAGGCAATCAATGGTGTAAATCTTTTCGGTGCTCGTGGTGGTCCAGCATCTGTACGTATAAATTAGATATTTGTTGATTATTATGAAATTATTTCTAATCTTCTCCTTTTTTTTTTTGAAAAAAAAAAATCTTAGGTGATTTATGTTTTACCAGATGAATTGACTAGAAATGCGACTACTCTTAAAAGTTTTTTGCCTCGGGAATCCAACTCAAAAGAAATCGACGGCTCTGTCTTATCTGTCATTGGTTTTCCTGCATTTGCCGTGGACGATCCTGCTTTGATTGAACTTACTCGGAAGGAAGCCAAGGAGAAGCTGGAAGGGCGATATGGATGGAAACGATTTTTACGGGACGGGCATCAAACATCGGTGGAGGATACGACTCGTCTTCATTACAACAACAGTGAACTCAAGATATTTGAAAATATTGAATCTGAATGGCCCTTATTCTTTACCTATCTTGTTCTTGAAGGTCTGTTTACTGGTGATCACGATCAAGTAGAAGAATACCGCAACAAACTCAAGCGTGTGGTGATTGACTCTGGTGATTGGGATCCGGAAAATCCAAAGGCACCTGCATGCAATGGTGATGACACTGGACCTACGCTACGAACTGACAATGATAATACACTCCATATTCCATTGGTGCCTGAATTGTACTTTGTGCCTGCTGAAAGTATAGATGCCGAACGCTCAAACCCCAACACTCAAGATCGAACTCCCAATGACAACACTCCTTTGGTATGGGCTCTTTCTCTTTACCTTTTGGGCAACTTGATTTATGAAGGTCTGTTATCTCCTTCCGAAATGGATCCTCTTGGCCGGCGATACAATGTGCAGAAGCAGAAACCCGATACAATGACTCAAATCGTGCTTTTAGCCGAAGACGAAGAATTACAAAGTGCCTTGGCTACTTATGGTTTGGAAACTCAAACAGTTAGTCAAATATCTCAACGATTCACTATCCTTCCACCTCGTGCATTGGCTGATGTTTACCATTCCTTGGGTCACAACACAAAACTTGGTCTTACGGGTCGTCCAAAAAGGTAAGTTAATCTTGTTGAGCAGCACGTTACAAATTGACATTGACTTGGCGCTGACTTTTTTTTTTCCTTCTTCTGTCTAGACCTGTCGGTGTTTTGGGTACTTCTCGACTTTATCGAATGGAAGGTCATATCTACGCCTTTACCCCGTATTTTATGGACAATGAAGCCTTTTATCTCAACGCCGATCCTGACTTGTTGGTATCTACGTTTGAAAGTGAACTGGCATTTGCGCGTGACAATTGGGCCTTCCCTGGTCGTCCAACATTGACGGTGGTGTTGACTAAGGAAATGATTATGGGTACGCTAGGCAAGGATCTATCGTTCCCTACCGATGCATCACGCAAGAACCTCCTCAATTTCTTCATGAATCTCCGCTCTGGTATGTGCAACAATGGTGTCCGTGTCCGACTCTGTCGCTTGGCCGAATCCCTCAACACTAGCAACATTGCATCGCTTGACTTTTTACTCGAAAAGGCAATGGACGACTGGCAGACAATTCTATCGAATCACAAACTTGGTAAATCGAGTTCGGATCGTCGTCGTCGGTTGGGATTCAACGAATATCAAACGCAAGCCAGTACGCCTGGTGCTCCTGGTACACCAAAGCGACGCAGCACCTCATTTTACGGCAAGGCTCTTGGTACTCCTTTGGACAAACTACATGATGAAGGTTATTTCCAGGATATTGCTGACGTTTTAGAAAACATGGATAAGAATCAAGAACCTGTCTTCAGACTCAAGGACCATGAAGGCGGAAGCCCGAAAATAGCGTCTGAACAGCTCTCTTCGAATCCCACTGCCTCTGCGACACCTCCCAAAGTTGAAATCACCAACAACGCCAACACCAACAGCGGTACCAATACACCATGTGATGAACCTGGCAGCTATTTCGAAAATGCTCTCTCACTGACACTAGGCGATCATACTCAATTCAACGAAGCCATCACAAGTCTGAAAGGATCTGTCAATCTCTACGATCAAATCGACCTTCTCCACTACTTGGTCTCATGCGAAGGAATTGATTACTACATTGGTGATTTACAGGCAACCACACGCTCTCTTTTGGAGGAAGTTTATCTCAAGGCAGTCCATCTTCAATACTGGTCCATTGCACGCCAAGCTTCGGGTTTACTGCGCAAGGTAGTCCCCTCGTTGACGATCAACATCACTGACCTCGTGATTCGACAAAAGCAAATTTCCATTGGATCGGGACAACATGAATATTTGATCTCCAGACCGGTGGGCCCTGATGCAGTGGGTGAAATGATCAGCAAACATTGCACGGATGATGTTCGTGAAGGACCCGTGGTACAAGAAATCCTCATTTACCTTGGTGGGTTTATTCGAACCAACCCTTCCATGTTTGATGGTATCCTCCGCCTCCGAACTCACTATATTATTATTGCCTTGCGTGAAGAAATTCGACGTATCAACGATTGCAATGAAGAAGAAGCGATTGAACACCTGATGCAACTCTCGCCATTTGAATTACAATCTTTGTTGGGTACTATCCTATCTGGACCAAGTTTATGTAAGGATGCCGATGTGCTTGTGCGAGACCGTGCTGCCGGTTTACTCATGCTGAACCGTGCGTTGGAATCACGACGATCAAGTATTGTGGAAGAGTATCATGAAATGGCGAATACTACCAAGAAGTCTGGAAGCTCAACCACCGACGATGACAACGTGAATGGCGCTGATCAAGAACCGATCCTTATTAACGAACAAGATAGTACGGCAACGGAAGAGGAGGAGGATGATACAGTGGTGATTCGTGCACAATCAGCTGGTTACTGTGATGGGAACTTTGCAAAGGTCGATATCAATGGAAACACAATGATAGCCAATTCTCGGGGATTACACGTCTGGGCTGTGGATCGGCATGATAAATTGGTTCTAGAACAAGCCTCCTTCGATACTCATATTTCATCGGCAGAAAGTGACAACTTTGTGAATTTTATCAATTGGCTGAAAGACGGCATGATTCTGGCGGTTGTTGCTCGGGACGATTTCACGGAACACTTGTCTTCGGGTGCTGTGGATACGTTGGAAGCTCTTGGTGGCAAATCTATTCGAAACGTCAAATATCGGGACTCATATGTTTTGATTACAGAAAAAGGTAAGTGGTTCGCTTGATGATGTCAGTCAATAGAGGCACGAACAATTTAATAATAATTTTTTTTTTTAGGTGATCCTGGCTCGGCTATTGAAGAGCACAAGCAAACTACACAAGGACCGACAAAAATGATAGAACGGCACTTCTCAACCAAAACTGAGAAACCCAAGAATGAAGAAATCACTGAAAAGAACATCCATCGCCTCTCACCAACATCAAAAGGACGCTGGCTGCGACGACGTATGAACGACGGAGCACTCAATCGGGTTCCTGATGATTTTTTCCCTCAAACATGGATGGTGTTGGACAAGTGTCATGGCATTGTGATCGGTACCCACTGCCTGCCGCGTGACCCGACGGTATTTGACAAAACACCTGGCGAATTCAACTTCGCGTTGGCGGTCGAGAGCTTTTTGGGGTGGTTTACCGATCCTGCTCAGCGACAAATTGCAGTGGAAATCTTATCACTCACTTACGAGTCGGTGCAACAGCAGCGCTTGGATGTGGGACAACTGATGCAAGGCAATGTGGATATCCCTGCTATCATGGAAGATGCTCAAGCTTCGTTTTGGTCAAACTGGGTAAATAAAAACAAGGATGAACTCGCTCTCTCGCCTCTCTTCAAAGACAACCGATTTGGCTATGACGATCACAAGGACTTGGCGAAACAATTGTTTTATGATTTACCTTTGGATGGCACTGATAGCACCCGTTCTTATCTTACCAAAAGCTTGGAACATTTGTTACCCAAATCCTAGTACTGTAAGTTTGGGTCTGATTGGTATTATTTTTTTTTTATTTCTATTTATATTGTTGAATACGCCCCTCCCTCCCTCCCTCCCTCCCTCCCATCTATCTCTCATTCATTCCCATGTTTGAAATACTAGTGAAATAATTACCCTTTTTTGAAATAAAATATATTTTTGAAATAAAAACTCTTGATTGGTGAAAGGATATATGAAATGCGTTATAGTCTGTTCAAACTGTTTCTCTCTGTCTTTTTTTTTTTTTTTTTCTTCCTTCCGTATTGCTTTTTGTCATTTCTTGGGGACGTTTGTTTTTTTGTATCGTATCGTCTTCGTCACCTTAAGCTGTTGATAAAAACGAAATAAAATAGAAATCAGTACGCCACTAACAAATTGGCATTAGTTACGATCGACTTTTGATGGAAGCCAGACCAAAAAATCATCCGTTTCTCTCACAAAAAAGCTTTCAAATCCCGCCCACGTGGATTTTTTTTTTCTGTTTGTTTTTTTTTCCCCTCTCTATTTTCTTTTTCCTTTTTCTCCTTCTTTTTTTTTTTCTTCACCATTGTAACTTTTTTGAAGTTATGGCCAACCTAGATTAGTGATAAGACTAGTTTAGAAGGGGGTTCAGATCAGGGATTACAAGGTGCATGGGGAAACTCTTTCATTTTGGATTTAGGATCTGGGAATGGGGCACATTCGTTGGCTTTTTTGGAGCCTTCATTAGCTTATTCCAGTCTTACTTTATCATAATTTGTATCTATCATTTAATTAAAATATACTCGTTTTTACTTGCTTCAATAAAAAAGTATGTTCCATTAGTCTCACTCATGTCTTGTGCAATAAATCATTGGGGGAGGGAGTTTTTTTTTTGCTACGATCACTGTTTTTTTGATTGGTGATGACTAGTTGTTGTACTTCAATAAAAGATATCCCACTAGTTCATTACACATGCCTTTTGTGTGGTATATTAGCTCTCATTTTGTGCTCGTCCCTTTATATTAGTATTGAACCATTCTTCAAATCTTACATTTGTCACATACTATCTTTACTATGATAAATCCCTGATAACAATGAACACCACACCTTTTCAATTACTATTTACTCACCATGCTTCAATAAAATATGCCTTCTTATACATCAATAATCATCATGTAACCCATTAGATTATAAATAATGCTGTTATTGTCGTTGTTTTTTGAGTGCTCCCATCTAACACCGTCTTTCAAGCTTACCCTTCATGACTATCTTCACCGCCCCCTCTAGTGATTGTTGAATAGTCTGAGGTCACTTGATATGACATACGAACTTATTCCCTTTCTTGAATGAACATAGGGCGTTGTAAAGTATTGTATTGTACTGGGTTTCAATGAATGGGGATGAGTCGAATTTCTTGAATGGTTTTAAAAAATGGTCTTGCTGGACGCATGAAAAAAAGGCAGTGAAGGACGCATAAAAGAATAAGCAAACAATGATGAGCAAATAGAAATATGATGATTTAGGCGCACTGGAAGGCATTCTTCTACCATAAAGCAGCCTTTTTTTTCTTTCTTTTTTTATTTGCCTTTCTTGTTGAACTGCATCATAGTAGCAAGAATCAAGGCAACTTTATAAATCAAAATGATTATCCAACTGAGAATAAGTGAATAATTTTGTTTTTATTAGCGAAAAGAAAAACTAACAATTTCTATTAAGGAAGATCTGTAATATATATAACTATGAATATGATGGGAGGGGGGGATCATGAATGAATACAAAATGAAAACATAAAAAATAAATCAAGCTACTATACTAAGAGTTTTCTATAATATCTACAAAGGGGTCCTTGGTTTCAATAGTAATGGCACCGGATGAAAGAGGAAAATGGATCTTGTATGCGTGTAGCATCATGCGGAAGGTATCAGTGTAAGGTGTTTCATAATTAAAATCGCCAATGATGGGATGGCCAATAGATTGTAAATGTACACGAAGTTGATGTCGACGGCCTATATACAATATATATAAAGATCAGTGATCCTTTCCCTTGCTTATCTTTCCACCCTACCCCCTCCCGTTGCCATGCACAGGTCTACTTTTTATGACTATAGTTCGGTTTTTTCTTTTTCGTTTTTTACCAGTTTTCGGAAATAAGAGTACTTTAGTGACAGGAATCTTGGAGGCGACATCATGAGACTGGTGTACCGGGAGGTGATAATATCCTTGCTGAATCACTTGGATAGTGGTAAAAGAAGGTTTTCCAGTGGGAAGGATGGCCATACGGAAAGGATGTGAAGGGTCATTGCCAATAGGCTTGTCCACGCTGATCAAGTGTTTTGCTGCTGCTGCTGCTGTCGTTGTTGTTGTTGTTTCTTCCAAAGCCGACGTTTCCTCCTGCTCCAGTCCAGGTATGATATGTCCATGGACAATGGCCAAGTATGTTTTTTCCACTGACCGTTGTTCAAATAACTTGCAGACCTTTCCAGCCGCTTTCCTTGTCAAGGCCTGTACATATATTCCAGACGTGGCGTAATCGATCTGATGGACATTTTTCAAGGGTGGCAAGTCAGGGTACTGTTGTTGAACTAATTGTTCCACTAACAAATATAAGACAATGTTAATACATACGTATATGAGTAACGTTACTTTTTTTTTTTTTTTTCTCTACGCATACCTGATAGGTCGTTTGGTTGTTTTGGATCAGGTTGAATTCTGCAATCGTAAGGTTTGTCCACCACAAAATAAGAATCATCTTGATACACAACTTGGAGTGGTTTCAACAATCGGTCGCTGCTAAGGTGCTCACCAGTTCCACTCATGATTCATTGATGTATACTTTTGAAGAAAGGAAAAAATAAATAAAAGAGAAGTGTTTTTCTGCCCTGAAATAAAAAAAAAAAGTATTCGAAAAATAAAAAAGACGGAATATTCAATTCCCGCGTGCCCATGATGCCCAGATCAAAAAAAAAAAAAAGTTTCAAATTTCTATTTTATTGGATAGAAAGAGGAGGGAATGGATGAGATAAACTAACTAACGTTACAAAAGGGATGAGAGAGGGACATAAAAATAAATAAAGAGGGGGAATAACACTCAATCTAGTTCTTGACACCAACACAGTAAGCCTTGCCAGTATCGAGGTTATCACACAAGTGGTCACCGGCGTGGTGGAGACCCTTGTTCCACTTGTACAAGTCGGATTCCTTGATACCGTGCTTCTTGGAGAAGGAAGTACAGTCAGCATCGGAAGGAAGGACGGTTTCGTACTTGTTACAGTTGGCAACAATGTGACGAACAGCGTTGGAAGGAGCCTTGGAGCTGGTGGTGGAGGGCTTGGAAGGCTTCTTCTTGGAGGGCTTGGAGGGCTTCTTCTTGGAAGGCTTGGAGGGCTTCTTCTTGTTGTTCTTCTTCTTTTCGGAAAGACAACGCTTGGCATGGGTCTTGGAAGCCTATATATACAAAGCCAATTAATTATCCATGCCATTGGTATCCAGAGGGTGTTAAAAAAGAAATACTTACAGCAGCACAGAGAGAGCCCTTGGGGATGCTGTCAATCTTAAGACCGTGGTTGTAGGTCAACAAGTCTTCAACAGTAACACCAGCCTTGCTAGCAATGGAGGTGACGGTATCGTTTTCACCAACTATTGAATAATAAAGAGAAAAAGATTAAAAATCAAAGACTGGATGGGTAAAGGTTGTTTCGCAAGTCGACTTACCGGAAACGAGCTTGGTACAAGCGTGGGTGGGGTGGACAGCACTGGCCATACCGGCAATGGCAAGAGTAGCGACAGCAATGAGAGAGAACTTCATGTTAGTAAAATGAAAGGAAGGGGTGGGGTTGAGTTAGTTTTCGGGTGAAGGGGAAAGGTAGGGAAAGAATAAAGAATAAAAAAAAGAGATCGAAAAAGAATGGCGGCTTTATATTCAAATCGAGTGCTTGACTGATCGGGAATTGAAAAAAAATTAAGGTTCTATTGAATGAAAGCAAGGCGTGCATCGTTACCGTTTTTACTGCTCCAAAGAAACTTTACATTTTTGAGTTGAGAAGAAGTATTTTAGCGTGTTAAAAGCATACAATGAATCAACAATGATTTTAAAAGAAATCACCATTTACTCCCAATTATTTCATTATATGTTGATAAAGAAACCTGTTTTTTTTTGTCGGTGACTTGAGAAGATCGTCTGTTATATAGACAAATACGGTCAATTTGTACAGTGAGAAAAATCAAATAACCAATTGGAGAATTATAATACTTTTTTAAAAAAAGTGGCCAGATATGTCAACGAGAATCTCGGACCTTGTATCCTATATTATATTTTCCCATTTCATTTCATGTGTGATACCATCACACGAGATATTCTTTCTTTTTAACTATTTGATGACAAGCTAAACGAACATCATCGAATATCCCAATTTTCTATTTTTAATGATAGTAAAAACACCATTTACAATTTTTTTTAGTTGTTTTTTTTTGTCCCCACCTCTCCAAAAAAGTAAGCACCATCTACCTTACATGGGGTTTATGCATTCATCTTACCGGATTCAAGCACCGATTATTAATCTTCCCTCTTTTCCGTTCATCTAGGCTCATAAACAATCTGTAACACAATCAATATTTGCTGTATGATAAGAATATTGAGTATTATTTTTATCATTATTATTTTTCAAAGAAAGGAAAAAAAAAGAATCCAGGTACCGCACCGATATATTGTGGTGAGATGGAAGCCCTTATTGAAAAATTCCAGGCACAATGTCATTTAGCGTACATATTCGATGGCAAATTACTGTTTTCGGCAAGGTACCAATGCAAACGTGTTGAGATAAAAAAAAAAAAAACGCAATGAAAGAAGTTGTGCAAAACGATCTATACCAAACTATTTTTTTTTAGTCCGATGCTAGTACCCTATCGTAATAATCCGAACAGCCTATCCCATCGAAAAGCAAAAAAGCAAAGACCCCTTTACCCCTGGAATAAATATAAATGATTTGGATTGAAGAATCGAGTTTTATTTATTTATTTTGTAAGTAAGCAGATAATATATATAGCCAACTGATGCATGAACTATCTATAACTAAATCTAACCAACATCACCAAAGTTTAGGATCCGCCGTGTCATTAGGATATTTGGTTGGGTAAATCAAAGTGCTATTGCAATTCGTAGCGTTGTTGTTGTGGGTAGGAACGAGATCCATTCTTTTGACAGGTCCCTATTTGAATAAGAATAGATTAGTGATGGCCTCCACATCAATCTAAAAAAAAATATGTGCTATTACCTTCACATGGAAATAGATCCAAGTTTCCACCAAATGACCCTCCGTATTGCATCGAAGATCAGGTATCATATTGAACTCTTTCTTGATGACTTTTTGCACCAGACTTGTAGAATATTTATGACCGGGAATAATACCATTGCGTTTAAGTGCTTTGTAAACATTGTATTTCTTGTGAAGTTTCATAGTTGTGTTGTAATAGTCAATCATGCCTTGGAAGGGATCATTCTTCTCGTAGCAGCTGGGTTCGAAGGTTGACATGCAGGTTCCTAAATAGACATATTGTTAGTATATATATATAATATATATAGCCTTTTTTTGCTCTATCCTTCTTTTTTTTTTTTTTGACAGTCGTACCGTGTTTGTTCCATTCATGAGACCTAGAAAAACAAAAAGACAAGTTAGTGTTGACTATACGAAGGAGTGGCTGATTTTTGTTTATATTGCTCCCTTACCAGAAGTCGTCAACATGACCTATACATCATATACACCAAAACAAATGGAAGAGGGACAGAGAGTTAAACAAATATAAATATAAATATATATATATATATAGAGAGAGAGAGAGATGTGTGTTAAAGAATTGGCTTTTTGTTGTTTACAAAAGATAAAGTTCTTTACCCTTACCCGCAGAATTGGGCCAGTCGTTGTTCATTTCTTGAAGTAGTTTGAACGCCCGTCGAGAAACCAGGATTTCAGTGATATTGGTGTATTCACGTTGAGGATCGCAATTAGATGGCTAAAAAAAGAAAAGAAAGATGGTTAGTCAATCAAGTGTATGAGTTGTTTTTGTTTTCGGGTTTACATAAGATCCGTTGCAAAAGTCATTCCAAAGGCCATGAACCGTCCAGCGATCTTCATACTAGAAAAATAAAAGACTAATAATTAGTCTCTAGTGATAGTCTTGTAAAATAGAAATATCGACATGATACCTACCCCAGCATGGACATCCCAGAATTGACTAAAGAGAAAGAAAGAAGGGAGAGAAATTAAAAAAAGGTGCATAAATTTACACTCCGGTGATTTCATTTGTACCTGAGCAAAAAGAGCCCTGCTTTTTTCTCGATACAGCATGAACCAAGGGAAGTAGTATTGGCAGAAACTGAGCAGCTTTGCGCAGGATGTCTTCCACAATGGTCGCTAAAGGAAGGCAAATGGTGTTGTCTAGCAGAAACAGCATTTGTCATCAACGAGCATAGCAGAACAATGCCTACCCAAATTTTCATCATCATTATTATTATTGCGAAGAAGCAAGAGTAAGGGTGAAAATGATAAAGATAGAATGACAAACAAAAAAAAAAGTTTTTTTTTATACGCCACCAAGTCAAATCACACTAACACGAATCACATGAACAAATGTTATCACGTTTCGTCTTCAATAAGCTTGATTGACGTTATATGATATGATCTATACAGTATTATATATATATTCATTTATTAAAACACAAAAAAAAAGGTTCCAAGCAAAGAGAAAAACATTTATGTATATTTTTACAGAATTAGGCATTTGAAAACGTGATTTTTTTTATCCAATCAAAAGTATGACATGTGCAACGTTTTTTCTTTTTTTTATCTTGGAGACTGGTATACTCGATACATGGATGATTTTTCATCCCATGAATCCAATTTATGTGGAACGTGAGCCGTATCAGGAATGGATACACTATAATACTCATCGCTATTATGCTTATAGCTTTGAGCTGTTAATGCTTGATATCTGTCATCCAAGTCAATGCACAGGGTCTAGACATGCATATTTTTTTAATATTAAATTAGCGGCATATAGCGGTGATTCAATTTTTTTTCATGGATCACTCACGTAGGTCGTTTTGCACCAAAAGCAATACCAAGAAGGTCTTTGATACACTAAATTATAATGTATCCCTCGTATGTTTTCTGTAGCATTCAATCGATCGCATAATTCAAGTAAAAAAGTCTCAAACTAAAAAAAAAAAAAAAAGTTAGCGCATTGATGGAAATAGTACTATCATTTTACAATCTGTACCTTTGCACGGATCATACGATACCTCCATATAAGGATCAAAGCGGTAAAGAACATTAATAGAGATAGCATCATGAAGTAAGTGGAGTAAATGTATTCAAATAGAATAAAAACAGAACTACACTCCAATGTCCAACATCCCAATAGAAAAAGAAACCATACCCATGGCCCTTTGGGTGGAGGGCATGTGTTGACAGCATCATGAAATACATCCAAGATGGATCGGAAATCGTGTTGAGTCCACTATAAGATACAATGTTGGATTAACAAAAAATTTACAAAGAAAAAAAAAAAGGACATACTTTTTCTTGTATATCTTCGCTATTATAGTCGTGATCAAAACGCCGTTGAGAATTCAACTTCAATTTAATAGTTTTCATGGTGAAATTTTGACTAATATTTGACAAGAAAAAGCAACAATAATAAAAATCACAGCATTAGAATTGATCAGTTTAAATATCATAGACATATACAATTAAGAATTATATTATCATTAATCAATTTATTCATTCCTGATATTTTAATCTTGCTTACATTAGTATTCTTTTGTAAAAAAAAAGAATGGTGGGGAATACATTCAATCGACAAAAAGAAAGAGATGAAAACGGACTTTATTGAATATAGGAGCAGGTAATAATTTTAAAAGGAGAAGACACAATAAGAATAGAAGAAAATAGGTTTGTATTTCGGTAAAAGGAGGCCGCAAGTAGAAATAAAAAAGTAAGGAGGGCAAAAAAAATGTCATCGTTCGTTGCCTTAAAAAACATGGTTTTTATTTCAAAAAATCCATATAGTAAAGGTTCACTATAAAACCATAATACACATATATACTAATCTGATACCATTTTTTTTTTTATTACCAAAACTAAATATAACGCTGGGCATGTTCCAAACCTATCAGATAAAATGGCATATAATCAGTAGCGGATCATTTCAAAGCCCGCAACTACCCCTGTTTTTTGAAGCTTACCAATGCTTGGGGAGCAGGGTCGTTTCTAACAGTTGTCACTCTTTTTGTGCCACCTTTTCAGTCAATAGACCGAGACGATCTCCATAAGAGAGCATGTGTTCAAACATCACGGAGACTCACATCAGAAGCTTGTTGTCCTCCCGACCAGTCTACCTGCCCCCAAACCAAAAAGTAATACAACATCGAAAACCTTTTTCCCAACTGGGACGTGGTCACGGTACAAACCTACTGTTTTCTTTCTCGTTGCTTTTTGGACAGGAGAGTTTTTTTTTTGTCGAAAATATACATATATATAACGTATGTGGAAAAAATACTCGGTCCTAGTTGATAGTTGTTTAGCAATTACTTTCTTATCAAAACTACTCTGTGTATTTCAACTATTCTATGTTAGTGTGCTTTATCATTATAATTTACTTTTTGTAGTATTATGTAGGCTTTATTTTCTACGTGGTGTCGCAAAGTATGATCATAGGGGGAGGGCTTTATTGGCCTAAAGGGAGGCGATAAGTTCTGGATCTGTAATGTTACAAGCATCGCATTGTATTTGGAGAGTGATCTCTTTTATTCATTTAAAAACACTATGATATATGATACGTTATTGAAGGCATATAAGCATTTTTTTTTATTATAGAAAATCATATAGTTAAGCAAAACTAAGAAGGACGCATAGTACACGGCAAGCAGCAAATTGTTCTACGGTAGAATGAAGGGGGCGGGGGAGAAGACTATTCCACGATGTGTGGCGACTATTGAGAGTGAAGGGCAAACTATTTTATAGTGGAGCTGGTAAACTAAATAGACCATGTCGTTCCATGCTGAGTGCAAAGTCAGAATAAATAGAAAACCATAGTACTATCAATGTTGAGTAGTGGCTGTTCTTGTTATGATATGAGAATCATCATGTTGCACGGGTTGACGGTTGTGAAAAAAAGATGGGGGTAGCGTTCCGTTTCCACAAACCAATCGGTAGGACAGGCCCTGACCTCAATTTTAAATCCCGCACACATGGATATTTATTTGTTCCATTCTTTTCTTTCTCTCTCTCTCTCTCTCTCTCTCTCTCTCTCTCTCTCTCTCTCTCTTTCTTTCTTTTCATTTTTTCTTCGCCATTCAATTTTTTTGAGGTTATGTTGGACTTAGATTAGTATTAGGACTGGTTTAGAAGGGGTTTCAGACAAGGGATTACAAGATGCATGGGGAAACCCTTCCATTTCGATTTCAGGAATGAAGATCACCATTAGATGGCTGTTAGGAGCCTTCATTAGCTTAGTTTAGTGTTAGTTTGTTCATAATTTGATTATATATTTGAATAAAATATGTCTCATTTTACTTATTTCAATGAACAATTTTCCATTATGTTTTATCATGTCTTGTACAATAGATCCCATTTTGCTATAATTACCGCGTTTGATCAGTGTTGACCATTGTTGTGCTTCAATAAAAGGTATACCTTTAGTATTTCTCATGGCTTCTACAGTATATTAGCAACCTTTTTACAATTGTCCGTTTGGCTTAGTGTTTGCTATTTTTCAGATCTCCGATTCGTCTCACTCATGCCACCTTCAATAGATCCCTGCTACAATGAACCTGTAACTCTTAGTTTAGTATATACTATATTACTTCAATAAAACCATGTCCTTTTCATTTACCATTACCGGACCCCATATGATAGTCAATAATGTCGCTAGTGTAGTTGTTTTTGAATGTCTTTTAAAACGCTTACTTTCTACCGCATCTCACCATGACTATTTTCTCTCATAATACCCCAGCGATTGATTGGCATCCATAGGTCAATTGATATCAATGTTGACCTAATCATCCTTGATTAATTTAATTTATGAACATAGGCCATGGTATGAGAATACTCGCTTTGTATTATTCTATAGAGAATTTTTTTTCCTGGTTTCCGATTAGCATTTTATCGTTATACATATATAAAGCCCATAAGGTTAGTTTTTGATACCACACTACCATTCACATTAATAAACCAAGATCACTCAGTCACTGTGACCGTCGCAATAAACTATCTGCCCCTCCACCATTCATATTAATCAATCAAAGACATACCAGCACATATCCTCTATTAGACATACTGTATACATCCTGTCCATTGTTTTACTTGCATACGGTAAAAATAAATAAATAACTATAAAAAACAAAGAAAAAGTCAGTTGGATCCAATGGGTTGTACACCAAAGACCGAGATTTCAGAGGCATCAATACCCATCTAAACGTTTCCCTCCTTCCATAAATGCATTTTTTGTCCCCCTACTCTATGTCGCCTCTCTCTCTCTCTCTTTGACCTTTCTCTTTTTTAGATACGTAAGAAAAGCCACGACTAGGTGTCCGCTTAATGGGTTCAGGAAAGCAATAATATTATAGCAGATGCTTTTTGTTCTTTACCTTACTAAACCTATTTTAATATAATTTATCGTTTGTGTCTACCGAGGAACTGAGTCAAGACATAACAAGTCCCCGCCTTACCGCGAAAAATTTCAAGGAGCATCATCTACATCTGGACAAATTCATCCAGTTTATGCGATTGGAATTGGGGAAGGGTGATGTTATTATTATAATTAACGCTCTGAGGTCAGCAAAAAAAGGAAAAAAAAATTCTTTGATTGCATCATTTTCAAATTGCAAAATATGTCCTGTTTTTCTTTTAAAATGTAGTAAAACACATATGTACCAATGTATGGTTCAGAATTACTTGGTATCAAAACAGGCACATGATATTGTGATCTGACAAATTGATTGTGAATTGGGTACGCGCCTGTGAAATCGGACTTCAAACGGCCTTTGATTTTTTTTTCGGGCTGTTCGACTGTAAAAACAATCAGGAGCTCAATTCTTTTTTCTCTTCTTCTTTCTATTCTATCTATCCATCTATCTAATAACCCTTGTCTAATGCCTAGAGGTAATATATACAAAGAAAAGTGAAAAAACCACCGGCCTCTTTATGTATTATTTAGACACTGATTATGATTTATGAATGATATTTTGTCATTCATCTGTGTATTTTAGGACGACCACCAAAACACCCCAAACGCGCCGCTACTTTGCAGGACAAATCCAGTCAAGCAAATTCCTCAAAATCAGAAACAGATGATTCCAGTTTACGGAGGAGCTCAAGGAAACGTAGAACCTCGACATATCAAGAAGATGGCCAACAATCGAAACGACGGAAAGAGGACGTATCACCACCATCGGAGGAAACAACCAATGATCAAGAAAGTGAAATAGACGAGGCTGGTGAAAGGAAGATAGACAAACATGGAAATCTCCAAGATGGTAACTGGAAAATAGACATTCCTCAAACAAAATATATGTGAACAAACTCAAATTAATATTATATTGTAGACCGTGCATTCAAGGTACCCACTTTTACATTACCAACACGAGGCGAAACGTTGCTTATGCTTGCTATGGACCCAGCCAAAATTATGGGATTTCGTGACAGCCATATATTCTTCAACAAAAATCCGACATTGGAACGTGTACGGCTCAGCGAAGAGGAGAAAGATATTCTAGTGGAACGGAATATGGTGTTATCTTGGTTTCGACATCGTGATGTAGCAGTGGTAACAGCTCGATCCGTCTTCAAACGCTTTGGTGCCAAGATTATCAAGAAGGGAAAAAGGTGCAGGGACGATTACTTTGAAGCAAAAGCAAGGGAACAAGGATACACTGGGGAAACCACAACTGTCGAAAAAAAATCTGAAGTAATGGCTCTTGGACATGCGGACGATCCTTTTGGACTTGATCATTTGGATGATTCATTTAGTCATTCTCGGCAATCGATACTCAACAACAACAAGATTAGCAGCATTCATGTCACCGATACTTCACTCAATCATCAAACTTGGCTTCATCATTCTGCTCTAGCTTCTCGTCGATTCAATTCTCAATTGCGCCATTGTAGAGATAGAAAATCCACCTTTTATGATGCCCATACTAATATCAACCAAGTCCCATCAGCAACGCAGCCTACAAAATGCCAATTTATCTCTCTCAGCAACACCACCACCACCACCACCAAAAAACCAACTTTATCTGATGATAACGTCACCTTTGTAAACCCATCTGGAACAACAATTACATTCGATGATGATGATTCCTCCGTCTCCTCCTCCTCTATAACATCATCAGCAACAATTAGACACCTTTCCCAAATATTGAATCACTACAGTGAATGCAACTCGAACGACATTTTAAACTCACTGCCTTCTCATATCCGACCTATGGTATCAGCCACTCTTCTGAATCCACCTTCATATCTGTCCAACAATGATGATGATGAATATCCTATTGCAGTATCTGAAAATCAACATCAAGATGCATTTCCAATGTAAGTATGAGACGAAGGAACAGGTGATAGAATGGTTTAAAAGCTAACGACTTTTTATTATAGTGATTTTACACGGTTTGGAATGTCTCGACCAATGATACAAGGTCCCACCGCTGTCATCGGTAAAACGCAATCAATGATGGCTCAACAACATTACTTGAATCAAGTCTATCAGTATGTCAACTTCACCAAAAACCTTCCTCAAGCAAATCAATTCAACACACATCCACCTTTTCCACCACAACATATACCACCAAAGATGAATGGATCAACGACAGCTTTGTCAAACTCCCAGGTATGATATCCCCAAAAGCATTTCCTTCTCCTCGCCTCCTTGATTTACTGATGGATTTTTTTTTTTTTTCTGT
Source organism: Absidia repens (assembly GCA_002105175.1). Taxonomy (NCBI): domain Eukaryota; kingdom Fungi; phylum Mucoromycota; class Mucoromycetes; order Mucorales; family Cunninghamellaceae; genus Absidia; species Absidia repens. The sequence goes on along the minus strand of MCGE01000033.1, from coordinate 24,892 downwards.
TAAAAAACAAAATAGAATGTAGCACCAAATTATCAACAAAAACAGATGACAAGTCCTACGCAACCATTGAATGAGAATGTGAACAACATCAATGGTGTGACATCAGAAATAGAGGTAAGCAATATATATATATATATATTTGAAAAAGGGTATCAGGGCTGATGAGCTTGACCAACACGTATTTATTGTAGATTCCGCCACCATCAAAACCATCCGCTCAATGCGCCGAATGCAATCAGATCAAAGTGCCAGCAAAACAAACTCAACCCAACCATGGTGATGGGGAGGAGGAGGAGGATGCAGCTACCATATGTGATGACTTTAGCATGGTGCCTTGCTCTAAATGCCAGCGACGATATCATCCTACTTGTGCCAACTTGACAACACCTAAACAATTGGCGGCGGTGGAATCTTATCCTTGGTCCTGTCCTGAATGCAAGATTTGCTGTATTTGTAATTCAGCGGGTGATGAAACAAAATTAATGATTTGTGATGGATGTGATCGTGGCTGGCATACTGACTGGTAAGTGAGAAAGGAGGAGGGAGAGAGGAAGAGAGGAATGAGGTTGCATTTTTTTTATGTGCTTACTTTTGTTTTATTTATATATTGATGATAGTTGTGCTCCTCCTGTCAACGAAATCCCAGAAGGTAAGAAAAGAAAAATAAACGCCATTCCAAAGACCATCTGATAATCTAATCCGTCTGACTTCCTTTTATAAACAGGATCGTGGCTTTGTCCCCTTTGTGCTGTTTGCCATAGCTGTGATAGTGTCAATGTAGTGGATGATGTCGACTCGGATCTTGTGGATGCTGTGGCGCCTCCTACGGACGATTACCCATTCTCGGTGTACTTGGCGACGTATTGCGGCCCATGTCATATCAATTTTAAAGAAGACCGATTTTGCCCAGTATGTATGAAATCGTATGCGGATGGCGATGATGTAGCGGACGACGATAAGGAAATGGTGGCGTGCGACTCTTGTGATCGATGGATTCATTCCAGGTGTGACGATACGTTGACCCACGAACGATACCAGGAACTCTGTGATGATGAAGGTGCCAAATATTCATGTCCTCTTTGTACTGAACGTGTGGAACCATTGGATCCAAATTCAAGCTTAGCGACAATGGCACTTCAAGGATTGACACGTCCATCTGGTTATGTTACTGGAACAATCGCTGGAAAGGTAAATCATTCCTCCCCTTTTTTTGATCCCCTCCCCCCCCCAAAAAAAAAAGAGAGAGACAATATATCCCTTCCCCTGAGTATGTGTATTGAATTCTTTTTTTTTTTTTTAATATACATAGGTGAAGACACGCGCGCTGATTGACTACAAGGATTACAAGGTGGGTGTACCTGAAATTGTCGGTGCCGGATCGACAGAATTGCCAACTTGATTTAGTTTAGATACAATCAATAGTTTTGTTTTTTTACTGAATAAAAATATGTTTATTGAAGATTAATATTGTGATAATGATGAAGACTGATGGATAGAATGTTTGTGCAGGGAGGACGGATGGTATGACAATAGAAAAAAGGCAATTTATTCAAGTATATAGTCTATACAGAGGGTGATTTATTAAAACAATAAAAACAACAAAAGTGAGGTCAGGGATAATATCTATATAGTGCAGGGATGCGGGATGGATAAAACACTAAAAAGCATATATGCATAAACTAAAGAATAACTACATCTAAGAGGGAGGAGATATTACTGCTGAAGGGGTATCTATGGATTGGGACGATGCTTCATGATTGATCCAAGACAGGTATGAATTCCAACCAAGGGCGACAATATTGGTGACCATCAAACGATGATTCAATGGGACAAAATAAAAATTGAATAATTGAACCGTAGGCCATAACTAGAATTTAAAAAAAAAAAAAAAGCTTCATTATTAGAATGACATGCAAACCAGACGTTTTTGGTTACCTTGTAATTGTTGATGACAGCAGTTGTATAGCCATGGTCGAGTTTTTCTTTTATTTCTTGTACGGATTTGCCTTCAAATAAGCCTTGTGTAGAGAAAAACACTATTGTTGTATTGTTGATATGCCAAAGTTAGTGAGAATGAATTGGAGGGAGGGGGAAATTGTTAAGGGTTGATATATGACTTACCACCAATAAAAACAGGAGCAAACAGGACTTGATCAATGGCCACCTTCTTTACCAACGCTGAAACAAGTAAATAGCATTGTTAAAGTACTGTACAGTATTAAAGTGGGTTCAAACAAAGTGAAGGAAACTTACTTTTAAATGGAGTTGATGCCTTGACGTTGTGTTCCAGAAGACGATACCAAGTGCTATGAAAACACACTTCCCAAGTCAGCCTAGCAGTTATCGAGTTTCCCATATACTCTTATTTTTTTTTTTTACCTTAAAGCGGGACCTGCCACGGCACCACCAAATACCATCATACGTCCCGTCCTTAAAAAGTCATGTTGTTGAATACCTTGCTTTTCGACAATTTGTTGAGCGATCGTGTCGCCAGCTCCAAATAAACAGGCTAAAGGAAAAAAAAAAAGTATAGGTCAATAATAACGATATTAATATTGATAGCAAAAATACATATGTAGAGTTTTTTTTTTTTTTTTACCTGTGCTGACGCTTTGAATAAAAATTGGATATTTCGTTAGTAGTCGATTGTAAAGTGCTATCATAATTGTGGAAAAAGGAAGAAAAACTTTTTTTTTTTTTTTTTTTTTTTCGTGCGAAATCCCCGCAATATATTCAACAAGTTTTTGGAACAGGTTTTTTTTTAAAAAAAAAGGTCAAAAAGGTCAGTGCGTTTATTAGATTTCATAAAACACCAATCACCACACATCAAAACAGTCATTGATAAAGGGATACAAGAAAGTGAAGAGCGAAGATAGGTCATTGGAGGGGGGGGGACTAATATTACTAATTAATAAACTACACTAGAGATGAGCTTCCTTGAATAAATTGAATTTAAGCAATGGTAACTTCAACCTATAAATAAAAAGAGAGAAATCATCAGTATCAAATTATAATCGGTAATGTAGTAAACATTAACTTACTTCGACTCCGGGTTCGATAGAGATGGAAGTGATTTGCTTGACAATTTCAGAAGGAGAGTGCAAATCAATCAAACGCTTGTGGATACGCATTTCAAAACGATCAAAGGTTTCGGAACCGTTACCACAGGGGGACTTGCGAGTGGTGATACGCAACACCTTGGTAGGAAGACGCACAGGACCCTTGACCTTGAGTTGCTTGTCCTTGGCACGCTGGATGAGATCAGCCGACACCTTTTCCAAGTTCTTCACATTACGAGAAGTCAAAGTAATGCGAATACGGTGGATCCTATTTGAAAAGCGAATATGTAAGTTTATTTGTCTCTAGATATATTATCCTACAGTATTTGTCACTTACTTGGGTTGGACTTGTTCTTCAAGACCAGCTTTTTCAGAGGAGTTCTTAGCCTAAATATAATCATCTTTCATTTAGTTTCCCCTTAAAAAAAGTATTTTTTTCGGTATATCTTTTTCCTTTTTATAGCCAACTTACGACGTAAGACATGATGGATAATTCTCAGCGGTGACTAAGTCAAGCAAAAATAAAAATAAAGTGAGGAAGAAAAAAACAAGAAGTGCAAAAAGAAAAAGTTTTTTTTTCTTAAAAAGCCACCTCCTTGGAATAAATGAATCTCCGCCTTTTAAACCCAGGCGAAGATCCATTAATATCGATAGTTGTGTCATATCATTTACGTGAACAAACCGATCCTCCCAAATTGATACATGAAATAAAAAAAAATGCTGTATTCGACGTTTTTTTTTTTTTTTTTCCTTTAATTGTAGTATACTACTAATTGCGTGTTCCCGTATCCATTTTTATCCGCTCATTATTTTCATCGCTTCATATCTTCAATTGTATATAGCGTATGCGGGAAACTTTCTGTACGCTTTAATCCTCATCGTGGATTTTCCTATAGGGATAAACATGTATGAAAATGCGAGACCATAACGTCCATTTATTCGAATTACACCAGTTGAAATATAAGTAGATCCAGGGATAGTACAGTACAATCGCTTCTCCGCATGACTGATAGATCTGAAAGGAATTTAAATTCATGCATGAATTGAATTTCTTATTTTGGTAATTTATATATATATATATATATACGATGATGATATTCCTTGAGGAAATAAAAAGGATTTATCCATTAGTGTAGTGAATTGTTTGCGCTTGCTTTGTATTATACCATTAAAACAACTCGATGTCATTTTTTTATGCCTGGGTCAGGACATGAGGGATGCCACCATCGTACGGTGCAGTTTACATATATAACAAGAAGGTGATCCACATAGGGTTTATGACAAGAATATTTTGGTATGATACATAGTTGACAAAAACCTTTTAACCACATGTAATAATGTAATTGTAAAGGCGAAAAGGAAAAAAAAAAAAAAAAACAAAAAACGTTCCATGGCTCGGTTAGTGTTTCTTTTTTATATAGAAAAACCTTATGCACTGAGCTTCGCCTTATACCATGCCTAATACCATTTTTGATGCATCTATATCAGCTTGGTTGTTTTTCTACACGAATAAGCATTGCATAGTGTGCGCATACCCATCCAACAATACAAACAAAAGATATGAGGCGATACAAAATAAAAAAGACACAAATATAAGTTATGACAGTGAAACAAAGCTATGTAATCTAACTAAAATATCGTGATACATAACTAGTGGTGAGGGGTTTAGGTGTGTGTCAGTGTGAGGGTATCTTGTTGAAGAAGAAATATAATGTATGATAAACTAGTCCAATCAATGAGGGCAAGCTATTCTACGGCAAAAAGGGTAAACTAAACTAGACCCAAATCTTCCACCTTGGTTGCAAAGGCATCAAGAGAAGAAAACACGCGTGCTGTCAATGCTGAATTGATGGCTGACGAGAACCACCATATTGATGCTTCAGCGTGGGGTTGATTGTTGTAAAAATGGCGACAATTTAAAAAAAAAGGGATCCTTCTTTGTAAAGGGTCAAAAAGAATAAGAATATCAATAATCGAAAACATACCTTAAAGTAGACTCAATGAGGAAATCAGTATCTAATAAATGTCCCCTCGTAGTTGACAGTTTTTTACAGGCGCATGATATTTTAAATGCCGCACACGTGAAATATTTATTTTTTCTCCTCCTTTCTTTTTATTTTTCAGCTTTCTTTCATCTTCACCATTCAACTAATATGAGATTCTGTTGGACTTTGATTATTATTTGGACTAGTTTAGAAGGGGTTTCGGCTCAGGGATTACAAGATGCATGGGGAAACCCTTTCATTTTGGATTCAGGATTTTGGAGCACCATTGGTTTAGCTTTTTGGAGTCCTTCATTAGCTTAGTTTAGTTTTAGTTTGTCCATTGTTTGAATAAATATTTGAATAAAACATGTCTCTTTTTACGTGCTTCAATGAAACCCGCCCCATTTGTTTCTCTCATGTTTTGTGCAATAGATCCATTTTGTCATTAGTCTTCATTATGAGGAGAATGCCCATAGTACGTTTTTCTCGCATGGATTAGTTCAATCCAGTTCGTTCAAAAACGAAAACCTTCTTCATATTATTCTACAAACTCTGGGTCGATAAAATGTTATGATTATGAGGCAGGTTCTGCAATACAGACCCTATAAATATATTCTGGATTTAGTTAAAAGGCGTTTCTTTTTTTTTTTCCTGTATGTTCAAATTTCCTTCCCTTCCACGTAGATGTACATAATAGAGCTCGGCCAAAAACAACAATGATAGCAAAAAACTGCGTATCAGTATACGCAGCACATACGATGTGCTTTGTGTAGAATAAATGGTCTCTAACCGCAGAAGAGCTTATGATATATTCTTTGATTGGAATAGTTTGCCTTAGGCTATGTATATATCACGAATGGATAGCCCCACCCTCCACCCTCTCACATGGACGAAAACACACATACACATACGTAAACCACCTACTTTTCTCACCTTTACATTTTACAATTATTAGATTACATACTATATATGTACATCTGAATAAAATATGTCGTGTCCCTTTATTTTTACTTCAACTCTCATACATTTAGCTTGCCTTGCCGAATACGTATACTCATATTGTATTATACAGTACTGTGCTGCACACTCTTTCAAGATATAGGCGTCGGAGAAGTTTCTTGAATGGGTTTAAAAAATGACCGTTGTGGGCGCATGAAAAAAAGAACGGTATATAAAAAAAAACCAACCAAGTAGCGATGACCATATAAAAATTTGATGACTGAATAACATTCCATTTTTGGTACTGGAACCGTCATGGTGTTGTCATTCCTCTGTCCCCTCTTCCAAGACCGACCACCATTAAATGCCTAAGACGCTTTTTGAAAACCTCAAAGAATGATGAACCATGTAGCTTTGTTTGTTTTCACCTTCACTATGGTTATATTACTTGAAAAATTTCATTGTCATGTAAAAAAAAGTATTGTATCATTTCCTTTGGGAAATTTGACCTTTTCCGGAACGGCACCGTATATCATCCATTATATTTTACAACTGTATCATGTAAGCATTTGTTTTTATTTCAAAATAATAAATAGTTTATAATATAATCAACTAACTGTGAGAAGTGTGTGTGTGTAAAGAATAGGTTCAAACCGTAAAGCAACAATTCATAAAAAATAAAAGAAGGGACAAGGGTATGTGAAAATAATGATAACTAAAAGGTAGAATATATTGACGGGGATTGAAAAGGGGCGGGGTAAGGAAGGGGTGACACCTAATCACCAAGGACACCATTAATCTCATCGCTTGAATCCAACAATCTATCATAAATAACAACATATTATATTGTTAACTAATTCCTTCACAGTGATCGCTTTTTTTTTTTTAATATTTAGAACCGATAAACTTACGCATTCTGTTTGAGAAGAACACATTCACCTCCATTTTCCAAATCAATGTTGTATTGATAAAAATAGCCTTCAGACGTAATTACCATCACTTGAGGAGTGGTACTATAGTAATGAAAATAATATTAGCATCACCTATTCATTCTCCCTTTTCCAATGTTGTATTTTTACCTGCTTAAAGCCACTAAACTCTGTGCACCACTGCCACTAGGTAGCTTAAGAGAAGCAAAATCCCTTGCTGGTTCCCAAATTTCAGTCAACATTTCCGGTAGATAGGATCCAACACTTCCAGCAATGTTGCGACCGAAATGTAACGAAGAACGTCGCAACATTTGTCTGTATATAGTAACAGAGAAAAAAAAATAACATGTTAGATTGTCTTCGATAGGATCGTTTCGCTATCCCTGCTTCTCACCCCCCGCCCCTTGGTTTTCTCTTACCCAACGCTTCCACTTCTTCCTCTAGCTTCAGGTTCCTGTTGTTCATTCCCAGCCAAAGAGTTGGGATTGAATCCACTGTTCCCATTGAGGCCAGGGGCTGCGCCAAGAGCCAACTTGAAGATGTGCACCGTTTCAGTATCACTGGACACGCAAAGTAAGGAGCTCACCAAGTTGAAAGACATGGAATAAATCTTGGCAGGATAGGACCCGCGACGGAATTGATACACCTTGCTAGCATCTGGAATCGAAAAGACTCGAATCACGGTGCCCTAATTGTCATATATAATATTTAATAAACTGGGTACATGTTTTTTTCTTATATATTCTTACCTTTTCACTGGCTGTTGCTAACAAAGTACCGTCTGAATTCATAGTAATAGAGCTGAGAGGACTTTTATGGGCCTGAACAATGTTGATAAGTTGTAAAGACAGAGCGTCAAAGATTTCCACGTCACCTGTAGGGAAGTAGGACTGAGTTGTTTGACCACCAGTAAAGGGTGAATTTGACGACGATCGAGATGGATAAGCAATATAACAATTTTCACTTGAAGGTGATAACGCACAGATAGCTATCATTTAAATATCATGCCCTGTTAGCATTTTAAAAACAATAAAAAAACAATAAAATTTTACCTTGAGGGTTTGGATTAGTATCAATGGTATGCAAAAGTTTCATGTTGCTGATATCGTAGACAAAAATTTGTTCTTCCAGTACCACAATAAGTCGACGACGGTTCATCTTGACAGCCAGAATAGAAGTAGGAAACGTGAGTTCGCAAATAGTAGATTGTCTCTATTTGTATATAAAAAGAAGAAGAAATACATACACATAAGTAAGGTCGCAGTAGTTGGGGAGAAAATAAATAAATAAACAAGTGATGATACCTTTGTGTTGATGATTTGCAGATGTCTTGTTGAAAAGGTAGGTTGCTCACCCGCACCTACAAGAGCCACCAGAGAAGTACAGAATAGCATTTCCACAATACCAGTTCCCCCATCCGCTATTCAAAAGAAGTGTATAAAGAGCTATTAGTATCAAGAGGTACGTAAAAAACAAAATAGAATAAAAACCTATTTACCTTTTGAATAACATTTACCAAAGGGATCACAGTTATATATTCTGTAACCACGTTTGGTACCAACAGAAATACAACTAAAATCTTGGTTAAAGTTCAGAAACAGCAAGTCAGTATTGCTTTTGTCAGTAATATTCATAATGTTTAAAGATAAGAAGGGAAAGGAGTAATGGGGGAAAAAAAATAAGGGAGAGAAGAGAAAAAAGGCGCCTTTTCCATCTGTGTTTCAAAAAATGCAGCAAAAAAGGTCCATTGGGGAGGATCATGCGGCGTTCCTTTGTCACTGGGGTAACCTTCAATCAAAGATCTAGTACGACCGTGTATATAGGACTCTTGTGGTTCTTGTTGATCCCCTTTTTCCATCACACAGCATCACACATGTGCCGCATTTTCAAGCGAACATCCTTTTTTTGTTCTTCTCTTATGAGTGTCATTCGTGGAACCACAAATCAGAACACGGCGGGATTTCAAATATCGATAGGAAGGCTCAGTGGTACTGATGATTATTTTCTTTATTCTTTCTTTTCTACTGCATATCAATGAACGAGGTAATTGACTTCAGAAAAAAAAAAAAAACTAGCACAATATCTTACTAGTTTTGTTGCTGTTTTATTTATTATTATATGTGTACTTAATTTTAGGCTCTGGAAGATAGTCTACAAGATCTTGGCTATCTTCATACCCTCCCGTTACGAAAAGGAGACCCCTTGTTGGCAGATCCTTTGGTAATGTATAAATAATAGGACAAAGAATACGCAATAGCCACTAATTTTTATCTTTATATTTAGTGTCATTACTTTGATACCGTTGTCGGGAACAATGACCCTGAACTAGGTAAATATATCCTTGCCCTTATTCTATGGGTCGTCCTACTCCTCACCGATTCTTTTTATACAATATTTATTTTGTATTCTTTTTAGAATGCTCTGCTTGGAAAATATTTTTTCAAGAGCTTACAAAGCCATTAACAGTACCTACTCTCGCGGATTCTCCAAGCTCGAACACCAAGGAACATGGCTTCATCAAGGTAAATCAACCAGTGATAAAACTTTTACTTAATATGATTTGACGATTGACGTTCTCTCTTACTGTCAATTTAGAACGAAGAAAAACGCGCTTATTTGATACATGATTTTATTACTACCGAAACCAATTATGTGAAAAATTTGGAAACGTTTATCAACGTAAGTTATACAGGCCGATGACCGACCTTATGCGAGACCTGTCCAATGACAATGCTTTATATGTTAGTTGATTGTTTATCCTATCCGCACAAAGTCCAAAGCAACAAGGAAATCGAATGTCATACTGGGTGCCTATGAATGCCATCAGGTGTTTATGAATATCGAAGAAATCCATCAAGCCAATACTGACTTTTGCAGTGATCTACACAAATACACCAAGCATCCATCAAATCGGTCGCCTATTGGTCTTTTGTTCAGTCGACATGTACGTACGTATAAGTAGGATGTGTATCAAAATCACTCTTATTTAATCAATGTTTTTCTAGTTGGATAAATTCAAGTGCTATCGAAACTTTTTACTCGGTGTCGAAAATGCAAGACTCTTCCATACAAAAGAAATCAAACACAATATATCCTATCAAGCCTTTATAGATGTATGTGGTTGGCATATGCGTCTAATGCCTGTACTCATCTTTTTTTTTTTTTATATTGGCTTAGAGGGTCACAGACAATGGGAATTCTACAGTGTATGGATCTTTATTACTTCCAGCAGAGCGGATAGGACATTACAGGGTATTTTTACAAGGTAAATAATTTTATCATTTCTACGTCAAACATATTTCACACTCACTATTTCGTCACATTTAACACTAGAACTTATCAAGCATACTGGCCCCACTGACCCTGATTTTGCCCACCTTTCCAAATCATTGACCAAGATCGAAGAAATTGCTAGCCTACATGATGATTACCATACCAAACTTATCTACCTATTTCAGAGTATGCTACAATCTATCCACAATTGTCCGGTAAAAGAAAAAAAAATGCGTTTATTGAAAGAGAAATATAGCTCAATTTTTTTATTCTCTATCATTTTTACCAGGCATCTCTTATTAGTCAACAACGAAGTCTTATTTGTTATATTGACGCAACTGAACATGAAATGAAAACTCTCAAACCATTAAACCCTGTGACACTCTTCCTCTTCACTGACAAGATTATGGTAGTTAGGCGACCATCCTATGAATCAGATGGCTTAGAATTGTGCGGATTGGATCAAAAGCAGGACAATGCGGATGAAGTATCTTTTTTTGTGCGGAAAACTGAAATTCACAGCAGCAAGAGACTGGATCGGAAACTCAAATTTCGTGGTTGGATTGGCTTGAACGATATTGAAATATATCAAGGCGTGCCTGAATTGACATCATCCTTCATACTGATGACCATGAACACTGGAGGTGGATCATCTTCTCCCGAAACAGACCAAGTATTGGAAAACTATTTTCAGCAAGATGGTGTACGTCTATTTTGTTTATCTCCCCCATTTTTGGATTCCAATCCTTCATCACCAGCACTGTCATCATCACCATCGCCATTATCTTCATCACTATCTAGCAGCGCTCTCAATAGATCATCTTCCTCCCAACTACAGCCCACTTCCTATAGAAGCTTGACCCCGTTTTCAACGAAAAAGGATGATTTTATCAAGCAATTTGGAAAAACCAAGGCGAAGCTTAAAACAAGTGGTAAAACACATAAAAAAAAAAAGGATCAATTAAATTGTCCCAAAGTAAAAGTGGACATATGCATTAAAGGTTTTTTGTTTTTTGAATCCAACAGATATACCAACAACATACTATTTTTGGAACGGACACCATTTTTATGCCAATATTCATGAAATGTCTTACTACCACGCAACCTCCAGCAAGGTATTTAGAGAAACAAACGCCTCGAATACCCTGATTGACCCTATTTCATTTCTTTTTTCTAAATTAGAACAATACCGCCTTGATTTATGCCAACAACCCGCTTACTGATATTCGATCTATACTTGGGGAAAATTATGAAGCCCCTCAGACACTCATTGTTGTCGCACCTTCAACTGACAATCACTACAGGTACATTACATGGGAATAAAATCTTCGTCCTCATTTTGATTCACTCTTTTTTTTTTTTTATATGTTTTTTATCTAGTTTCTTTATCAAGAGCCGCCATCCGGTTGCAAATATCGATGATAATGGCGATGATGTTTATATGGAATTGCCTATTGAAAAACATGATGAATTCAAGTCTAGCCTACTGACCAATGGTATGTCTCTCTCCCCCAACTTTTTCTTTTTACTCACTCATGCCCTATTTATAGTAATTCGTAGTGACAAGAAAATTCAGGCCATTGTGCGACACAAGCTCTCACCTTCACCATCTCCATCTCCACAGAGCAGCACAAAGTCAGTACGAGATACATTTCGACAACTGAATCGACGAAAAAGCATCAGCACCATCAACAAGATTCTTACTGGATCAGTTCAAGCTACCGGAAACTTCGTCAAAATGTCAACTACCACCAAGCCACAACAAATCCAACAACAATATCAGCAGCATCAAAAGCAGCAGCAACAAAAGCAAAGACCCAAAAGTGCATCATATTATCATGAACCTTTGAACGACCCTGTTGATCAGCGCTACCAAAGAACATCGAACGAAATTGCGCCTCGAAATATTCCAACTCCCACCAATAAACCTACCTTCTCGGCAGACACACTTACGCCAACGTCTAGCTTTTTGAACTATAGAGCATCCGTAGTACAGCAACGGCAACAGCAACATGAACAGCAACAGCAACAACAACTCATATCATCATCTTTTCAATCACAGGCCATACCCAAACAACAAGGTAAATATTGATTGCTTGTCTCTCTAAGAAAAAAGAAACTCATACAGATAGATTTATAGATTTTATTGGCCAAGGAAGCCACACTTCAAGTTCATACAAACCAAGTATCCATCCGACACAAACTATGTCATATGATATCAAGGTACGTAATATATACAAAGAAACGAGGCAGTGCAAATGTTGATCAAAATTTTTATAACTTTTAGACCTCTTCAAATGAACATTCTTCAAAGGGGCAAAAGGGTGACACAATTGAAGACAGGGTTAATCTTTTGTGTGTGGCTCTTGCACATGAGATGGATTTGACTACAAGCAATTATCAAGAAAATCAAACCAACAAATCATCTCCTTTTCGTCATGGACTTGCGCGTGGAGATTATTCTGTCGATAGGGGCATGACAACAAATCATGGAGGATCAGTAAGCAGTGGTGAAGTGAATTGGAAGTCACGCCTATCCCAAGAGCCTATATTGGAAAATCTGGTAAGCTTATACAATATGTATATATATATTTGTATTACAATTACCCATTTGCATTTATATTTCTGTCGTATAGACTGGTAGATTGACAACAACAATCCAATCAGCAAGATATCCTCATCAGAATCAAGATTATTCTCATGCATCACAAAAGCGTAGAGCTAGCCCTACCTCGTCTGGACCTGCACCCACTACATTAGATTCTGTGATTGCGGAAATGGAAGAAATGAAATCTGATTTTGACAAGCGGCTTTCCCAGGTGGTTCAAGACTATGAACAAACAAGCTCCGTTGTTCAGAAGCTGGCACTTGATTTGCAAATGGTAAGAGAAAAACAGATCCCCTTCATTCCTCATGAAAATCTCACCATTCATTTGATTGCATCGGTAGAAAGAAGATGAGCTTGATACCTTACGAATGAAATATGAAAACTCGGTCAAAGAAAATAGTTTGCTATACGAGGTAAGAGGTGTGGTCAGGTAGAAGGAGAGATCAAGTCAAAGATGAATGTACGTTTTTACCTTTTTTGTATCACAGGCATTCAACAGTGAAATTGATCATATTTTTGATTTGGCCACGACATATCAAGATGCACAGCAACCACAGAATAGTAATACTGCCACTGGTGATCATGATAATAGTGGACTTACACAGACTCTGGACCAGCGATCCACTCATCCTACTCTAGAAGCGCAATGGCGGAAAAAACTGGAAATGACAATCAAAGAACGCAATCGATGGCATCAAACTGCATGGTCAGTAGATATTCAATGTGTTTTCTGAAAAAAAAGAGAGACTTGGTTGAACTCACCTATTTTGATACATATGTTTATAGTGAATTGGCAAGGGAACTTCAGGACGTGACAGCCTACTTTGACACGATGCAAACAATCAATGATAATGAACAGGGGAACAATAACGTTGGAAAGCCTGCCCATGCAACGACTACTCAGCATATACCTACTTCGGTATCCAGCCCAATAGTAAATAAACACTCTGGATGGACGGATCATCACGGCGGTAGTTATTAGATTATTTAGTTTTTTCGTCCATATATTATGTATTTATCTCTTTTTGTTACTGTTATTATTATTTTTATCATACAAATAAAACTGTTTTTACTTATTTATACGTTTTTTTTTTCTGACTTTGATTCCGTATTACTGGGTGGGACATTATGCTGAAATTGTCATAGGAAGGCAAATACTGGTATCATCTTATATATATGTATATTGTGCTGTCCAAATTAGTGAAGGGATATACTATATCGTGTTTATTTTTGAATGATTGAGAAGGAAAGATGTATGGTGGTGGATTAGAGCTAGTTAAAGTGGGATACATATTTTTTGCAAAAGGGGCTTTTTTTTTTTTTTTTTTTTTTTTTTTTTTTTGAAAACGAGAAACTGTCGAAGGTGAACGACTCTCCCCAGAGACAGTAGGAAGATCAATGAAATCGCCAAATCTCAGATAATACGCAAATAAAAAAACAAGCCTGCGATTGATTATATTTCAAGGCAGTTCAAAACATCATCAATTTAAAGCATATGACCCGAACAAACAAACAAACAAAAATAAAAAAAGGTATCCAAGTGTTCATATTTCAACAATAATATCTAACTTTATTTGCAAGCATACAATAAATTGAATAAATAAAAAAAACAACATTGGGAGTTTTTATTGGCACGATCAAACAAAATGTAAACTAAGCTAATGGAGGGAGAATGGGTAGATGACTAAAAAACTAAGAGGTAACGTTGAAGGAATTGATGTCGATATCATCAGTAAGGGGATTGATGTTGATTTCGAATCGACTTTGCACATCGTTCAAAATACCTGTGTCCTTTTCGTCCGAGACAAAAGTGATACCAAGACCCTTTGTACCAAAACGACCAGCACGACCCACACGATGTAAGTAAGTATCAGCAGAATCAGGCATATCGTAGTTGATGACAATGTTGACCCGTTCAATATCAATACCACGACCAAAGATATCTGTTGCTACCATAATACGCTTTTCAAAGTCCTTGAATGATCGATATCGCTTGATACGTTCGTCTTGGCTCATTTGGGAGTGAATACAGATGCTGGGGAAGTTGCAGTCGGTTAAAATACGGTTGAGTTCATTGGCACGAGGGACAGACTTGACAAAAATACACACTTGATTAAATTCCAAAGTATCCAACAAATCATTGAGTTTCCGGTTCTTTTCGCGTTCTTCCAATTTGATGTAGAATTGTTGTAAACCGTGTAAGGTGAGTTTAGCTTCATCGTCAACGTAGATTTCGAGAGGGTTTTGCATGAATTTCTTGCACACAGGTCGGGTTTCTTTGGATAAGGTGGCGGAAAACATCATGACTTGTTTGTGGTGAGGTGTAGCACGGAAGATATCTTGTACGTCACGGCGCATATCTATTGAGGATAAAAGTTTAGTTAGTATCAACGATTATTATTGAGAATGTATGGTTTTCCTTACCTAATTGTTCCAACATCTTGTCACATTCGTCCAATACAAAGTGCTTCACATTATTCAATTTCAAGTGTTTTTCACGCACAAGAGCCAAGACACGGCCAGGAGTACCAACAAGAATATGAGGACACTTGGATTTGTCTTTCAAAGTTTCCACATCCTTTGTCATGGGAACACCACCATAAAATACTTCAGTGCGAATGTCAGGAAGATATTTGCTGAATCGAGCGTATTCGTTCTTGATTTGGAAGGCCAATTCACGAGTATGACACAATACCACCACTGAGACTTCCCCATCCACAGGTTCGATTTGTTGTAAAGTTGCTAACACAAAGACTGCTGTTTTACCCATACCAGACTTGGCTTGACAAAGTACATCCATACCAAGGATCGATTGAGGAATACATTCTTGTTGGACTATTTCAACAAAGATGTCAGTATCCAATACGTGTATGCAGCTTTCACCCAACCTTTCTTAACAAACGCGTCCTTTCTTACCTTCAGAAGGATGTTCGAAACCACAATCAACAATACTTCTTAACAGTTCGGGTTTGAGTAAAAAGTCACGGAAACCAGTCGAGTGGATACCAACATAAGAGCCCTTTTTGTCCTTTTTGTCTTCGTCTTCTACGAGAGCATCGGTTTCATCAGATACCTTGAAAGAATCTTGTTGAAGTCCTTGATCATCTTCTTCGTAATCAATCAAATCATCGGCGTGGTCGGCGGCAGACATTGTTTTTTTCTTCTGTTGGATTGGTTGATAGAAAGATGTGAGTACAACAAGAAAAACAAAAAAAACAACAACAACAAAAAAAAAACAAGTCGCTGTCTTTCAAAAACCTTGACCAAGCTCTGATTGGATACATTTCCCATATTCGGCGGTTCAAATATGCGCTAACCCAGTCGTCGTCGCCCATGTTCGCCTCATTACGTGTACATACAAACCCACAACATAACTACAAGGGCTTGAGCGAGTCTTGACACTGGAAAGCCAACCTTTGCCAATGACCATTATATATATATATATATATATGTATATATAGGAAAATTTCCATTCAAAGCAAAGTAATAAAGGAGGAGACAATATCAAGGTACGATATTATACATCATGATGACGGACCGTAGGTTGTGTTTCAAAAAGTCGAGCACAGAGTTGGTCGTCGAAAGGAATAAAAGAAAAAAACGAGCTTGTCATCCCCATAAAAAAAACGATGTTGACATACCTAGAATATAGTTTGATTGCTGGTAGTGATTGGCGTTTGTTGAAATAGATGGAGGTAGGAAGGGGATAGATTAAATAAATCAAATGGATGGATGGGATAAAATTAACAAAGAACAAAGAGAGCTTTATCGGTGTATCAAAGAAGATCCCCTAATCAACGGTAGCTGCCGCGAGAGAACACTTTGGTAAGACGTCCCCCCGCATAATAGCGGCATTTGAATAGATATAGTCCCGAATTCTCGGTTTATTTTTAGTCCGAAATTTATTTAAGAAAGGACGCTATTTTTTTTTTTTTTTTCGAATCCACACTTTTTTTTTTTTTTTTTTTTTTCGTTTTCTTATCCCTCTGAAATATGCCTTCCTATAAAAATGTTGTTGTTCTCGGTAAAGCCTATTTTTTTTTTCTTTGCTCGGAAATTAACACGATCTAATCTTTTCTTTCACTTTTTCATTCATATAGGTGCTGGTGTCACTGGTTTGACAACTGGCGTTTCTCTTTTGCGCAATGGTGCCAAACAAGTTACTGTTGTCGGTAAACACATTCCTGGCGAAAAATCTCCTGAATATGCATCTCCTTACGCTGGTGCCTCCATTATCACCTTTGCTTCTGTAGCCGACAAACGTCTTCAAGGTATATCGCAGTATATTACATCACTATGAATTCTCGTAAAAAGCTGAAACCTGTCTTCACTCAATAGAAATCGATCGTGATACTTTGAAGGAATTCCATCGCCTTGCTAATCAAGAACCTGAATCCAGTGTCTCCTACTGTCCTGGTGTCCAATACTTTGAAGCTCCAGACGCCCCTGGAGAAGATAGCTTTTGGGTGCATGATCTTTTCCAAGACGTAAGTATATTTATCAAAGTAACAGTGGTAGATGTATATCGTTCAACTAATACCTCTCCTCTTTTAGTATGAAAGGCTTTCTAAGGATTCTTTACCAAAAGGCGCTATTGATGGTTATCGCTTTGTCTCTTGTAAGTAAATAAAGAAAGTCATTCCCACGGGGAAGGAAAATTTAGTGAGAAAACTCCGAGTTTAATGCTTATGACTCACTATCCATTTTTGTTACTTTTTTTAAAAGTCACTGCCAATGTACCTCAATACCTGGACTACTTGGTCAAGACATTCATTTCTTTGGGTGGTCGATTGGAAAAGAAATCATTTGACAGCCTGCAAAGTGCCATTGAACATTACAAGGAGATTGACACCCTGATTAATTGTACCGGATTGGGCAGCTACCATCTGAAGGACGTGCAAGATCATACTATGTACCCTCTACGTGGTCAAACTGTGGTTGTTCGGGCTCCTCATATCAAACATCAATTATACAAAGACCTTGGTCATGATGCTCGCTTTTGTACTTATATTATTCCTCGTGGTGATGGCACAGTTGTTTTAGGCGGTACGATGGATAAGGATAACAACAACACCGAACCTGAACCCGAATTGACGAAGAAGATCTTAAACAGCTGTTACAACCTCCACCCTTACCTCACGCATCATCAAGGCCCCGAGGCTTTCGATGTAGTGGGCATCAATGTTGGTTTCCGCCCGTCACGAAAAGATGGAATCCGAATTGAAAAACAAATCAAATGTAAGTGCTTTTGAATACTTGATTATTGCCAATGCTCTCTGTCATGTGTATCTCAATTTTTTTTTTTTTTTTTTTTTTGCCTTCCTAGATCGCGCTAATGGCGACCGTGTTACTGTGTGTCACAACTATGGTCATTCTTCTCACGGCTACCAATCAAGCTGGGGTGCATGTAACAAAGTCCTGCAACTTTTGCAAAACGATCGTCTCTCAAAACTGTGATTTTTGTGACCTTTTAATAGTTACGTAGTGTATTTAGCTAGATGTAGTTTATTTAGTTGTATTTTGTATTATTTGTACTTTTATTGATTTGTTTGTCGAATAAAAGAGAAGACTCGTTTGATCTATCATATATAACTTTTTGGCTGGAATGCTGTGGATGATATTGTTGGATGTGGGAGGATGACTTGCATACAGTAGAGTACATACATCAGTGCACGGAAAATAGGTAGCCTTTAAGTGATGTTCAATCTGCCTCGAGCGTATCTCAACTTTATTAGAGTCGCTCGTCATTTACGGTAACTCAAAAATGCTTATCTATGATAATCATCTCACTTTCCAAAAAGAAAAAAGAAAAATAGATGTAAACTGAAGTCAGAATCATGCCAGAAAATTTTTTTGTTGGGACATTTTTTATTGCTTTAAATGGAACGATCAACGTTATTTTATGTTACCTAGATCCAAAAAATAAAATTCAAATATGATCACAAGCGTTTTATGTGTGCATGGTAGAGCTTTAGACGAATTATACGACATATGTGCCTCTAATACGGCAATGCTTTATATGACGCTAACTGTTCAGAGGAACGAGTGTACAGAATACTTGAAATATATTGGGGTTGGTAGGAATAGCTTGTGTCTGATGCATTGGGTGAACAGACTATATGCTTTTCAATTTCAGTATTTGGTTACTTGGAATTGATCTCTTCAAAAAAAAAAAAACGCGGAGAATGAAAGCCCAAAGCAAGGAAGCTTGGACAATCCTTGCAACCGCTTTTTCTGGCTTCCTCTCCTGCTTTTTTTTTTTTTTTTTTTTTTTTTCCTTGTATGCCTTCGCCAAGTGTCGTTTCCTTTATTGATGGCTTGAAGAGCTCTTTAGATTTCAATAAAGTAGCATTATTACTATCGAGGTAACAAAATGGAATATAAATCCATGTATTGATTCTGTAACCTTACTTTATTTTATATTGCGTATCTGTAGATCAACAGCAATTAGATGGTATTTGCTTAAAGTGACACTTATCAATACCTTCCTTTGGTCTGGAGGATGGGTACTTTTGAACTTGATATTTACTGGAGCTGATACTGTATTATTTGGCTGGTCGTACGCTGTAAGTGCTGATTTTAATCTTGGTACTTTTTTAACAAACTTGACGCGTAGTTCTTTTTTCGTAGGCTATCACCGGTCATTCATTATACTCTCTTTGCTTATGCATCAATAGTCTCTTATTTGATCAACTGGCCAGAGAAACCATCCAATTTTTACATCGCGGAACGTCTTCAGCAATCAACAATCGCCCTACCCTGACATCCTCAGCGACAATGACGTCCTCGGTATACTTGGTTATCTTTTATGGGAACTGTGCCTTAATAGTAAAACTCGTCCGGCTTATTCCTTACATTGGAAGCTTTGTTGGATTTCCTTTGACTTGTATTGTATTGGCCTACTATTGTTTCGAGTAGGTACACTGTACCAGGAACTTTTATAGGCAAGTACTCATCTCGCCTTTTTTTCTGCTTTACTATAGATACAAATGGATTGACCTGGGCTGGACTCAAGAACATCGACTATCATTTGTGGAACATCATTGGCCTTACTTTTTGGGTTTTGGTCTTCCTTTGACAGTGGCCACCTACTTCTTCTCAACTCTACAGGCGGGTGCTGTGTTCTCTTTTGGATTTCCATTTGTAAGTTAAACAAATATACCTCATCCCAAAATATTTAATCTCTTGATTCCATTCTAGTTTGTAATACTGGCTAGTTTGGCTTCCATGACTTCTATGGACAGGGCACATTATATATCAAATCTACCGGTGTTTTTTGGTTTACGTGCTTTGAACAAGTTGGCATTTATTCTAATACAAGTCGCGCATACACGATTTTTTGATCGCTTGGTGGACCAGGATAGAAAAGATAGTTTAGGAAAACTCGTTTAGTCACTTATAATTATCCTATTTTACCAATAAAATCAATTTTTGCTATATTCACGGACGATTGCTAAGTCATTAACGATTCAACGGGGTTTGGCTAAAAGTGTTTTCAAACCAAATGGGATGCTTCAAGCATGTATTGACGCCCTCTATTTGTGAATGTAGTTTTATGCTGGTGCTCTGGAGCTATACGGAAACGATAGAATGTGTTTTTCAAGTTTAAACGTAAGGGATAGACACCGTCATTCAAATGTTTACTGATATAGCAAGGGTTGAGGAAGGATCGACGTCCAGTAAGAAAAACTCTTTCATCTTTTTTAGGTGCTGGTGTCAGTGGACAATTCCACATAGTCCCTATTAGTGCAGGTAGACACGTACCGCCAGTGAGCCATTGTTTCACAGAATTACCGACAAGCAGTTACAAAGAGATTAGAGGGGATATACTGCCGTTGGTTGTGTGCGATACATAGGCATAGTAGATGTATCGGTCTTACCACCGATTCAGGTAAGCGGTTGGGCTAAGGGGAATATTTTATTTAGGAAGATTTCGTACTCTTTGGCACTTTCAACAAACAAGTCATTGGTGTAGGTGGATTACGAGCATTCATATTCTCTTTATATGCGCACAAATGTCGGCTAGGTCAGTCAACTCGAAGATTGATGAGTTTATCGAGCGTAGACGTCAACTTATCAGCAACCAAACAATCAATATCATTCGACAAAGCTGTGACTTGGGCGGGATGGAATATAATGATTTTGTTGAAGGACGCTAAAATTGAAATAATTTCTCTATAACATGGTTGCACTCTTAGAACTTGGTAGATATATAGTTTTTTTTTAAGAATAGCTTGAATTGTATTTTATTTTATTTTCGTCAATAAACTGTTTTATTTGCCCCTAATACGCTTGCCGTTTGACCACAACATGTATCTTTTTTCTATGCGTACAATGATTTCTCTCTCCTACTTCATATCATATAGTGCAAAGCTTTATGTACATGAAACAGCACGTATCACACCGTTTTTTATGCTTATAGGTCATTCCTCTCCTCTACACCGTACCATACCATGCATTGTTTTATGTGCATGATACAACTCCTATCATACCATTTTTTTATTTTTTATTTTTTATTTACCTTTTAAATAAAATACATCCTTCTATAGGTTACAGTAAATTGCGATTATACCTCATCGACAAAACAAACAAAACGTATGAATGACAATAAAGAAGCGAAAAAACAAGACGTATTTTATTCAGACGGAGATACAGTAACACCTATGTCATATTAAACATGTCGCCTAATGATAGTCCTACGACATCTATCTAAAGCTAAGGAATTTAGGGCTGTGTATGTAGATGAGTCTGGAGTGTAAAGTGGGGGAAGTGGCAATATTATTAGAAGTGGCAATATTATTTTGGATAATAAACATAACGTAAGATAACTAGTCCAATCAAAGATGGGAAGTTATTCGAGAGCAATAAGGGGGAGGAGGGTTATACAACAAAAAAAAAAAAAAAAAAAAAAAAAAATCAAATCAGGCCGAATGAATCCATCTTGTATTCCGAAGGATCAAGGGGTGAGAAAACTCATGTTGTCAATGTTAAATGGTGATGGCTATTGTGTTGATAATAATACCATTCTGTTGGTAAAGGCGTATGGTTATCAAAGACCACAATTATATTTCAAAACCAGCACACATGAATATTTATTTTCGTTCCCTTGCTTTTCAATTTCTATTCGTTCCTTTTTTTTTTTTTTTTTTTTTTCTTCATCATCCAACTTACTACGTGGTTATGTTGAATTTAGAATAGTGTTGGGACTAGTTTAGAAGGGGTTTCAGCTCAGGGATTACATGATGCATGGGGATGCCATTTCATTTTGGATCTAGGATCTTGGGGCTCATGATCGGCTTAGTTAGTGTCATTTTCACAATAAAACGTATCTTTGATTCAAATAAACAACAATAAAAATAACAACAACAATATCTTTGCTTCAGTAAACATGCATTTGATTTGATATAACATGTCTTTCCTTTAATGAAGAGCGCTTCATTAGAAATTTACAGATCCCACTTTGAGATCCCTTTTTTATGCACCATTCCTTCCTCAGACTTTTTTCTAACACCATTCTTCTAGCTAGTATCTCTCTCAACTACTATTGACCTTTATTTATATTTCTTTCTTTTTGCATAATATTGACTGTCATGATACAATAAAAAAGCCTTTATTATTATTTCTATCTTCCAACATACTGTACCATGGATAATAAAACCATTCTTAAGTATTAAGCTAATCTATAGTCTATTCTACTGATGTACTGTGAGCGTTAAAAAGGAGGGGTATCCAACGTTGAATTGTGCGACCTGCGCAACGGAAATGATAAATATGAAGTTGTATGATTGGGAATAGAGGAATAAGGGGAGAGATCAGTGCTTTTTAGTCGGTGAGATGAGGAGCGCAGTTTAGAGTGATTCTAAGACACAAAAGGGTGGTTGCAAACAAAAGGGAGAGTGGTCATAAAAAAGATAGTGATAGCGAAAATAACAGTGGTGGTAATTAGAAAAAGGGAGGGTAACTGTAAAAAAAAAAAAAAAAAAAAAAAAAAGAGGTGATAAGAAAAAAGATTGATTGCTGGTAAGAAAAAGATCGATTGTTGGTAAGAAAAAGATCGATTGCTGGTAAAAAAAGAAGACGATGGTTGAAATAAAAAGAGGGTGCCAGTAAGAAATAGAGAAGGCAATGGGAAGCAAAAAGGAAGGGATGGGAAGTGTTGTATACCAACACATTTACCTATCATTCCATCTACTATATATCTTTCATATATATATATATATATATTCATATTTATCCATACGCTTATTCCTATACCTTAGTTCATGCATATACGATCATTCCATAATACGTAATTCAGACCCCAAATCACCCACTTGAAATGGATGTTAAGATAAAAAGACAAGAGTAAAAATAGGTGATACAATTGATATGGTTTTTTTATTTAATTGATAAAATGTCAAGTCTTTTTATAATAAAATGAAGATATTTGTGGCTGTGGATGGAGCATGATAACGGTGTATTTGAGACTACGGATAATTGAGGCTGTGTGCTATCTGATGTGTTGCGTGACAAGTGTGAGAATAAGTGGGGAATTCAGGGGTAGAAATAGAGTGAAGAGATAAGTCGGATATACAAATGATGATGATATAGATGCTTTTGATGTAAATATTGCTAATCAGGAACCAGGAATACGACACCACTACACAAATTCCTCTCATATTCATCACCCCTATTTTACATACCCACATACCATCACATCAGTATAAATAAGACAATACATTTGAATAGAAATAAAGAATTATCCAAAAGTTTCACAATACTTGATAACAAGTCCTATTCTATTCAATAATACAACACATAATACACTATTTTATTCCCTCATCTCGAACTCTACCAATAATCCATTATCATCTACAATAATCTATCATCATAGAAATTTATTATTCATACATCCGCTTCCCCTAGCTTTTACTATAAAAACCCACTGTCATTTTATTCAATAAAAAACCATATCAATTGTATCACTTATTTTCACTCTTGTCTTTTTATATACAACCATTTCAGGTGTAAACTTTAGAGCTTTCTGAAATTAATTGTATGAGAGATGGGTGGTTGGCTTGGTGACAAATAATGATTGTATAATGTTTCTGAAGATGCATGGAAAATTTGAAGTTGAACGGTCTCGTAGTTCGTTTTATATAAAGCGAAGAAGAAAATATTGCACGTTAATTCGATTTGCAGGCTGTAAAGCCAGATGGGTGTGAATTCAACCGCCGCCGCCGGCAGTCTGGATTGTTGATCCAAAAAAAAAAAATGGGAGCGCAAATCCAAAAAAAAAAAGACAAGTCAACGGGAATGAGCCAACATCTGTTCACTGTTTTTGGCTCATTGTGGACCCGGTGGTTTTGGCTTTCTGTTTAGAAATAGTTTAGAAGGGTTTAGAAAAGGATTTCAAGAAGCATGGGGAAACCCTTTCATTTTGGTTGTAGGATTTTGGGGAAATGTCTTGATTAGCTTAGTACATGTATATGTCTCTTTCTTCAATAAAACATATATCTGCTTCCTTAAACCTTGTCTTTGTTTGAAAAAAGTGTGTGTTTAAGCTTCATTAGAAGTTTGGAGATCCCATTTATAGAGATCCCTTTTAGAAATGCCTTTTTTATTGTACATCGTTCCCTTCTTCTGCACCATTCATCTAGATTAGCACCTCTCTCAACTACTATTAGCGGCCCCCTATTTTTACATCTTCTTTCCTATTAGTATAGTATTGACTACGTATCATTATTCAATAAAAGCTTTTTTATTTGCAATGAACAATGGATTGGCAAAGCTATTCTACTGTGACAGGCTATTGTACATACTATTCTACTGTGATAGGCTATTCTATTGCGGTACACTATCTGTGTTTGATGGGGTTTTTTTATTATTATTTATTTATTGGTTTGGAAAGCCTATAGCAGGTATTACTACTTTTGGAAGGCTCCCCGGCGCTTTTTTAGCGGATTTCTATGTTTTTTTAGCGGTATGGAGGGGTATTTCTGTGTGTGTATGGGGATATTGGATGGGGGAAAAAATGGTATGAGTAGAAGGAGTATGTGACTAGAAAGCGGATCCAAGCAAACGTGGATGTCCAAGTATGTGTTGGTTGAATGGTGGGCA